>JAWQEG010001552.1:2500-46862 GCA_033782935.1 Petrolisthes cinctipes
TTCCTTCTCCAAACCTTACCCCCATTAAAGTTTCCATCTGGTATACTATATTAACCTGTATTTTCTCCAAAAATGGCTACTCCTCCACAATCTCCGACTGTCTCTGCTCTTCTAACAATTTCTTCTAACCCCACTAACTCTACTATGCAAGCAATGAGAATTTTACCCACCCACAATTATTCAAAGTACTATACGGGAGATAATCCACAGAATTTAACGTCATATGCTACATTCAGACAGTCACTTATTGATGTTTTGGGGGATGGTAAACTACATCATTCATTATCATGGGTTCAGAGAATAATTAAAACTAAGGCGGACAACATAAATACAAGTGAACCAGCAAAAGCACTTGCACTATCAGGGTATCTAGCTTTAAATTCGAAGGAATCTCGTATCATACATCGTGAATTACAGATTACTCAATCCAAGGGTACGAAGATTTTTAATTTTGATGCCACACCTACTCAAGGGGAATCACAGGGAAAACGTTGCAAACACTGTAACGAAAGTAATCATAAATACAGTCATTTACATGAGTCACAGTCGCATTCCTTAGATGAATACATGATCCATAACAGAATAAAACGGGACTGGCACAGTCGAAACATGATGCATGAAACGAGACCGCCACAATATTAAAACGTACCGAAAATATAACTGTAGGCCCTGTCGTCGCATTTACCAATAAAATACTATAATTCCCTGTCCTAGTATCACATAGTAACACCCCCTTAATGATAGACACAGGCGCCGCAGTTTCCTTGTTATCGGATAATTCCTTTAACAAATTGAGCAAATTAGGTCCCCAGCAGCATTTATAAACCAAGATTGAACAGGTGACATAGAATGGTCAACCATAATAGGCAATAAATTACAGGTCTTAGGGAAACTAACCCTTCCTGTACGGTTAGACAAGGGAACTAACCATATTCATAATGAATTTTATATAATACGAAATTATAAACTAGGTTTATCATACCTTATTAAACAAACCATAATAATAAACCCTAAACATAAAATAATACATTTTAGGAATTAATGTATTCAAATACAGGATTGTCCAGGCCAAAATATATAAGTCCAGGTAATGTTAACCCTATACGTATTGAAAATGAGGGAAATAACCCCATTATCATAAAGGCCATTGCTGCATATAATATTATATTAACTCCAAATTTCGTCCATAAATTGAAGGTACATCTTCCATCTCATGTACAGCCACACACTACCGTTCTATCCTTAATAAAACTAGTAAAATAATATATAACCAGGGATTAATTTACTTAACTAATGTAAACAGTGAAAATGTCACTGATATTAATAAACCATTTACCAATATTCATGTAAAGAAAGGAACATATCTATGTGATCTGTACAGATGGAAGTTAGACCAATACCACAAGGAAATATTGTATCGGTTCTTACCGAAGGATAAATAGATAGTCGTAAGGGAGCAACTTAGAAATTTGGTCAGTGGACGCGATTTTCCACTTTATCGTGATAATCTCATCACTATACTAGCCACATATTGAAATGCGATTGCCCTACCTGTAAATTATTAGAAAAAATATACCATTACTCTAACATCTCCTTAACCCATTTACTCGAGCATATAGACTACCGTACCGCATAGTACACAGAAAGTGGTAAACGAAATATTAAATGAAATGATGGATGAAGGCATTATTAAGAATTCTAACTCCCATTTTAACAGCCCAATGTTTTTGGTTTCAAGAAACAAATAATGGTGATTTTAGGCCAGTCATTGATTGCAGAAAATTAAATAATGCTACACTTAAAGATAAATATTCCCTCCCTCCTTTAAAATGTTTTGTCTAACATTGGTGAAACAAAACCTATGATATTCTCCACATTAGACTTGGTCAGTGGAAACTGGCAAGTAACATTAGATGATAAAATTCAACCCATTACAACATTTAATACTTCCCATGGTTATTATGAATACATTCGTAGACCATTTGGTTTATGTAATGCTTCATCCACATTTCAGCATATGATCAATTTTCGTATTGGTTTTATTAATAACGTAGTCATCGCTAATCTCAACGATTTGATTATTTTCATAGTAAGTAACTATAGTGAGGTTATACAGAGATTACATTAGGTAGGCCTCAAACTTTAAATGTCTATGTCTCAGTTTCTTACCAGGAACTATCATTTTAGGTTATCCATTTAACCGCCCCTGTGCTCCACACACAATCTGATAAAATACGAGCAATGAGAGTATTCACTATTCTAAATAAATGTTACTAACATAAAATCATTCTTGGTCTTATGTTCTTATATAGAATCTTTGTAAAGTATTTTCCCAAGTAACTAAACACCTAAATAATCCCCTCGAGAAAGATACAAATTTTGTATGGATGCCAGAAAAACAGCTAAGCTTTGAATTATTAAAGGTTAATTAATGTAAGCTTCAATTCTTACGTTCCCAAATATTCATTGTCTTTTATGGAGTGTACAGATGCTTCCTCAGTAGGCTAAGGCGCTGTACTTATGTAAGAGATAGCTATGGGTCTATGTCAGGTATGTACTTAAGCTTAGAGAATATTAAGTACGCAGATTACTCGTTACTCTGTAACAAAACAGGAAACTTAAGCAATATTATGGGCACTTCGTACTTTGAGAGAAATCATATTAGGCTATCCTTTACATGTTTTCGCAAATTATCAAACGATCCTTGGCTTACTATAACCTCAAACCCTAACGGGAAATTTAGCCAGATAATGTCTAACAATTCAGGAATTTCTCCCGCATATTGATATTAACTATCTTTTAGGACGATTAATAAAGTAGTAGATCCCTTAAACAGTCATCTTGTCCTTTTAGTTCCGAGGACACCCATGGACTTTGACCTTAATGCGGTTCGTAAACATTAGCAAACAATTCTATGATGAATGTAATAAAATATTCATTAAAAACTGAGGATGAAAATAATGGCCCAAAAAAATTACCCAGTCACTTAAATATATTTTCCCTTCATGATGATACTATTTACAGAAAACTTAGGAAACGTGACGAAAAAACAATCAAATAGTGATACAACAAATAATGATTCCCTCAGTATTAATTACCCTTATATCATAATACAGCAGCAAGACATCCTGGGAGAGATAGGTACCTGACCACTCTCCATACAATACACCATTAGCATAAACTAAGGGTAGATGATGAAACACATATATCGCTCAGTGCGAAGCAGACAATGCAAATAAAGGCCATACATTTGGACCTGTTCCATGACGGGAATCCCTAATCCTGGACGAATCATGGAACGTAGTAGGAATAGATCTACTTTCCTTAACAATTCCGAATCAGGACGCAAATAAAGTATTACCAATGGTTAACCATTTTCTAGATATTTGGTGGCAGCAACACTATGATAAAAACCGCAAAGGTAAGTGCACATATATATAAAAACCAACTTCATATGACCATATACATGTCTCGATATTATAAAAGGTATCTGATTTCTACGACATTAAGCAAACGTTTATATTACCATATCTCCCAGCATTTAATGGGTTAACAAAACGGCAGCACCGTAACAATACTAGACGTACTTCGTGGCACAGAAACAAGGAAAATCCCTCCACATGGGAAGACTGCATCGATATGACGGTCAATAAACACTACAAAATACGGAAATAAAAGGAAAAACTCAACATGAAATACTATATGGCGTATGGATACGTCTTTCATATGATATAAAATTGCCACACGGAATCCATGTTACAACGTGGACAACTACACTGAACGACAGTGAGTTGCATTTCAACAATTTCATCATGATGTACAAAACGATCTACAGGCTTGCATGGATATAATGCGTGATAGCCTACATAACAAAACAAATTATGAGCTTGCATGAAAATAATGCGTGATTGCCAACATAACAAAACAAATTATGAGCTTGCATGGAAATATTGCGTAATCGCCGACATAATAAAACAAATAACTCAATATGTTCACTCCAAGTGATAACGGGTACCCGATCGAATCTTCACACTTCTTTAGTAGGTAATAAACCTATAATAATGCATAATTTTACCAGGCGGTTGATATTGTTTATGTAAAGAGAATAAAGAAATTGGTAAAAGCGCGCAAAACCCAACATCCACAATGAAACCAATCAATATCTCTTGAACATTAACAATTCCTCTTCCTAGTAATTTTATCCCTACTATTGATGATAATAATATAAACATTTATAAACAAAAACTCCGATCGGTTTCCAATGATATATAATAATTTTTCTTACGGATGTGGCCCACATCAACCTATATAACAATTTTCGTGTTTATACTCGCGGCGCCTATTAGCTCCGACGAAGTGCATCAAGCGGATAAAGATGACGTCTACATTCTGAGAGCTCTCGTTTACAATTTTATCAAACAGTTGAAAAGACAAAAGGAAATAATAAAATATTGGGGAAGAACTATATTATCATTAATTTTTATAAGGTATCTGACTTATTACATAAATTTTCTGCCATTGAGCAGTGGGTACAGATAAGGTATTTAATGATACACTAGTTTTGTTTGACAGGTATCAAACAAATGAAGTTCCCAATTTACATGTGTTATATTCTAAGGTGTCCTTTCACCATTGGGCGCCCTAGGAAGGAATTCAGCGACTCAAGTAATATTGCTCGCTTATTATACAAAAAAAAAAAAAAAAAATAATGGCTTAGAACCATCATCACAGCCCAGAGCGTGATTGGGATATTTTAAGCGGAATTTCATCAACACTATTTGGTAATACTTAGATAGTTGTATACTAGCATTATCCCATAAATAAAAAGGTTGCGGGACAAGCCGTTGCAAATCAAGATAAGATAAAGTAACAGGTATATACTGTATTAGAGTGCAAATCATTGCACAGAAATTAAATACGATTTATATAACTTTACATGATCAACGAATGAAAAGAACTACATATATGGAATAATATATCATGTTTTAGGCTTCTATTTATTTCTGTGAATTAGCAGGAAATGAATTGCAGGTGAGGAACAGAGAGAAATGACAACCATTTATTTCTTAAGAGAATATTTACTGCGATTAAGGTAAGATTAACTCACAATTATTACCACTCCAACAGCTACGAAATATAATGGTATAATCAATGATGAAATACCATCTTACTTATTATCTTCATCCACCTACTTGGTATATTATTATACATTAATGCGTAGTATATTACTACAAGATCATAATCCCATTATTATTCACATAAAAGATAAAATGTTTTTCCCAAGCTACGTACTTCACCAATTCCCTATGAAAATGGAAGTAATCCTTTAACAATCGATTTTCATCCAATAAGTATTATACTTAGTGATGATGTCATCAGTGACACACAACACTTCAAGTGCCATGTTGCATATCTTCATAGATGTTTGTCTTGCATATTTCTTTGCATTTAAGTTGCATATAAATCTCCTAAGGATGCAAAATCTCCACTTGCTTGGAATCAAAGTAATACTAATCAAGCCCTATATGCATGTACATTCATATCTATTACTAATCAATATCTCTTTTCATCATCAATTTTAATTTCCACTATCTATACTTACCTGCTGATACACAATTAACATTAATTTACCCTAATCACCCTACACATGGTATGGTTACAGGCTACTATAAAGAAACGGACTCATAGGAAATACGATCCAAGGGGATCGTTACCTTGCCTAATAAACATAAACGTGCTTGACAACATGACATAATCTTTTCCACCTTTAAACATATTTCATTTAAAGTCGACTTGTTTAACATCTCCTCATTATCAGTTGTTTCGGAAAAAGTGCAACTATTATGTTATTCAAGGAGAATAGGCTTCAATCATCCTTATTATATAATTTGATTCCTCCATATATTGATCAAAATAAAACTGAGTACCAATGTTTATTATCCACTGTCTTATCTTTCTGCCATGTACTATCATATTTATGTATTGTATAAGAACGAACTATTGAGGTATACTGAATTATGTTGTATTGAAAAGAATAGGACTGTTATTTCACAGCCTAGCAACACGGCCCCTTATTAATGTGTGAACCTTTAGCATAGGTTAGCTTATATACACACAATAACATGCACCTAGCTAAACACATTAATTTTAAGATGATTTTTATGTGACAATGTATTAATATTCATGTATTAATGATACTATCTATGTTCATTTATGTACAAGATGTGCCTATGTCTTAATGTCTATTTTAGGTTACTATACATGTCTTCATTGTTACTATGTTAATTATCATATACCCTACCAACACTGTGAACTGGCCTTCTATTAAATAAAGCTTTAATGCCTGGAGGGCCAGGCGGGTAGCGTGATAGAGCGATGTACAGTAGAATAACAACATGTACCAGACGCCCTCTTGAAACAACATAAACAACTCCCCTCTCCAAACCACAAGGAGGGTCTCCTTCTCCCCTCTGAGCTCATCTATTTACCTGTCATCTCATTACAAACAAAGAGAGAGAGAGAGAGGGTGAGAAAGTAGGAGAGAGAGAGAAAGGGAGAGAAAGCAAGAGAAAGAGAGAGAGGAGAATTGGGTGGAGCTTAAATACAACTCCACCCCTTTTCATTCTCCCAATAGAGAATGTATATAAGCAGTGAAGGTTAACTAATATGCAGGATTTCCTAAACTGACTCCCAGGGCTATAACCTGTCTCCATAAGAGAGAGACACAGGCATATAAGACAAGGCATTAAATATAATTCCCTGTATAGAGATAAGTATGTATAAATAAATTAAGCCTAAAGAAACTTGTGCAGTCACTTTACCTAAGAACACCACAACGCCAAGCTCGCTACCTAATACCACAACAACCACAACAACAACAACAACTACTACGACTACACTTCGGACTAAGGTACTGTATCAGATCCTGAACGAGTTAAAGCCTTAGAGGACTGGTACACAGCTACCTACCTATATACCTACCTACCTACCTATACCTACCTACCTATACCTACCTACCTATACCTACCTACCTATACCTACCTACCTACCTATATACCTACCTACCTACCTATACCTACCTACTTACCTACCTACCTACACCTACCTACCTACCTATGCGTCTGAACTCCCCTCTGTTTTATCTATCATTTTTTTAGTACTATTTTACATCTGAATATTTCCTGGAAGACGTCTGAATAGCAGGAATTAATTAATAGCCGAATAGCGGAAGAAGAGTTAATTAAATACATGCACCACTCTTTATAGTTAATAGGAAAGAATATTTTTGGTGGTGTATACGAAGATAGAGATATTCTGCCTGGCCTATATTTTTACGTGTCCCAAAGAATTAAGTGGAAAGTTGTTTTATTTATGTTAGTAAATCTGGAGCAACTGAATCCTCCAAACTATCCCAGGTAGTAGGGGTTAGGTAGCCCCACCCAGGGAGGTACTACCGCTGAGGCAACGGGAGATTCAAGGAAGTACCTGATTCCATTTTTTCCCCCAGGCCTCAGTTGCTGGTTACACATCTTCTGCCTCACACATCTATGGGGAGCCAGGTAATCCCTTACACTACACACACATCCATACAAACTACATTCACTTACACTCCTATCCTTGACATTAACATACCAACTTCTCACAACTCAACATGAAAAACAATACAAGCGCAAACACATTTTAAAACTTCATACCATGGCTGATGCAACTCTTAGAGCAAGCGCGGTGGTTTCTCGGATGACCACCACCGGCAGGGCTGGGTCTTTGACACAGGGCCCTCCCGGTCGTCATCACACGACTGTGTCAGCACCAGCCATGATGCATAAAACAACTGCTCGTCAGCACAATGAATTAATTATGTTTGCAAATATTCGGGGGCTTCACTCCAACATTAACTCGGTACACTTACTTCTTCAAACCGAAACCCCTAACATTCTTTTCCTCACCGAATGCCAGGTTACTCCCTCTTCTGACCTGACTACCTACAACTTTCCAGGCTATATTTTAATGTCAAATTTTAGATCAAAGGGAGGCGTTTGCTGTTTTGCTAGATCAACAATATCCTTGGAGAACATTTTCAATCTCGCATCACCAGATTTTGATTACTCAATTTACAAGCTAAATTCTTCAGGCTCAGTTAAATATTATTGTTGTATTTACCGATCACCAAATGCCTCCCCAGATAATAGCCTCTTTGATTCCCTGACCTCCATTCTTTCTGATTTAAACATTAATTCTGCATCTGATATATCCTTACTGGGTGATTTTAATCTCCACAATGTTGAGTGGCTCACTCATTCGGCCAGAACTGATGAACCTGGGCTTGAATGCGAGTTATTCGCAGACTCATTCAATCTCACCCAACTAATCAAGCACCCTACTCGCATACCTGATAATCCAGAACATAGACCGCACCTACTTGATTTGTTTCTTACTACCAATCCCGAAATATATAGTGTTGAAGTGAAGTCCCCTCTTGGATCCTCAGACCATTGCCTCATTGCAGTCTCCTGTTCCCACTCCTCCCTACCCATCCACTCTGAACCCATCCGAGTGACCAAATGGCACTATGATGCTGCAGATTGGGTGGGGTTCCGTGACTTTTTAATTAACATTCCTTGGTCATCATTTTACTCTACTGACTCAGATAGCTTCCTGAACCATATTACTGACTTTATAAAAATAGGAATGGAAACATATATCCCTCACCATCAATACTCAAAAAGATCTAACTCTCCAAAATGGTTTGATCACAGCTGTGCCAGAGCTACAGAACAAAAATCAATAGCCTATAATGCCTATACAAAGTCGAAAACTCTTCAGTCATACAATTATTTCAAAATTGTCAAATGCCATGCTAAAGCTGTAACTAATTTAGCCAAATCTAACTTCATACATAAACAAGTCAATAAATTACTGAATAATCCTAATGATAATAAGATCTTTTGGTCAACAGTAAACTCATTCAAATCTAACTTCAACCATGGTTCATCTATTCCCCCTTTAAAGAATAGCAATGGAAATCTCATATGTGATCCACGTGGTAAAGCAAATCTTTTGGCCAATATCTTCGCCACAAATTCAAACCTCAATGACACTGCTCAAAACACTCCCATTTTGAATTTTAACTCCCCAGAAAGTCCACCCTTAATAATTCATACAAGACAAGTGCGGACCATTTTGGAGAATCTATCTATCGACAAAGCTCCAGGGCCAGATGAAATTCCTCCCACTGTATTAAAAAATTGCTCAAAAGAATTAGCTCCAATTCTCTCAAAATTATTTCGTGTATGTCTCCATACCTCGTCCTTCCCAGCCGCCTGGAAAGAAGCCAATGTACAACCAATTCCCAAAAATGGAGCTACAGCAAATCCATCAAATCACAGACCAATTGCCATCACGTCTACTCTCGGTAAAATATTTGAAATAGTTCTTAACAATCACTTTGTAAAACACCTTGAGAAAAATCATCTGCTAAATGATAAGCAATATGGCTTTAGACAGAGACGATCTACTGTGGATCTGCTCTGTTATTTCACAGATAACATATTCCAATCAACTGATAAACATGGAGAGACTCACACAATTTGCCTTGATATATCTAAAGCCTTTGACAGAGTATGGCACAGATCATTACTGTCTAAGCTTCCACATTATGGCCTTCAATCTTTTGTTCCCCTAATTAATTCATATCTTAGCAACAGAAAATTACGTGTGATGGTAGATGGTGTGTATTCCGACTTTCATCCCATTAATGCTGGTGTTCCTCAAGGAGCGGTCTTGGCTCCAACTTTGTTCCTCATTCATATTAATGATCTTTTATCAGTTACTCAGAATTCAATTCACTCCTATGCTGATGATTCAACTATTCACAGTTCCTTCTCATTTAATGATAGTTTTACTCAACACAATATTTTAGAATACAAACTTGCCACTTCAATTTCATTAAATGAAGACTTAACGAAGATCTTTGAATGGGGACAAAACAACCTAGTTTCTTTCAATGCAAATAAAACTAAATACATCCCGTTCTCAAATAGATCAGATAATCAAGATTCTCACATTATTTTCAATAATACAAATATCCCCAAGTCCCACAGCATTGATCTCCTTGGTGTAACTTTAAATGAAAACCTCAGTTGGACTCCCTATGTAAAATCCATTGCCAAAACTGCATCTAGGAAGATGGGACTTTTATACAGAGCTTGTAATTATTTGACTGACGAGCAGATAGCAGTAATATATAAGAGTCATGTGCATTCCCAGATGGAATATTGTTCACCTCTGTGGGCTGGTTGTGGATCGGTGGTGTTAAGACAATTAGATAAAATTCAAAACAGAGCTATCAGACTGATCAATAATCCTATGATCACTAATGAATTCCCTCCCTTATCAGTACGTAGAAATGTTGCTTCCCTTGCACTATTTTACAGATACTTTTATAAGAAATGTTCGGATGAACTTGCCCTGATTATACCACCCCTTCGCGTCTTCCCACGGAGGACTAGGGCAGCTGAGAATGCGCATGAGTTCACACTGACTCCTCCACGTTGCAGGACAACTGCTTACAAAAATTCATTTACTCCCCGTACTACTTCCCTGTGGAATTCTCTACCAAGGGAATGTTTTCCAGCAAGTTATAACCCCCAGCAATTTAAATCCAGTTGTTTTAAATATTTTATGAGTGGAGGATGCCAATAGGCAAATGGAACCATTTATTTATTTGTTTTTTCCTTTCCTCCACTCACTATAATAATATTATGTAAAAAAAAAAAAAAAAAAAAAAAAAAGCAACAGCAGAACACTTATTATTATTTTTGCTCTTCTAGTCCTGCTATTTCCTGGCATATTATTTTGGAGGAATCAAGGCACTCCAATGTATGTACCAAAAAAGAATTACCACCCTAATAAAAGTAAGCAGTCAGGGAACACCATAATATTTTCCCAGCAATCCCAATCTACGATATTATTATTATTATGTCCCTATCTCAGACGGGCACACACATACATACACAGATGGAAGAATGACGAATCCTGAAAGAAGAAAGGTGTTGGTGGTATTGGTGGTGGTGAAGGTGATTGGCAGATAGAGATGAAAAAGATGTTGTATGTATGTATGTATGTATGTATGTAGCCTATGTATGAATGTGATGAGGACGGCATATTTCATCTCTATTCTACCCCAGCCACGTACAGTTCTCGACAAAAGTTTATGTATGGTGATCTGAGTCCAATATGAAAACTGATTAAATTTCGTCTTTTTTTCTCACATTTTGCTTATTATTATTATTATTTCTGATTTGTTTACTTTCCCTTCCGTGTTGTCAAGGTTCATCTGTATCCAATATCTCTCTTTCTTTCTCTCTCACATACTCACACACACACACACACACACATAAGCACACACACACACAAAGTCACACACACAAGCACACACACAAAGTCACACACAAACACACACAAAGTCACACACAAGCACACACACATAAGACACACACAAGCACACACAAGCACACACACACACAAGCACACACACACACAAGCACACACAAGCACACACACAAAGTCACACACAAGCACACACACACCACAAGAACACGTCATAGTGGATTCTGCAAACGACTGACTATTACTAATTATTATTCCAACCCTTCCTCACTGATCCCCACCAGGTTGTTTATTCGGGCATCATAAATAGACGACTCGCGTGTCACTGGGTTGTCATGCAGCGAGTAAACACAGTCAGGGTTATTGCTCTTTATTTTTGTTTTTAACGAGTGAGGTGTAGTCATGCAGTCAGTCGCTTATCCTGACGTCAGTTCCTGGCATCAAGCATATTTAAAAAAAAAAAAAAAAAAAAAAAAAAAAAAAAAAAAAAAATCATTCCATCTATTAAACCAAACAGTATCTATCTTCCCCCTCGTTGTGTCTTAGATAGGTGACCCCCTTTAGGACCCTGTATAAAAAATGGAGGCTTCTGATTCCACCTAACCATGCCACGAAACAAGCTCCTTCCTAATAGGTTGTGTTTCGTGGCAATATTTGAAGGACTCATTTACCTCCAATTTTCTGACTACAACACAACAGGGTCCCTTAAGAGGTTAGTATACTTTTGGTTGTACATCAGAGCACCTTGATTCCTCCATAGTATGCCAGGAAACAGGACCAAATTAACAAAAATAATGGTAGCCTGTTTCTTGGAAGAGTTTGGACGAGTCAGTTGCCCCAGATTTACCAACACAGTACTTTCCCCTGAAATAATTATACTGTACAATGACCATCAGTCACTTTGTTTGTCAAGTCGCAGCTCAAAAATATAATTACCAACATGACCATACTCTGAAAATCACATAGCTGACTGGTGAGGAACATAAGGACTGTACACTCGCAATCCAAAATTTGTATCCAGGTCTTGTTAAAGTTTCGAATCATTTGACATACTAGTGAACCAATTACACGCTTATTTATCCTGTTTCATATTTACTTGAGTTCGCTTAATACTCGATCAAGCTATTTGAAGCAAGCCTGGATACATATTTGAAGCAAGCCTGGATACATATTTTGGATTGCGAGTGAACCATATGCCTCTTATCATTGAGAGCCCAAAAAGTGAGGGTATCCATCTGGACCCCGGGAAGAGGCAGGTATTGGCAGAGTGTGAAAGGAAGCTGCTAAGGGGACAAATATCGTCATCAATCCTTGCTCACCACCTTTGTACCCGGAGAGAGCAGCAGCCAGAGAAAATAATGTCTCTCTCAGGCTGACGGCAAAAGTTCCTGGTGACTTTCCATCTTTAAGGGGAGATTCTCTTGTTGGTGAATTGGAAGGCTACTGATTCCTCCAAACTATATGCCAGAAAACAAACACCCTCGATGGTACTAATAGGGGATCTGTTTCATGACATTGTTTTTTAGGGGAGGAATTATTAGCCTTCCAATTCTCCCCTTTTATGTGTATGGTTGCACATTCCGGTTATACATCTTACATTACAGGTTTGGGTTGAATGATAAACATGGTATAATCTTGTCACATTTATTCTACACACTGTACCACAGGGCCATTGGGGAGTGGGTCACCTCTTGGCTCACCTCGTCTCGTGTCACCTCACTAGCTACATACTTCATTCTGGCTGGACCTTGATACCTCTAAACGTGAGCCACACACACACACACACACGCACACATTCCCGCCACTGAACTGCTCACTCTATGCTTGGTGGAGGTCAGTAGGTATGGATGGCTCTTGTTCCCACTTCAACACTCACACAACACCTTCGACCCATAACACCTCAGGCATGCATGTAACACTTTTGACACCACACAACACTGAGGGTATATTGGGCACATTTCAATTATTTTGTTTTGTCTTAGCTAACACCAGATAATTTTCTTCTTCAGGCCCACGTTGGTGAATGGTTAAATGCCTGCCTGTGTATTCAATTGGGTTCCCTGATGTCTGAGAGTCAGCCAACGTGCCTGATTGTTCCGTGGGTCAATTTGGTCGCCTGGTTTCTGTGGCTCAACTCGACTCGTATGCCTGATTGCAGAGGGTATGGTCAGACAGGCTACCAGCACACAACAACAAACAACAACACCCATAACCACCACTTGTCACTCCCCCTCCGGCCCTGTGCTGAAGGAACACGCGATTTCTCACATCATGGTCCAGCAAAATAAGTTAATATTAATTAACATTAGTTTCACTTGTATGCAAGGCAGTGGGTACACTATTGGCTTTCCTAACCTTGGCAGTGATGAAGTTCAGGGTAGAACCTCACAATTATCATTCAGTGTAAAAAGAGATCATTTGACATCACCAGCGCGCCATTACGGATACAGTCTTCACAAAAAAACAAGAGCAAAACAACATCTGTGCAAGGAGTAGAAGCTCATGCGAGTAGATGTCGTTGAACCGGCTAAAAATATTATATTTGGTGTTTCAAATTCACAATACATAATGAATCCCTGGTGGACTTCCCAAACAACAACAAAGTGCATATATTGGTGTGGGTCTTAATGAGTGTGGTCGGCAGGTAATGGATGCATGGAGGGCCAGAGTGGTTTTGTTTTTCTGTCTTTACATCAGGACACCTTCAGGGAATACCAACAACATTCGAGGAGGAGCCTTTAATTTAAGGACATTGTCTCTCTAGTCTTCTCCTTAAGTGTTGTTTTGTCTACATTCATCCTACCTAGCTATATTATATTACATTCATCTTGTGGATAAACAAATTACAAAATACAAAATCTCCAGGCCCCATGTATCCATTTTCCTGTGGGCTACATTCATTAAGATCTGCCACAGTTCCAGTGTGGCATAGAAAAAAAAATGTTGGTGATGAATTATGTGGAAGTGTTCACCGTGACTTGTCACCTTGTATGCTCCTACAATATACGTAGTTTCTCACATACACATACAAGCACCGTGAGTTGTATGATACAGCAGTATAAATGGGTTTATCGTTTGCTAATACAGGCAGTTTACTGTAGCTGATACACATGTATGGTACTGATATTCTTATTGTTTACATTATAACCTGACTGGTACTGGCAGTGCTAGTTTCTTGTCTCACTAAAAAACAACAAAGTTATCTGGAGAACAAACACCCTATACACCAAACCCACCCTAAAATACAAAAACCATAAAATTAATGGGTCAAATTATATATATATTAAAAAGAAAGCTACTTCAAAAACACATCTATTATATGGTACACATTACTGTTGTCCAATTAGTACCGATATCGATCGACTTACACACACAATACGAATACAAGAGGGTGCTTGTGTATGCCCAGCAACGTGGAACTTGCAAAGACTACTGTATACAAACACACACACACACATCGAGTACCGTACATAACTTCTCTCGGGATGTGGGCTGTGTCTTGTGTATGCATTACCACCAACATGATGTTTCAGGATTCACAAAATGGGAAGCCACTCCTGTTAGATGTTATTTTCTTATAATCTTGGCAAGTCCCACGCTGACACAGTACACTCGCCACAAAAATGTCTCGGATGCAAAAAGTCTCATATAGAGTGATAGATAACACAAAGATCTGATATAAGAAAAGTTAGAGGTTAGGTAATAACAATGACTGGTATAAGACTTCAATGACGCTGCTTGGAGTCTTCACACAGGCAATCGTCACCACCAAAACCACCATCTTTCCTAGCCTGCACTGCAAGGAATTAAACACTCATACATTGCTCTAAGTTGATTGGAGCTCAAGTATCCATTCTGAAACCCTCTTTATCCCGGCATTCGAGAAATTTTTGCGGCGAGTGTGACAGCAGTGTTGATGTACAGTTGTCTTGGGGAGGTCCTGTCCTGTGTGTTTTCCCTTTAAAAATATACTTTTTCAAAACGTCAAGGAAGTTTAAGTTATGGTTGTGGACAAGTTATGTTCTCTGCGTCTATCAATTTTTCAACTCATTCTCTGATACGTCCACAAAATGTTTCAACTCTTCTCTCACCTTCTGAGTACAAACAGACCAATATATATCCCAAAGAAGCTGAATGATATTGGTGACATTTTTCATTCACATATAATATAACCCAAGCATACATTTTGCTAAGTTTCCTTCTTATTAACAAATAATTTCTTATGTGAAGAACACCAACACTGGTTTTTGGAAAAGAAAATAATTTTTATGCTTTAGTATATTTGAATATTTAGCAAAGTATACTACGGTAGTTGTCTGCCACTCTGGGTTTTGTTTACTTTCACAATCCAATTACTGTACTGTATTCATCCCTTCATGGAAAAGTCCCACAACACTACCCTATGTTTAGCAGAGGAGGAGGAGAAAGTAAGCACAGTATAGGAACTCCCCATGGCAACTATACCACCACGATGGCAACGCACCCGACGCACCGCTCGACACAACTTTACCCACACCACCAAATTGGGGAGGGGACCTACACCAAAACCTAAACTGGCAGAAGAAAACTGTAGTGAGTGTGTTTGTGGTCTTCTGCACACACAACCTCCATCACTGTTAGTTTCATTCCAGCCCAGGAAAAATAATCACTGTGTTTTTGTGTCACTGGGCTGCACCTATATACAGTTCATACCTGTGTTGTTGTGTAGTGGTTAGGGCTGATGGTCATTAGTTTTTCTACGTATTCATATTTTTCTAATTTTTCTTCAGGCTGCAGCATGTGATAATACATACATTGATTTTTTTCTTATTTTTCCAGCTACACAAGCTACACAGCATCCCCAATAATACTGTAATAATCTGTTATGCCCCCTACCCCAATACTCGCCCCCTACAGTGGGGCTGAATTAAAGACCATAACCTCAAACTGTGTCATGATGTAACCCACAGTGTATAGTATTAGCATGATACTTGCAGATTTCATAATCCACTGAACAGCACATATTCATTTTTTACTATATTTCCTGTCTTAAAGTTGCATTACATTTACAAGTCTACATTATTACTTACAGTTTTAGACAATATTGTGTATCCAAAAAGTATTTTAACCCTGCTGATAACTGAAGCACTTTTTTCAGACTGCCACTAGATAATTATTCTCATGTTGGAGGGAAGCACTTCTGGCCTCCAAAGGTACAGTGCAAAGGTTTACAGTATAAATAATTAATATGCCTGGGTTATCCCCCACATTGATTATAATGTCATAGAAAACCCTTTCATCTAAGGGTTGATAAGAAGCATGTCAAGAAATGTGACTGCTGGGTTTCAAAGCTCCGGCCACAAAATATCAGTGCTCCTGAACACAATATATGTGACACTATCCACAGGTATTACAGTCCTCTTCAAACATTTGGGAGGCATTTCCTGATCCACCTGTATACAGTACTCCATTGGTTATTACAGTTAAATGTCTGTTTTGCATCTTACACACTCCTGAAAACCCAGATGCGGATACAAAATTTATGAACGTAAAGCCTGAGCAGAGGATAAGGAAGCCTCACTTGGACATCTAAAGACAATTGTAAACGAATGACCCTATGAGAGAGAGAGAGATCAGATGCTGCTGTGATACTGTGGAGGAAAGGCACTGGGCAATGCTTTGGCCAGCCTCCTGTCCCAACGATAAACCTCTGTGGTAGCAACGTAGGATGCTTAGATGGACTGTACAAAGTAAACGTAATACGAAAAGAAGTAGTTTGTATTAATAACATTGCCTTTCTGCTTCAGTAGGTCATGGAGACTCTCGACTCAAACAAACAGAGGCAAAGTATTGTCACAAATAGTTCATCCTCAAAGGGTGTTTACTCTATGCATTTACTATTATGGTGATGCAAAGAACAGGCCATATGATTCGATCCTTCTCAAGGTAGTCAGGGAATGAACATACTTGTGATGGCAGTTTGTTCTCTATAATAACAAACAAATACCTATAGGCTTAAATTTAGTTTAGTTTGTCTTTTTAAGTCAGAATGGGAGGTTTCTATGAAAACATTAACTATATAACCAATACATATCCTGGTTTAATATCTGAAAATCATTGGAGGGGATGTCAACAAATGTATACATGATTTACCATAGAATCTTTGCTTTTGAATATAGTAATCATTTGGGGGTCAGGCTTCTCTTGTCAAATTTTAACTGAAAAGAAATACAGATCTTGGTTTAAAAATCTGGGAAATGGTTTGGGGGCATGATGAACAGGTGGTCTCACTAAAGTAACAGACAGCATTAAGAACTATTTTTTTGCTTTTCAGGATACAGTACATAGGAAAGATCTGCGGTGTTTAAGGGAATGACACAGAGGTGGTCTCATTTTAACAAGGAAGTTATCTATGATTCTAGTTTTATAATTCTTGTCTCTCACTCAAGTTAGAAATCTTGCATTAATTTCGCAAAAAGCATCCAAACTGAAAATAATCGCACAGTCCAAGGCAAAAGAGTTGTTGTCAATCACTGGTGTGCTATGATATGGAGTTTGAAGAGGCAGAATAAAATTGAAAAGTTACTGATTCCCCTAACCTATTCCAGATAACAAACTACAATATTACCATGCTGAATCAGTCTATATCCCAGCGCAATTTGGAGGAATCAGTGGCAAGCCCCCTCAACCCATGAAGTACAGACAAGACCGTAATACCTCTAACAGCAGCAACTTCCATTTACAAACCAAGTGCAGTCTTCAACAACAACAACAACATCCACCTCCAGCAGCAGCATCAACTTTCCTTTTTCTTTTCAAATTCGAGCATGCAAGACACAGGGATCAGTTCACCCCCTACAAGGCTCCTTCCTCCTGGTGCACCACTCTACAACGATGACAATACAAACCACAGCAACAAACTCCCAGGACATTACAGTGCATAACATGTAGTGCTGCCAAGACAACCATCCAAGAGTGAAAATTTAGTCTTCGGCAATCGTTCATTCGTCATCATCATCAATCAAGTTACTTTGCCTGCCTAACGTCTCACTCTGGTCTACTCCCCCATAAATAGCTAACCAGTAGTAGAGTCCTAGAACTACAGTGGTGTGTTGTGGTCCCGTCTACTCTCTCCCATTCTCTCTCCATTATACTCTCTCTCCATCTTCTCTCTCCCACTCTCTCTTCATCTACTCTCCCCCACTCTATCTCTCCATTTCCTCTCTTACAAACAGCTAACCAGTAGTCAAAGAACTATACCGTCATACTGGGGTTCCATCATTTGGATTATAGAACCTAGATACAATTCTCTTTTGATTGATAAATTTTGTTTGTTCCCCCCAAGTGTTATGTCCTGCTCAACCCTACTAGATGCCTTTAGGGGGTGTAGTACAATGTGTGAAAATCTGGAGCAACTAATTTCTCAACACTATTCCAGGCAACAGGCCACCATTATTTTTACTAATCTGATCCAGTTTCCTGATATACTGTGGAGGAATAAAGGAGCTCCAGTGAACCAAAAGTGTACAGTCCCTTTAAAAGTTAATGTATAGGGGAAAACATATTGTCAGCAAATTGTAGATTACCGATTCCTCTAAACCATTCCACAAAACACTCCCTTAGTGCAGGCTCTGCTTTGTGGTACGGTTAGTGAGGGAAAAAAAAGTGCTTCCTCCAAACTGTGCCTGTAAAATACATGGTAATTGTGGCTCAGTCTGAGATGGAAACGTTAGCTGACCACATTGTACCCTATCACATGGGTGTTTGCTGCCTCACACACTCCACTAACTGTATATTATAATCATGGCAACTCCAGATACAGTATAGATAATAAAATAAGATAACAACAATACAAGTGAAGTAGAGGAAATCTAAAGGAGCTGGACAAACCTTATTATCTTCTCTGTGGAATTCTACCAATGACTTTTATAAATTAAATCCCTGGCAATTTCAATAAAAGCACAGCCTAGGTTGACAAAAACTATGAGAATCAACATAAAGTGAGCACAGTAATGGGTAATGCTAAAACAGTGTATTGATAATCTCTTGTGTCGCAATTCAGGGCCTGTATTAAAAAAATAACATTGGGGTAGTGAAAGCTAGAAAAATCACTGTGTGTCTGAAGGTTTTTACATCCTTTGTCAAAATTTTCACACACACAAAGAGATTTATGGCTTAGGTACCACTGGGCAGTAAGACTTTGCACTCAAACTGTATCACAAATACCTTAATCCCACAACAGGAGAGCAATGAATTCTCTCTGACGTGTCCATTTTGTGAGTTGTAACATGCCAGTCACATTATTAACCCTCACCTTCAAGTATTCTGATGATGCTTGCCGATACTCCTGAGTCCTCTATTTACTTGTATCTGGATCCATATTTCAATGATCTTTAGTGATACAGATCAGACGACTGTACCAAATAATAAAGGATATAGGAGACTTTTAAAGCATCACTCAAACTCCTGCAGATGATAGTAAAAGCTTCTGAATGATCCAACCCATGTGTTCATCTGGTTCCAAAGCTCTGGGTTCAAGGCAATATTTTTTAATACAGCCCTCAGTCACATCTGGATAAATGGGTAAGTTCACGTACAGGCCATAAAAAAAAAGCATCGGGGGGGGTGGGTACCGATTAAGATTTTAGAGCCTGTACAATTACAATACATGAGAGGAGGTCTCCTTCACATGTTGTCCCCGTCCCTACTAACCAAACTCCTTGTGCACGGTTGACTCTCATATGCATTCGTGTCATGTGTGTCACGTTCCTTCTGTTCTCTGTGTGATGCAAGTGAGTCAACCGTGGACTAGAGGACTGACACAGCCACTCATAAACACTCGGTGAGATTTTATGGAGGTACAGATTCCTATCACACACATCGGCAAACGTGACAACTAAAATTTCAGTAAATTTCACTCTGGTTTTGATATCTAGTAGTACAGTGTTACAGGTGGTGATATACAGTAGACCTTCAAAATACCAAATATCAGTTTTACGACCCCTCTGAGCACATCTAACAATCTGTACACTGTATGTGTTATTTTATGTGTTATTTTCATTCTTTTGCATAGGACTGGTACATGAGGCAACTTTGGCTTTATCAAAATGACAAACTTTCTTTCTCAACTCATTTCTCCCCTTGAACAGTTTGACATAGTGAAGGTCTACTGTACCTTAATTATACATATACAAAAATCAAGGTTTTTGTTTGCCTCACTGCACTGTACATAACACACAAACTCCAGCTGTCCCACAAACACCTGTACCTCCTCCTCCCATCCCAACATCTACCAGCAACAAGATCTGGATGTTAGCCAAGGTTTTTCACATCTGTTACCCTTCCTCAATGGAAATGGATTGGTTGCTGGGTTGGCAGTGTAGGAAATAACTTACACAATAATGGAAACATTCTCTGAAACTGCTGCTCAAACATACTCCAACACACAAGCTGAAACATACTTGGGCAGTGGGTGAAACATACTATTATAGGGCAGTGGTGTAATTAAATATATCTGATCTGTGAATGGCTGACTGACTGACTCCATCCCATACTGTCTCCTCTCTCTCTAGTAGTCCCTCTCCCTCACCACAAACAAGGCGGATACAGTACCGAGTCTTGGCACGAGAGAAAAACAGGGCACAGGTGAATGAAATAGGACTTGAGTATACAGTAATTTAGGACACGAAGTAAACAGAGGACTTGGGATATTTTGGGACACTTTTGATACACTACGACACAGGCTGGAAAAAGTGGAGGAAACAGAGGACAAGGGCACAAAAGGACATGAGCAAATTAGGACACAAGACCAGACAAGCCAACCCTCATATGACTCCACTTTGCATACCGTACCACAAGTCTCATATTTTCATTCTGGGGAGGATTACTTTTTCTTCTTTCAATTTGGTGTCTTTTTTTTCTCTCTTGCACTCCTTGCCTTTTCTTTTTTTTCTTTCTTCCTTTTTTAATTCTTTTACTATTGCTGCTTGCCTTATCTCAGTCACACCTTGTCTATTCTTATGTTCATTCCTTTTCTTTTTTTCTTTCAATCTATCATCTTTTTTCCCCCTCAATACCTTCATTCTCAATCGTCTTTCTTTCTTTGCTTTGTCTCCTTGTACAAATGGACACTTACATCATTTCTCTTTTACACACAATTTCACAAGGTAAAAAAGTACAAAAAAATTAATGTAGCAGTTGCATAAACGTTAAGACGCACCCACACACATGCACAGGGAGGATGTACTCAGAAGGTTAAGGTCAGGTCAAGTTAGGTTAGGTTAGGTCAGGTCAGGTCAGTTGAGGGAAGGTTGTTAAGGAGACCAGTAAACACCAATAGTCGTGTTGTAAGGTGTAAACACAAGCCTTGCCGAGCTAATCGTCTGGTACTGTATGCTGTATTGGACCGTGTGTCACTGAGCTTTCCCTATGTTTCTCGGGTTACATTATTTTCATCTCCGAACAAAACCGCAACACGACTACTGCCGCTCACCGAACAAATAAAAAGAGATTACATTACATATAAAAGAGTTAGATAAAGTACACCCGTCAGAGAGTAAGGTATCGTTGTTGGTATTCACCAGAGTTCACTACACACCACAAACATCATGCCAAGTGGACCGGTATGAGTTACAGAGCGTGTTTGGTTTTTGCTGTGGTTACCTTCTCATCACATCAACCCTACTCACCACCACATAAAAAAAAAATAAAAAAAATAATAAATAAAATAATAATAAAGCATTCTGCACATCAATACAACCCTAGAATCATATGCGTACTGTATATATACCAAGTGGTGCCAATACCTTATTTTCTGGGATTTACAGAGCAAAAAAAGTACATGTTGTAACAGTGTTAAAAGAGTCAGTATTATACACACAGTGAGAAGTCTGGACCTAACCATTAAAATAATACCTCAATAGATAATCACTTAAGAGAAATACAGGAATACCATAATAATATTAATAATACCGGTAATAATAATAATACAGTTTGCTCACTCTGCTGTACCAAGCACGAATACAGTACAAATAACTTCTGAATACAGCCTGACATTCCATGGTACTGAAGGTAAAACAGGGAGAACAAATGTACAAATAAAAATAATATTAATAATAATAATAATAATAATAATAATAATAGTTTAAATAAATATAACCAAATCATCAAAGACATGGTTCACAAAAAAATCCGGAATGAATGATCATGTGCGCATTTATCAGATGTTCAGCCATTCTTCCCTAAATGGTTTAATATGATTAGTTATGTAGGTACAGTTTGGGAATACTGAGGGTGGATGCAATGGAGGTCTGGGGGAGGGAGGGGGGGAAATAGGAGGTGGAAGACCTGCATACACACACACACACACGGATGTCGAGTCAACAGTGTCGTTATAGTGCCAAGGTGTGTACGTGTGCGAGTGTGTGCGTTTGTGCATGTGTGTGTGCGTATATGTGTGTGCGTATATGTATGTGCATGTGTCTGTGCACGTGTGTGTGCTTATGTACATGTGAGTGTGTGTGTTCGTGTGTGGGGTGCAGGTCTTGAGGTTGGGGGCGAGGGGAGGGGAGGGGTGGGGTTGGACAGGTGTAAGGGTTGGGAGCAGCAGCAGCAGGATTCCTTTTATTTGCCGTTTTCAGTAAAGTGGCGCAAACCCGAACTAACCTCAAACTGACCTAATCATTATTTCTGCACCATACACACACAAGTTACAATTTTTTCATGTTTTTTCAAGATTCCAATGTTTTCCAGTGATACATAATTATTCCAACCACTTAATAAGCAAAATGCATCAAGTAATTTAATTCATGCCTCCTGCAACTCAAAGACAGACTCAAATTTGTGTTCAATCTTTTACTGGTAGATATACTTAGTATATTATTAATCACTAAATTTTCTGTCACTCAAAGATATGAAATAAAAATGAATAAATACAACACTACACACCGAGAGAGCCTGAATCAGAGCTTGGCTAAAATATCACTGCAGTTACTATTGGCCTTCATCGGTTTCAATGATACAACAGTGGACCAATTTTTTTTCACAGCCATTCCTATGTAAGCACCTAATCAGAGTAAGATATGTACTACTCTATGCGAGACTTATGACTTGACGTACTGAATGGGTGACTGAAATACTGGATGTGCATGCGCCTTATGACCGAATGACTGACTGACTGACTGACTGACTAATTGACTTCTGTAATAATCTGGCTACTAAACTGAGCAGCTTATGAGTTTTTTGATGCATGTGATGAGTGTGGATAATGAACTATAGGTTTTTTTTTTTTTTTTTTTTTTTATCTGGCAAAACTCACCGTTCGCTTCCCATCTGTTACGATAATCCTCCAATACTGTAATGGACATATTTTCTTCATTTCTACACAGTACATTTAATTTGTACATGGTTATTCTAAATAAGTAAAATGTTTTCATAACGAGTCGTGATTTGCGACAGATTTACCGTAACACACGAGAAGAAATGGGATGAGGAAGCAGGCTTATCTTAATCAGGTTATAAAGACAGCCAACTATTACAGACTGCATGGTTGGTTGGTTGGTTGGGAGGGAACCGAACCAAGAGTGAGTAACCACCAATGTGAGACCAGCCCCAAAGAAACTGGCATTAGTGAAGTGCTCTAGCGACTCAATGCTTTGGGTAGACCAGACAGAATGCCCATGTTAAATAATTAATAAGTAAAAATAGTTGAACCAGCTGAGGTAATAATATATCACATACAAAACAGACACCTGAGAATAAATAAAACTTCTTGACTACTAAAATAATTTACATCTTCCTCTCTCTCCTTTCATTCCTTCCTATCATCCTCCATCCTTTTATTGTTCCATTATTCCTAAATCCTTCCTTCCATTTTCATTATTTTAATCCTTTCTTCCGTCCGAGCACGCTCTCTTCTCTTTTCATTCCTTTCTTCCATTCATTACCTTATACAACTCCTTACTTCATTCATTCATTCTTCCCTTCCTTTCTTCCACCTAAAATCATCATGTCACAGTATGAGAGTGAGATCCTTGGCTATGAATGACCCTAACATCTGTTGTCCAGTTGCTGATGGTAAATATATCCACAACTCTGATATTCTGAGGGTAAACTGTGATTGGCCAAGAGTTTTCACCTCAGCCAATCAGGAAGAAACAAAGGTAATGACATGGACTATGGACAAAGCAAATATTAAGACACAGACTGTGGACACCTACCATCAGTTACAGAAGAACAAAATTATAGGTAGAGCTGTGTAAATACGGATACAGTCAGCCTACCACCCTCGACAAACTGTTTCAAGGAATAAACAACACCAAGGAAAGAGCTGGTGGGATCCAAACTGATATCAGGCTGAGCAGGAAAATACAGCACGCCAACAGATAACTATCAGCATCTAAAACGGCCAGTCATACACATTTTGTTATTGATACCAGATTTTACACTAAGGGAGGTATGTGCATGATGTTTTTGAAGTGTACAGTATACGGTATTTGAGAGGTGTTCAAAATGATACACGGTGAATGATAGAAACGGTAGTGAGAAAAGCAGAATGATAAAGCGAAATTAAACGCAAGAATGAGATCAAACCTGCCATACATACATTGTAGAAAATAAGTTTAATATTGGGAAGATGCTATCATGGTCTTTGTATGATGACAGTGAACAATTTTGTGTATGTTTCAAGGTATTAACGGTTCTTTCATATTGTGCTAAGAAACATAAATAGTTTATTTCAGTAATAGTGGAGGAATCTGTAGTAACCAGTTTTCCGACAGCTTCCCTTGAACATCACCAGCTCCTACAGTAGTGGTTTATTCCTTCCCCTAAATAAAGCTCCAAATCTGTCAAGCTCTCTCGGTGTTTACATTTGCTCACTATTTTTTCCTAATGGGTTCAAACTGCTGCCACCGACCCAACCCTTAGTCCACCCACAGTGACTAGTACATCGGAGTGACTGTACATAAGGACAACTCACACCATTACAATTTTGGTGTACAGGTAGAAGATTACCCACGCCTTCTCACAAACAATATACTGTAAGGTATGCATAGATGGAACATTAATATTATCCTAAGTACATATGGTTAGCAACTCAAATTTTGTACTGCTTTCAAATCTTTCTTAGGCCTGGGGAGGTTTTCTTGTAAGTACTGAAAAATGACAGCTGAAATTTCCATACATTGCACTCTGTGATTTACATCTTCTAATGTGAGACAACTTACTCATCACAGGAAAACCCCATTGCCATTTAAGAGTCAGGAAAGATCTCTGAGCATTAAATTCAAATATATATATATGAGACCTGCAGTTAAGGCTGCTTCTCAGTTAGGATTGCAGTAATTAACATCTTAAACTGGGTTGCAATAACCAATGATGATATTTAAAGTAGGGAATGCAACAATCACAAAATCTTTAATTAACCACTGTAATATCAATCACATCTAGATAAATACGACTGCATAGAGGCTAAAATCACCAAGGAACAGCAGTGGGTGATCTTCTACCAAGTCACACGGGAACAACTGTGGTGGGAGGAGAGATCACTTGTCTGGTACATCTCTACAGAACCAGAGATAGAGATCATTTTGAGCGATTATGAAATTTGTTTGTCTGGCTGTCTGCAATGCTTGACGAGGGACAAGTCATTAAAAATAGGGAAGGGGAACGCAAGGCCGATGTTGCCAATCTAGTGATTTTTCTGCAAATAAATTTTAAGTTAAAGTACAAATTTTTTTAATGCATTGTTTACAACAAGGAAAAAACACTGGATCCCTCACCTCCCTTCTTATTTTTTACTAAGAACTTCAATAAAAATAAGACAAATTACACCAATAATTAACAAAAAAAAACAAGTAGTTATTTACAATTTATAAATATTAGAAAATGCTAAAAAAAAAAAAAAATCCAGAAAGTACTGTAATAAATGTCTTGTCAACAGTAGGAAACCAATGAATTTATACCTGGTTAAAAAATAATGCACTTTGGTGATGGTCCTCAGGCACATCTACCATATCACTATCAGTTGTAATGCTTCAAAGAGTACGTAAAAACATCGGAACGTTGGATGTAGTAAATGCATTTATCAGTATAGAAAAGGCATTAAATCGCCAACCATGGCCGTGGCAGGTGTGGGAGGGTAGTATTAGGGGTGAACTCTTGTTTTTGTTATTGTTTGGTTTTCTTTTGGGTAGATTATGGCACCAATATTGGGTATGGGAAGGAACAGGAAAAAAAAGGATATACTCACCCTCCCTCTCGTGCCTGCCATCAAGCAGGGCAGGGTGGGTAGTTCGGGAGGAGAAATATAAACAAAAAAAAACAAGAAAAATATAAACACAAAAAACAACAAAGAAGCAATCAGAAGCAATGAATCCAACCAATATCAGTAACACTAACATTTAAAAAAAATAAAAACAAACGAAACCTGGACAACAAAGGCTTACAGTAAACACATGATAAGAACAGAACACTGAAGATGAAAACGTTGAGACACGGCCGACTACAGCCTTGGTGGGACTCAGTCGGCATTACACTGCATTAGGGAATAATAATAATAATATACATGGAAAGACAGTCCTATGAATGATGGGTACGGGACAGTGTGTGTGTGTAGAGAACAGATTGAACATGAAAAAAATGGGTGAAAACAAATTATTCATACAAAAACACAGTACAATAATAATAATAATAATAATAATAATAAAAATAGTAATAATAATAATAATAATAATAATAATGACAATAATCTTAATAATATGGGCAGTGTTGGCATACTAGGAACCATCTAGAGTCAGACCCCACGTTAAAAGTCCAAAGCTTAAAGGACTTGGTTAGTAACAAAAAGGTAAACAAGACTGCATTCACACGACAACATTCCCACCAAAACACGCATACACGCACACCAAAAGATATACACATGTACACCAAGACACACACACACACATGCACACCAAAAGACGTACACACACACACCAAAAGATATACACATGTACACCAAGACACACACACACACGCACACCAAAACACGTACACACGCACACCAAAAGATACACACAAGCACACCAACAGATGCACACACGAGCGCAGAAGAATACGCCCACAGAGAGAAGGCTTGTGAGAGAAAAGAAGAGAGAGAGAGAGAGAGAAAAGTTGAAGACAAAAAATAGATTAAAACCGGCTGAGCTTGACAGAGAGAATAACATAGACAGAACAGGAAGAATATCTGTGAGAAGGTTAACACACCATTAGGCAAAGTGAGTGTAAAAATCACTCAACACATACACACACACACACACACGACAGTTATACTCAACACACAGGCCATGACGCTCACACATATACACACAACAGCCACACTTAACATACAGGCCACATCACAACAAATACACAAACACACACGCACACACATACAGCGAACAGTCACACAGCGGGGCACCCGTTTTGTGGTTGGTGGTTGGTCTGACCGAGATGTTCCTGAATGGCTGGCAGTGGTGGGTCTGAGTGGCCGTCTATCACCATCGCCACTCCACAGATCATTGGCAGCTAGTCTACACTCACTTAGTTAATTCATCTCTACGGGGGGACACTAATTAAAATTAACATGAATCATTTTAATATTACCGTAACCGTATTCCTCTTCGCTAGGTATGGTGAAAAGTAGATTATATTCTCATTTCTTTTTGTAAATACACTTTGCATTCTCTAACAACAATTAGTAAAAAAAAAAATGTTGCATAAGGTAACTGGAGCATTGCCTTCCGAAGTCGTTCAATCGCTGTGTGGTTCGGGGTGTGTGATTTGTGGTTGGAAAAATATTTAAACATTGCCCAAATCGTACCTCTCCACCCAGTGCAACAACAACTATTTCGGGGCGATTGTCTGGCTTCGGAAGGCTGCTCATCAACTACCCATCATTTCTATCTTTTTGTTATGTGCATGTAAATGAGATGCCAAGTATAGTTCTGGGAGCAGCAACGTTCTTTTAGGCTCACGAGTTACGAAGAATTAAGGAGTTCCTATCACTTGAGTCACTTGACCCTCTTACACATGGTAAATAGAACAAGAGCTCCTGGCAGTGGAAACACTAGGCTGGTTGTTCAACTCTCACACTATTTACAAATATACATAATATGATGCAACTGTACACAAGATACATGCTTCTCTTTTTTTTTTTTTTTTTTTTTAATTAGCACAGAATATCAACTTTTTTGGTCCAATATTTGGTCCATTCACTTGGCTTCTTACAACAGTGAATCACATGCCAGAAGAACCATGGTGCAGGTGTTGACGGGTACAAAGAACTGTGTGTTGTGTCACTGCACTGATCCCTGTCATTGCCTGAACCATGATGCTTCTACCACACGGCCCTGTTAAGTCCAACATTCTGAGCTCCAGCAAGTATGTACGCCAGCATCCCCATCACTCCTTCACCAGGAATGCTCACACACACATAATGGAATGAGATCAAGACCTAACTTTGTCTTTAAAAAAAATAACTGCATTTTTTTTCTTTCCCTAAGATCACACAGCTTTAGTTACGTCTAAAGATAGAGATTTTGGACATGAAGGTTGCTTGCGTCTGTGTTGATGGGGGCGAGGGCGGCCTGGGTAGCAGAGCTGGGACACTGTCTGTTTGGCCTCCGGGGACAGCTGCTCCAGTCCCACCTTCTTCACTGACTCGAGTTCATCTGCAGCCAACCACTCATCCGCTAGGCTGCAAAACAATATACATCATTATTAGACAAGTGTCATGAGCAAAGCAATAACTAGACTGCTATGATGGAAATAAACACCAATATAATATATGTACTTTATACACTGCTGGGATGTTATGAGCAGACATATAAAGTCATCAAGAAATGCCACATGTCCATTTATAAACATTATTAGAATGTAAATAAATGCATATGAAATATAAAAGTGTCTTATAAGAAATAAAAACACAAGTCTGTTCCATATCAAACAAATATGGAAGTGATAGAGAAATATTGTATATAAAAATTACACTAGTCTGGTCTCATATTATTAAGGACCCTGTGATTGTTTATGAGCCTTAGTGGCTTCCGATTCCTCCTGACTATGCCTCGAAACAAGCTCCTTCATTACGGGTGTGTTATGTGGCAATGAGTGAAGAACACGCTAACCTCAAATTTTCTCACTACCTCACGGGCTACCATATATAGCCTTGGTGACCAGGGAATGTTGTGATGCAAATGAACAATCACTCCCTCGTCTGTCAATTGGCATATTCACGCAGTCATCAATAAGTCATGGGGACTTTTCCATACAAATTTTACAAGAGCTTCAAATCTTAAAAATGGCATCACAGTACAGCATACAGAAGTTAACCATTGGACAATGTTAATTTTTGTCAAGTTTTCTTGACCTGAAAACAAACTACAGTATTTCCTTGTGGGATGGAAACACTATAGAGATCTAAAAGTTAATCACTATCTTAATGATCCTGTAAATACCAACTTGAGTTTTAAGGAGAGAACATTTTGTAGTAAATTGGAAGGCTCTTGATTCCTCTAAACTAACCCAGGAAACCAAATCACCTCAATGTTAGCAATAGGGGATCTGCTTTGTGTCATAGTGTGGAGGATTCAGTAGCCCTCCAATTTACTACACAGGTTCTCCCTTTATATCAACATGGCTGGATCAAAGAGAGACAACTGAAGATGTCACTGAAATTTCCATTGTCCACAGGTTTAATTAAGAGGGCCTCCTCTTATAGCGAGGGGTACAGACTGTATAGCCAACACACTCACACGGAGATTGGCCACGCTACATCACAAGTATATTATCTAATTCAGCCTTAATTAATCCTAATAATTTACATACATAATGTAGAGTAAAGCCTCATCATACACTGTGTTTCTGTACTAGGATTGTACTGAGAGAAATGAAACTGTGTACTGAGAGGTCTTTTTGATCTAATGATATACAGTTACAATATACAGTAGCACAGTACAGTAAAATCTCCATCTCATGCATTTCAATCCCATGATTTCGAATCCCACGGTACTATTTAATGTTTACTCAAAATCTTGTCTCACAATAAAGCACACACATCTCACGGGTTTGTACTGACGCATCGTGGTTGGAACTTCTATTCTACAAGCAACTTCATGATAAAATGAACAGAGAAACTGATTCACAATTGGAACTGAAGGAAATTGAAGCAACTGTAACGAGTGAAAGAGAAACGTAAGAATCTGGCAACCTCACCAATTCACCCACCACCTCTCCCTCTCCCTCTCCCTCTCCCTCTCCCTGCACCTTGTCACCAACCTCTGCTTCACACACAACGGTCGCTACTCACACTGTGAAGGAATTCGGGAAACTCTTCCATATTCATCACGCTGGAATGATATTTCAGTGGTGTGTATCAGGCATGGTTGGAAACCACTTTTACCTCACCTCATAGTGGATGACCCAAAAGAAAGAAAAGTTAATGACCGTCACCAAGCCCTTATGACACGCTACCTTATAAAGAAACAAAAGGATGAAGATCGGCTAGATCTAAAAGATCTTGATGCCACCATCAATGATTTCATTGCCTTTGAGGCAACAGAGGAGCGTGAGGCAACAGAGGAGCTTGAGGCAACAGAGGAGTGAGGGTGGTAACCCTATCAATCAAATTAATCACCTTTCCAAATGTTCTCAAGGTTTGTTTTATGTTATTAATATATGTTATTAGTATCATATGATGATTTACTAACCTTCTTCAATAAAGCAAATTACTGGCATGTAAAATTATGGTAAAATGTCTCTTGGTAAACGGTCCTAGTACCTATTAAATATTTACCCATTGCTTTTATGCTCTGCATCCCACGAATCTGCATCCCACAGTAATTGTAAAGTATTGATAATTCATGGGATGGGAGACTTTACTGTATACTGCTCAGTAAATATAAACCGCATATTATATTCCATCGTGTACTGTACATACCGAGCGAAATATATGAATGAGTTGTGTATATATCAAATACTGCATGTCAGTACATGATGAAGACAAATGAATACTGAGAGATCACTATACTTTTAAAAATCATTAGCTTTCCATTAATCTATATAACCAAACAGCTTTTTTTCAGAAAGTCATTTATATCACACTTTATCAATCATTAACATTCATCAAAATTTAGGTAACCATTACATACACAGCTCTCTTAATGAAGCCAGGCATTAGGAGGGTTTACTGTACTTTATGTCATTAATTAATATTTCACACACAAATTAAACTAACCAAATAAACCTCTTTTATTATGAAGATCAGAAGGCCATATCATTTAGCCCTCCAACAGTGTGACATACTCCTAAGTTTCTGTAGCTGACCTGAGGTAATTTTTAGTCAAGAAGGGAAAAATAGTGAAATAGATTGGTGCAGTATTTTCACAATGCACATTATAGAATATTTAAGGAGAGATTCCTTTGTTGGTAAATTGGTAGGCTAGCTGTTGTTGTTGTTGTTGTTGTTGCTGTTGTTGAAGTTCCTCAAGCTGTCTGGCAGAGCAGCCCCAAGCTTCTGAGGAAGGCCATGGCCTGTGCTGGGCTAGTGATTCCTCCTACCTATACCAGGAAACAGACACCTTCCATGGTAATAAAAGGGGATCTGTTTTGTGGCATAGTCTGGAGGAATCAGAGACCTTTCAATTCAACAACAAGAGAATCTCCCCTTAAGTTAATAGTATAATTTTGGTACATTGGAGTGCCGTGATTCCTTCAAAGTACAGTATGTCAAAAATAATGGTGGGCTGTTGCTTCGGATAGTATGGAGGAATAAGTTACTCCAGATTTATCAACACTCTACTAGCGTCTTAGAGTGTACTTCAGGTGTCCATTATGGGCTTGACCCAGACAGATTATTTTTATGAGACACAGCACTGACAAAGGTGGGTCTTGAGCCCACACTTGTTGGCCACTCTGACATGTTGAATCTAATTGCAGAATGTTTAATAGTGGCAGATCCAGGGGAGCACAAGGGTATGTACCCAATCCAATATCCCCAAGGAGGTTCATATGTGTCTCCATGAGAACCAAATTGTTCCAACCCTTGAGTGTCTTCAATGACTAAATTTGTGTCTAGATCCACCACTGTACTGCTCACACCTGGGACCATTTAAAAGGTTGCTAAACACTTGAGTAAGAATGGGCAACGACTAACCAGTATGGAAGGAATCGAGGTGGTTGTTTCTGTACTGAAAGATAGGAGAAACATTAAGGTGAACATGAATTGTAACATAATAACTGCCTGCCCTTAACCGAAATTCAGGAATGGTGTTATCGCACATCCAAAGCTTTGTAACCCGGTGGTAATGTATGTTTACTGGTGTGTTGGAAGGTGACAAACATTTAAAAACTGCTCTTGACACAGCTAAGAAAATTTTGACCTGCTTTGAGGTGTTGAGGTTGGTAAAGTCTACACCAACTACAACACCACCGGGTTACAATACTTTAGGGCAACACCATGACGCTGTTCCTGAATTATCCTTGGTAGAGAAGCATCTGTACTTACACTCCTTGGGGTAACCATCTTACAAGCACTTCTTTGGTGCCTTTCGAGCAGGTTCGCATTGCAAGAATCTGGAAGGTGAAATACATTACTTAGTTGTATGTACTGTACTGTATATTGCTTTAAGGTGAAATGCATTGCTTAGATGTTTATATTGTACTGTACTGTACATTATATTGCATTAAATGTTTTGTCCAGACACTTAGTTCTCCATCTATTCTCACACAAGCTACAGTACACTACCAAAATAGAAGCTGTTTACCACATTCAGAAGTCTTTCCTCTATACCACACACTTGCAACACTTCCTGGTACAAGTTTGCTAAGCAGAGTCAGCAAGGAGGTGTATGGCAGAATGGTTAGTGATAGGCAACAAGAAAGATCAGAAAAGTTAATGAGTGAAGAAGCAAGGAGGATTTTGTAGTGGCAATGGATGTAGGTATCAAGTGTTTGCAGTAAGACATTTGGTGTAGAAAGCTTATGAAAAAGGTAGGAAGTGGTTGATGAACTTTAGAGACTTAGAGTAAGCTTATCACAAGAGTGGATGGCGATTGGAAAGACTTAAGAGAGACTGACTGATACTCTTGGGGACAATTATTCTTTTTGACTAACCTTGGGGCTAAGTGAGAAGGTTTGGCCTGGGGGAGTAGCGTTGGTGTTGCTGGCATTTTGTACCTGCGTGACACAGATCAGTCGCCACCGCAGGCACTCCATCACCCCAACGTCAAACATGTCAAACATTCGGGCCGCTGCAGGGACAAGGTGGAGGTGTTAAGTGTCCTGCTGTGCTTATCTTTCTCACGGTAAAACAAGGTACAATACAGTTGTTGTTGCATTATAACCAGCACAATCTTTCTCACAGTATAATAAGTTACAGCTGGTGTGTTGTCATAGATCGAGCACAATCTTTCTCAGGGTAAAACTTGGTAAAGATGTTGTCATGTTTATAACCAGTAAATTCTTTCTCATGGTAAAACATGGTACAGTTGTTATCATATAACTCTCAATCTCACTCTTGCCACTCCTCACAATTCTAAACTAAACCAATGTACAGTTCTAATACAAACATCAATACACGTAGGTTTATGTGTGGTCGGAAAAGTGCTGATTCCTCCAAACAATGCTAAGAAACAGACTACCTCAGCATACAGGTAAGGGATTTGTTTTATGGGGTGCTTTGGAGAAACCAGTAGGATTTTATCCGACTGCAAGAGATCCTCCAGCTAATTAAGGAGTACCATATTACATTGACCACCACCAATTCCTCCAAACTGTGCCAAAAAACAAATTTCCTCATTCAGGTGGTCCAATAAATGAATGAGTTTGGAGAAAATAGAAAACTCCAGTCTGGCAATTGTATTATTAAATCCTGTGAGTGTAAAGCAGAAGGTTAATGATTCCTCCTGACTCTGCCATGAAACAAATAATTTTTAATGTGGATTGTGTTTCATTGCAATGGTTGGAGGACTCTGCAGCATCCTGTAAATAATTTCTGACTGCATATATTACAAGCTCCTTAATCATAAATGTTTAGGCAGTGTTTATTAAGGGGGAGATACAGTGTTGGTAAATCTGGAGCAAATGATTTCTCCCAAACAATTCCAAGCAACAGGGCACCATTATTTTTATTCATCTGGTCCTGTTTCCTGCCAAGCTGTACGTACTTTGGAGGAATCGGTAGGTCCAGATTTACAAACACTGTACTACTGTACCTCCTTAGACACAGAACCAAGCGAAAAAATATATATACACAAACCAAAACAAATAAAAATAAAGAGAGCGGCTCAACCATGAAAAAAAATAAATCAAGATTGCACTCTCAGGCTCGGTTGACACACATACACACAACCTTGGCCTCAATCAGATTTTGTTTATAAATTTTTATTATTTATTTATATACAGTATTTATTTATTTATTGTTTTATTTTATTCTTATTTTTTTACCTCCAGCTGATGATTGAGTTCTGTGTGTGTTTATAAATTTGCTTAGACTGTACACATTTTTTTTTATTATATACAGTACTGTATATTATTCAGTTACCTCGGGCGTGGGAACCAATTGGTCATATAGGCATCCCAATCCTAAGTAACGAGCCTAAGAGAGTCATGAAAAGGGTGAAAAAACGGATCCCCCTCAAAAAAAAAAAAAAAAGAGTCAAGCAAATTAATGAATCCTCCCCCCAGTGCTTCATAAACCAAAGGCATCAAGAAAGTGTGTACAGTATAGGATGAACAAGAGTATATACATAAACCCTGAGTGACAAGACTGAGGGTAGTAAACTTCTTCAATGAAAAGTTTTCTTCGTCACACAATTCCTATTATTTTGTCGTTTATCAATTTAGTGACGAAACGCCTTTTCGTCGAAGAGTAAGTTTAATATTACCACCCTGAGAAGGTTGGAAAAAGGCCAGAAAACCATAATCTCAATTGAGAGAATCGTGCTACAACAAAAGACAACAGGACAAACCGTACAGGACAGTAGAATGAACAATAAAGAAAAATGCATGATTCCTGAGCATGAACGAGTCACAAACCAAAAAGTGAGTCAAGTGTGAAACGAAAGACAGCAAGACAGTGCATAGGCTAAACCAAAAAGTGCACATATAATAAACAAAGGATAAAATAAATCACAATTCCCAAGAAAAAAAAAAAAACAACCATTAAAACCATGAGGAATATGTACAGTAGGCTAACCAAAAAAGTGCACATGTAATAAACAAGGGATAAAATATTATAAACCCATTCCCAAGAGAAAACCCACCATTGGAACCACAAGTAATATGTCCATAATAATAATATAAAAACTTTACTTACGGGCAGACACCTTTGTTCTCGTCTCTGTACGTACGCAGAGGTAGATGAAGGAAGGAAGAGAGGGAGGGAGGGAGGGAAGAACAGGTCAGATAAATTATTAACACTACAGTATACAAAGATCTGAGGGCAAGAATTTTTGTCATAATAAATGGTGTGTGTTTTTACTCAGATTTGAGAGACAATGCAGAAGAGAATGGTTTGCCTGGCTTGACTGATTTTAAAAGGGAAATTTCAATCTATTTTTACCATAACTTAATACTACACAAAATTGACGTAACTTACACTTAATCAAATGTAACTTATTGTAAATTCAACTTACATTACATTCAATTTGCACCCAATTAAATTTAAATGATACTTAACTTTATCTTAATACTAACTTATCTGTAACTTAAACCAAATCTATCACTTGTATCAACAAAGATAAAATAGTAAGCTTAATATAACTTAAAAATAACGCTTAAAACTTATACTATGTTGTGTCACGTCCAACTTAATGCAACTTTGTAAACTGCAACAAACTTCAAGCAAGTTCTTAAAATGTAACTTTTCATCAAGAGTAATGTAATCTATACCACACTATGCTGAAACTAATGTAACTTTACCATTATGTGTGTTTTACTTAATGTACTGCCTTACTATTGTAACTTCACACAACTCATACATAAAAACATCAGCAGGACAACTCACCTGACCACGGCTTCTTTCTATAGCGACACTTGCGTCCATTTTTCCTTATAAGCTTGGTGGGAGAGGGCTGTGTGGGGGGTCGGGGTGAGGGGGTGGTGGCTGCCGTGCTAAAGTGATGGTTCACATGCCGTCCCAGCATGTTCTGCAATGTGCAACACACACTTGAGTCACCCAAAGATTACTAATTCTTCAATCTACACCTAAGGAAGTGAATGATACTAATTCTCCAATACACTACTGAACTGAAAGATGTTAATTAATTCTCCAACAAACACTTAAGTCACAGAAAGATGGTATTTCTCAAACACACACCCAAGGGACCTAAGAAGCATAAAAAACCCTCCCTTAATTAACTACAACACAAACCTACACAAAATTTAAGTGATAACGTCGGGACCGAAGTAGCAACAAGGCCCCTCCCTCCCTCCCTACTTCCCTCCCTTACCTGCAACACAAACCTACTCCTAAAAATTTAAGCAATCGAACAGGGAAAAAAAAGATATAAACCAGAATGTTGTGATAAAACCAGGACTGAAGCAACATTAAAAAAAACAAAAAAAACCCACTGCCATACCTGAGACGTGAATCTCTGTCCACAGCCGTCGACGATACATTTGAAGGGTTTGTGTCCGCCGTGTGTGAGGACATGTCGCTCCAGCCATGACACAGAACAGGAGGCCTTGTCATACACCTTACACCCGACCCACAGACACCTGAAGCTCTCCGCCTCTAGTTGACCCTCCACGTGTACTGCCTGGAAACATTAGACAACATTAGCTCTCGAGAATATGATGGATTGATATTAGGTGCCGCAACAGCGAGGTCATATAGCGCCAGGAGAACACGTGTACTGCCTGAAAACATTAGACAACATTAGCTCTCAAGAATATGATGGATTGATATTAGGCGCCGCAACAGCGAGGTCATATAGCGCCAGGAGAACACATGTACTGCCTGAAAATATTAGACAACATTAGTTCTCGAGAGTATGATGGATTGATTGATTGATATTAGGCGCCGCAACAGCGAGGTCATATAGCACTAGGAGAACACGTGTACTGCCTGGCAATATTGGACAACATTTATTAATTAACCTGGGGATAAATTATGATAGATTATTATGGAAGGAGCTTGTTTCGTGGCATAGTTAGGAGGAATCAGAAGCCTCCAGTTCTCATACACGATCACAGGGTTCATAAAAAAAAAAAAAATTGACCTCCTCTATTCATTATCTATCTCAATGTCTCCTCTCTCTCTATTTTTGGTACATTGGAGTGTCTTGATTCCTCCAAACCATTCCAGGCAACAGCCCACCATTATTTTTTGTTGATCTGGTCCTGTTTCCTGGCATGTTTTGGAGGAATCGAGGCGCTCCACTGTACCCAAATAATCTGACTACATCACAGGGTCCCTTAATTAAGTTAGGAAGGTATAAAACTATCTTAAGGACCCTGTGATCGTGTATGAGACTTGGTGGCTTCTGATTCCTCCTGTCTATACCACGAAACAAGCTTCTTCCATATAGGTGGTGTTTCGTGGCAATGTGTGAAGGACTCATTTATCTTCAATATTCTGACTAGATGAGAGGGTCCCTTAATTAAGTTAGGAAGGTGTACACAAAGATGCCAGCTGATATTTCCTCCCCCCTCTCTCCATCTCTCCCTCCCTCCTCTTCCTCCACCCTCTCTCTCTCTCTCTCTCTCTCTCTCTCTCTCTCTCTCTCTCACAAATCCAGATATAGAGATTAATTCGTTACAAAGAGAGCAGAATTAATAATATAAATGTCAATTTTCCGGATTGTAAAACACGCCAACTAATCGCTGAGAGAGAGAGAGAGAGAGAGAGAGAGAGAGAGAGAGAACATCGCTAAGCTACGTTAATCAGAGTCAGAGCACATCGCTAAGCTACGTTATTGAGAGAGAGAGAGAGAGAGAGAGAGAGAGAGAGAGAGAGAGAGAGAGAGAGAGAGAGAGAGAGAGAGAAACATCGCTAAGCTACGTTATTGAGAGAGAGAGAGAGAGAGAGAGAGAGAGAGAGAGAGAGAGAGAGCCGCTCCGTTGACCAAGGTTAAATAATAATATAGTTACTAGGTTACATTTACTGAGCGACCGCGTACGTGTCATCACTTATTCAATTCATGGGGCGTATGCAAGAACTTCCGTAGTGTTTACAATGGCATGCATGGTACGTGTACGATGGTTCTGTTGCCTATTGTTTGTCTATGTAACCATGCATCGTACCACTCCATCGTATGCACCACCACGTGTGTGTGTGTGTGTGTGTGTTCTTGAATATAGCTAGCTGGATCATGTCTTTTTACGATTATGGGTGATTTTATGTAACTATTACAGAGTCTGGGTAAATATGGCAACTCTATTGGCTGGATTCTTGTATGGATGTATGACGTCACACCATCGGAACACGCTGATTGGTTCACATGGCCCCGCCCACTTATGTCTTGAGACTTGTGATTGGTGTAGCATGTAGACAAGCAGTGACGTCACCAGTGCATCATGTGACCTTGAGTGAGAGAGGACGCGCGCGGCCAAAGCCAAGAGTTGCCAGGTATGGTTAGGCTCTTTTCACGCCACATTGGGCTAGCCTGGGAACACGAGGTTAATTTGGGATGTCGAATCGAACCACAGAACCCTCGACAAAATCTTTTTAAGTCGTGATGTTTTGTATGGTAAAGTTGAAGCCAATTTTTCATACCCAATCAAATTTTATTACCTATCTGGGATGTAGAACCGAATTCGCTACAGCATCCTATTTTAGCTATACCCTTAATTAATGATGTTTACATGTTTTATCTCAAGGTTTGGTGAATTATATATAGATAGCTAGCTGTCCACGACTGGTAGTACCGTACAGTCGTGGACATAAGTTTCGATACACATATGGATAACTCAATAAAACTGCTGACTACTATAATGTTTTTTTCGAGTTCTCATATGATGTTATTGTTTTGAATAGTGAGTAGCCTAGCTGCTTGTAGTAACTTACACGATGGTTATAGTTGCATATTGTAAAGTTTCTCAGCTAACGAACAGAGGGAAGCTGTCAAACTTTTGCACGTGTCACTCCAATGTGGATGGATGATTATTTTTGTCCACGACAGTACTCGTAAATTTTATTTCATGACACGCTCAGATATTAATCCATCTCGGTGACTTCGTGTGTGTGTGTGTGTGTGTGTGTGTGTGTGTGTTACGAGAATGAAAGGGGAATGAATGACCTTTTAATGGGCTACTTCTGGATGACAGCGAGCTCCTTCTTAGGTCAGTGGGGGTTACTTCTTACTTCTTTGGCTATTTCAGAGAGAGAGAGAGAGAGAGAGAGAGAGAGAGAGAGAGAGAGAGAGAGAGAGAGCGCGCGCTTCAGCTTCTACCGGCATTACAATTATGAGCTATTTCTGGGGTGAATTAATGTGTTACTTCTAAGGCACAAAAGAGGAAAGAGAAAAGCTACTGTACTTAATTTTGGGGTGCAAATGTGTAAAGCTATTTCCACACACTCCAGCACCATTTTACCACAGTCCTCCATCCTTCAGTCCGTAACCTCCTCAGGCCTGATTTACTCCGTCCTCCAACTATCCCCGTAATTAAAGAGTCGGGGATGGAGGAATTAGCCCTACAGAGGACGGAGGAAGTTAAGTTGATTGTGGCCGTGTAACAATACTAGGGTTGAGTGAGTGGGTGGGCTCTCTCTCTCTCTCTCTCTCTCTCTCTCTCTCTCTCTCTCTCTCTCTCAGGCTAAATGGCAACTCTGGCTCTCGCTCAACACTCTCTCACTCTCTCTGTCTGTCTGTGTGTGTGTGTCTGTGTGTGTGTGTGTAAATAGCAACTCTCTCTCTCTCTCTCTCGGGCTAAATGGCATCTCTGGCTCTCGCTCAACACTCTCACTCACTGTGTGTGTGTGTGTATGTGTGTGTGTGTGTAAATAGCAACACACTCACACTCACTCACTCTCTCTGTGGGGGGGGGGGGAACTAAATGGCAACACTGGCACCCTAGCGAGGACCGTGGAAAGGAGGGAACAAGCCAGAGACAACACCACCACCATCACAACAACAAGGCACAAACCCCAACGAAAAGAAGAAGATCCAGACCAGCCGCCAGCCAGCCAGAAGCTCTCAAGACGGGGAAGCATACACACGCTTCCCGCCTTCCTTCCTTCCTTCCTTCCCCACCCTCTCTCTCTCTCTCTCTCTGTGGTAGGCTAAATGGCAACTCTGTCTCGCTCCACACACACACACACACACTCTCTCTCTCTCTCTCATCAAGCTTGTTTCCAATAGGTATTCATTAGTTTCCTTGACACCGTAGCTCATTATGCAAATTTTTAGGTGATTCTATCTATGAAAATAATAATAATAAAACTATATATACTTTGCAATCGTGTGGGTGTGTGTGTGTGTGTATACGGTCAGTACCCTTGTCTGAAGTTAAACGTACCACAGCCCTCTCCCTCACCCCCCCCTCTCTCCCTCTCTCTCTCTCTCTCTCTCTCTCTCTGACTTAACTTTGGGTGTCTGGCATTTAGTGTGTGTGTGTGTGTGTGTGTGTGTGTGTACGAGGGAGTAAGGGAGAGAATGTCAGAGGAGAGGGAGTAAGGGAGAGAATGACAGGAGAGAGAGAGAGTACGGGAGAGAATGTCAGAGGAGAGAGAGTGAGAGAATGAGAAAACAGGAAGGAAAGAGGGAATGTAATGAATGTATGAAGTAAGAATTTGGGGAACGAGGGAATGAAAGAAAATGGGAGAATAACGGGAATAAGATAATTAAGGAATGAAGGAAATAGTGATTGAGGGTATGGAAGAACAGGGGAAGGGATGGAGAAAATGTGGAAAACGAGAGAGAGAGAGAGAGAGAGAGAGAGAGAGAGAGAGAGAGAGAGAGAGAGAGAGAAGGGGGGGGAGGAGATAGAGAGGAATTGAATAGAGATTTGAATGAAAATGGATGGATGTAATAAATACTGTACTCTCTCTCTCTCTCTCTCTCTCTCTCTCTCTGCGCCAATTAAAATCACCAAACATAAGGAATACCTACTTTCCCTCCCGACTGTACATAAATAAAACAATACTTAATACAGCAATACACAAAACCCATCTGTACCAATGTATTTAAGGGGGTGCGGGAATAGGGGGACAGGCTTGGGGGGGTTTAGGGGTGCGGGAGTAGGGGACAGGCTTGGGGGGGTTTAGGGGGGTGCGGGAGTAGGGGGCAGGCTTGGGGGGGTTTAGGGGGTGCGGGAGTAGGGGGACAGGCTTGTAGGGGGAGGTTAGGGAGGTACGGGAATAGGGGACAGGATTTCTACCCACCCCAAGCCTGTCTCCCTATTCCCTCACCCCCCAACCCCCGCTCCCCCCAAGCCTGTCCCCCTATTCCCTCACCCCCAACCCCCCCCCCAAGCCTGTCCCCTACTACCGCACCCCTTAATGTTATTTCTTCTAACAACCAGTTACTGTGTTACATCGTAAATAAACTGCAAGATTATAAAACTCAATTGAGCCAAAATCCACCAGCAGATGTCGTAAAATAATAGTCTCTTAAATAATACTCACTGGCTGGTATCGGAAACTTTAATCTTCAGCCTTTCAAAAAAAATTATAAATGTATATAATATACATAAAATGAAAATGTGGCAACAGTGGCGCGCCAAAATTTCAAATATTCCCGCCTTACTATACCAGCCGTTCAAAATAATAAAATAATAAATAAGTTGTCAGTTTCCTACATGCATTTTTTTTTTTCTCCCAGTATTTGTAACGGGACATTAATTTTTTCCCCTCAATCATAACACCGCGGGAAATGTGATAAGTGGTAGTACTCTTTGAACGAGGGTAATAAAAAGTAGCCGAAATATAAATCTGGGCCGAATTAGGAGAGGGAGAGGGGGTTCCCGACACAGCTGGTTTACGCGCGCTTTTTTATTTTATTTTTTATTTTTATTTTTTTAACATGCTGTAATTTTTTTTTTTTTTTTTTTTTTTTTTTTTCATGGTCGGGATGATTACGGCGGTATCACACGAACATTGATCCCACCAATTTTCGTTCTGTAACTCGGAATCGGCTTGTTCAATTCGGATTAAATTGTTCATTTTTATTTTAATACGTACCACTTTCGACTGGTTGGTTGGTTGGTTAGTTGGTTGGGGGTATAGGTTAGTGCTTGGTGTGGGTGTGGGTGTGGGTGTGGGTGTGGGTGTGGGTGTGTGTGTTATCTCCCCACCACACCCTGTCTCTCCACACCACACCACACAACACAACTACACCACTCCCAGGTTCTTTCACTCACCACAACACACCACACACACACACACACACCACACCCAGATTCCGTCACTCACACCACACCCACAACACACCACACCACATCAAAACCACAACCATACCACATCAAAACCACAAACACACCACAACCACACCACACCATTCCCTCCCACAGCACCACACAACACCTTCCCTCCCACACCACACCACACCATTCCCTCCCACACCACACCATTCCCTCCCACACCACACCACACCACACCCTCCCACACCACACCACACCATTCCCTCCCACACCACACCATTCCTTCTCTCCCTCCCCCTCTTCCTCTTTTATTATGCATTTCTTCTCCTGACATGACATTTCACTTCCCCAGTTTTAGTATATATCTTCCTCCACCTACTACCATTATCACCTCTTTCTCTTCCTCTTCTCTTTTTCTTTTATCACCTCTTCTTCTTCTCTTTCTCTTCTATCATCTCTTCTCTTTCTCTTCTATCATCTCTTCTTCTCTTTTATCATCTATTCCTCTTCTCTTTCTCTTCTATCATCTATTCCTCTTCTCTTTCACTTCTATCATCTCTTCCTCTTTCTCATTTATCATCTCTTCCTCTTCTCTTTCTCTTCTATCATCTCTTCCTCTTCTCTTTCACTTTTATCATCTCTTCCTCTTCTCTTTTATTATTATCTCTTTCATCTCTTCCTCTTTTTTCTCTTCCTCCACCTCCTAACTTTATCATCTCTTTCTTTTCTTTCATCTCTTCCTCTTTTCTTTCTCTTCGTCCATGCACCTCCCATCTTTATCACCTCTTTTCTTCCATCATCTCTTTCTCTTCCTCCCTCTCTCTACCTTTCCTATCAACATTTATTTTTTTCTTACTACTCTTTCACCTGTTTTATCATCTCTCTTCCTCCTCCTTTTCCATCACTATCATTTTTCTTCTTATTCTTCCTATCATCATCTCTTCCTTCCTCACTCTTCAACTTCTCTTTCATCACCTTTTATCTGTTTTCTTCTTCATTTTCCTCTATAATTATCCTCCCCTTTATCATCATCTTCTTCTTCTCCTCCTCCTCCTTTCCCCCCACTATCATCACCAACCACATTTCCTCCTCCTCTAAACCCTAGACCACTTCCTCCTCCTCCTCCTCCTCCTCCTCCTCCTCCTCCATTTCTCTTCTCCCCCACCTCCTCCTCTTTCTCCCCTTTCTTCTCTCCTCTCCTCCTCCACCTCCTCCTCCCCTTTCTTCTCTCCTCTCCTCCATGCACCACCTCCTCCATATTCTCCCTCTTCTTCTCTCCTCCTCCTCCTCTTTCTCCATTACTTCTCCCCTTTCCACCCACACTTCTTATACTAATTCCTTCCCATCTTCTTCTTCCTCCTTCACCTCTCCTCGGAGTAACAATCAATAGAGAGAACTTATACCCCCTCTGACCCCCCTTCCCTCCCCCCCCCTTCCTTCCCTCCTTCCTGGGGCGGAGGAATGTTGAGAGAGAGAGAGAGAGAGAGAGAGAGAGAGAGAGAGAGAGATGGGGAGGTGCAAATGTCGAGATAAGGGGATGGAAGGAAGGGAGGATGGGAAAATATAATAAAGAAAAGGGAAGAGTGAGGGAGAGAGATATATATAAGGGTAGCCAGAAAACCAACCCAATTACCCACACTACAACGAACCCTACTCACACACTCGCACACGCACA
>JAWQEG010001553.1:0-52500 GCA_033782935.1 Petrolisthes cinctipes
AATATTCCCCAGCAGATCCTTCATGATAATAATAGTTTGAGGATGATGATGATGATGGATGAGTGTAAAGGAAGGAAAAAACAAAATTGTATTAAGCCAGAAAGAGTTTGTGCTTTACCAAGAAGGGAGAAAGAAGGCGGCAGAGACGAGACACAACAAGTACGAAAAGAAACAGATGATGAGAGGAAATGGATCGGCTTGGGTCCAAAGGGGTGCCAGAACTCTTTATATAAAAAGTATATTGGTGATGGATGAAGAAGATATATAAGTGTGAAGGGTGATCATAACACCAGCAAAAAATGCCAGAAAAGAGGCTAAGCAAAAAATTATTCCTGCAGCCCAGCAGATTCAAAATACAAAACAAGTTATCTGAATTATATAAATACGAAAAAAGAATATACGTATCTGTGATCCACGAACGAACCAACATCTCAGTTAGACCCCGTGTACAATAATAATAATAATAATAATCATAATAATATATACGGTGGTGATGTTTAAAAAGTCTCACCTAAATAAATATATGAGCAGCAAGAGCTCTGGGAATACACACACACACACAAAACAGACAAAATAATACACCCTTATAGAAAAGAATACCAGAGGGTAGGAATGAAGAGGCATTTAGCACTAAACGACCACCATTAGGCACAAAAAAACAGTGGACATGCTATGAAAAAGGTACATAAAACATAGCTGTTAACTACCTTCGCGTGCAAGTCGTCTTTTGTATCATAATTTATAGCCTTAGCAACTTTCTTTGTGCACTGGATAAGTAGTCGTAAATTCGCACCATTACTCACTCACCCACCACCAGCTGCTGGGGCCCAAAACCACATGAGGTACCCCAAGTCGACGGGGTTCACTCGTACCATCACGGAACTTAGGGGGAACTTTTTAGGGAACTATGAATAGGAATTATGGCTGACAGCAAGCTTGGCGTACTGTCACGAAAGGTGCTGTTACTACTACTACTGCTACTATTCACACTACTATAAATATGACACCTAAAACACACTAGCCTACCTTACAGTACAATGTAATGGGCAGAAATAACTATCTTCCCTTCATTGTGAATTACCACTCCATTATCTTCCCTGAATTTGGTGATAAGTTGAGGCTAGCGACACGTGTTTGTGAGGTGTCAGATAATCATTGATCAACTGTTTCTTTCGGTGCTTCGTTACTACTGTATCCTTGAACCCATTTATAATACTTGAGAAGGAATGGTGGTGGCTATTTATACTCACGAATCCTAGGTTTGTCTTTTATTGTACGCAGAAACAAAACTAGGCCTATTTCACAATGCTAAAATGTTCAGAATTTAGCTAAAAAAAAATTACAATAAATATAACGTAGCGCGATTACAATATACATAATAATACACATTGAACTTACCTGTGCCTTCATGACAGGAGTGGTTATAATAAATGTAGTCAGCTGTGTTGTTTGGAGTAATTGGGGTTCCTTACTCATAACAGTAAAGTTCACTCCTAAGCTAAAATGTTGTTGGTGAGCGTTCATTCGTGGCAAAGAGTAGAACCCGTACTCTTTAGAAATCATAATAATCATCAAACTTAATTAAAGAGATTTATGAATACCTGTGTTGAAGACTTTCTTCTCTCACTCGATATTACACTTGTGAGCCGTGTTAACCATCTATTACTCATCACTCTATTCGATGGATATGTTTCCTGAAGCTCTAGAGTAGGCTAGCTATTAGAACAAACAAACTAGTAACACGCCTTGATAACAAGAATGAATACACTCCACATCATATACTTCGCCATTACTAATAAGTAGTTACTGGTCACGTTTTCAAGCCTATTTATTATTTCCACCTCACGGAACAGATAATAATAGTAGATTGACGAATCGGTAAAACCCACTACAGTATACTATATATGTAAATAAATAGCAGAATCTACAGAGAAATATTTTTAGACGCAAAGGTAGACCAAAATGTATTCTATTATGATGTGGCAAGAATTGAGATGGCGTGATGGATGATAAGATCTCTTCTCTCCTTCCTTGCCTCGCACATAAACCTTTTCTCCAGGACCACTGCCTCACTCACATTTTCTTATATTTTGTGTAAGGTGATTGATTGATTGTAGGATGAAATAAGACCGCCCTAGGCCTGGTAGACCGTGTAGGACGAAGGTGATAGCGAGAGGTGGAACAGCAAACACAAAAAAAAGGAAATTGACTGGAAGGAGGGGACCTGGAAGAGACTAGGGAGTGCATTGGTGGGGCAGAAAAGTCGCCCAAACCCTTAGAGTAGGTTATTGTTCACATCACTGCACGCATTACAGTACTCCCTCTTAAAGTTATAGCAATGAAGAATGGTTATTAAACCGTCATGGAAACTCTAAGGATGAACAAAACCAACTTTCATGTTATTTATTTATTTTATTATTTATTTATCATGTTATTTAATCTGTGTACATACAGGGTGTGCAACGCGAGCTCAACCGGTGTGGATGGGTGCGGTGTGATGTGTTGCGGACGGGGCCACACCACACACACCCGACGCACACACCATCGCTGTCACTGCAAATACCACTGGTGCTGCTACGTCACCTGCCAGACCTGTGCTACCTGGCATCAGATACACACCTGCAACTAAACCATTTAATATGTACATACAGTGACTTGTCTGATTCAGTTCAATTCTGTATTTGATCCCTTGTTTTCTACTGTTGTTGTTGTTGTTGTTATGGGTGGTAGATATTGCACTGTTTGTAATGAATCTAAGTACAGTAAACACTCATTATCCACTAGGTTTATGGGTGTGTAATGTACAAAGAATGCTTACTGTACAGATTCAATACAAACAGTGCAATACACACCCATGACAACACCAGTGAAAAAGAAGGGATTGCTGTAATGCAAAAAACTAGTACCATGCCGGTCATACAGGGCATTTAATGGTACCAAGACAGTACAAAGAAATGAATATATAAATAAATAAATGGGAACTGGCACATGGAACTAAACAAAATAACATATGACTTAAACACTCATAACTTTTATCTACTCACATCTTGAACTGTTCTATCTTCACATGATTTATAGCAAATGTTTTAGACTTGAAATGGTAGTGTTGTTAGAATATATAGACCATGAAGACCACTGAGGATATAGAAGTGCTTTCACCCCCAACAAAGTCTGTGTGCAGTGATGAATACTGAACACAGGTTACTATTTGTCAGCACTTACCTACCTGTCTTCTTGAAGTGCCTCGCACATAGATTCTTCAATACTATTACAATACTTATATATTGCTTATAGTACCACTGAAATCCGTCCATTCCTCTGTAGTACAATAATCACTAGAATTATTCAGTGTCTATTCACTATTTGTGGCTGTACAATCATCCTATACAATTTTTCATTTTCTTAACATCTATTAAAGCTACATGCACTTGACATATCATGTTGATATACAGTATATATATATATATATATATCTGCTTTATCTCCCACCCAGCACAATAAATACACCTGCATTTTAATTAACACACCTATTTAAACCTGTATGGAACTAAATTTCAACTACAGTAGATCTATTGTGAAATACTGTATAGTGAAAGATAAATATAAATGTGGAGCAAAATGAATGAATGAAATGAGGAGTGAAATTTAGGAAAGGAACATTACGTGATGTGAAGCAGAGGTGAGATGTGGATTATAAAGGTGTTAAGAAGTATGGAATAAGAAAAGGAAATGTGATGGTTCAATAATTTTCTTCAGCATATAGTCACTCTGTATGATAGTGTACATAGCTTAGGAATATTAAAGTTTTCTTTAATCGTTTGTCGTTTTATATTTCCACCCAATTTTTTCAGTAAACTTTCTTTTTAATGTATAGCATCAACATCAATGTATAATTTTCCTGCAAATGTATACAATCCATAATGTAATGAATTACTGTCAGTAGGATGAAGGATGGAACTCAGACAGTCAACTATACTGTACATATTTTGCTGGCAGATTAAAATAACTGTTATTATACTGAATTTCTTTATATATACAATTATTCGCTATTAGCAGTATATGTGTTCATTTATTTATATTATTGGTAAAGTGGAACCAGCACAGCTGGATTGCTATAGAACCTACCCCCTATCTAGCCCAGGCCGTCCAGGCCTCCTAGTATTGGCTAGAGAAGGTATATTTCTGTGAAAATCTTTGTACATTGCAAATTATACTCATTTTACCACCATCTGTACAAACGAGGTGGCTTAAATATCAACATAAAACTAAACACACAAGGTACAGTAATTCTTCATTTTCCACTGTTGTAGTTATGGTTATGGATGTGTATTATATTATACCTTTTTCTATGAATCCGTGTACAGTAAACCATCATCATTCAATGGGTTTATGGGTGTGTAATGTACAAAGGGTTTACTGTACATAGATTCATTATAAACAGTACAATACACACCCATAACACCAACAGTGGAAAACAAGGTATTACTGTATTCTGCTCAACACATGTCTGGAGTCTCTAATGTCTGGCTCCTTTGTCTTCCGGGTACAAGAAGTGGATGGTGACTGTCCCTTGGGGAGTGTGCATTTCCTCATGGCATTTAATGAGCAGGGAAGCACCACAACCATAAGCTAAGCAAGGCAGACCTGCACAAGGAGAATTATGATAAAAATAATAATAGGAAATATTATACAGGTAATAATAATAAAAATAATAATAATAATAGTACCGTACAGATAATAATGTTACTACAATATATTAATAATAGCACATTCTGATTCTACTTACCTAAATTAACAATCTTTAACACCCTGAAGAAGTTATCATCAAGTGAAAGGTCTTGATATGGTCTCTTGGTACAGTGATACTTGATATATGGCCAACATCCAGTTCTCAGTATGTGGTAATTTTCACCATCAACCTGTTAACAATGTATTGGTTTTTATCATAGCAAAACTTATTTAGTTTATACACTCAGTCTATCATTGAATACCATCAAATGTTTTCCCAGGCTTCTCTTATTCATTACCATACAGACTCAGGGATTTACTAAGCATGTGCTAAAAGGACAGTGCTAAAATTATTCATCTTGTATTGTGGGGCTACTGTAGATAAACGAGACTCTTACATTAATGTTCATGGTGTAAACATTCCACTTCAGCCTCACCTATATATACTATCTATAGGTGAAGATTTAGATATTAGCCTATACATTATACGAGTACCGGGTAAGCTTCACTCTCACCTCCCAGTTAAAATGTGACTTGCCCCTCTGGTCACTGTAAATATCATTGTACTTGACAAAATAAGACGTCCAGTGTGGGAAATTTCTCTGTCGTAGATGTGTAGAGAGTACGAGTGAAGACAGCGGCCTTGACCTTCTAGTTATATTCCACACTGCTCGAGTCTGGCTGAGGTACATCACTCAACCTGTTAACATTATAAAATTATAATATATGTGAACGAGCAGAAATGCATAACTCAACCTGCAAGATAATAACTGATATATACTAGTATAAATAGTAGTAGTTGTAATAGTTGTACAGTAGTAGTAGTAGTATTAGTAATAGTAGTAATACTGTAGTTGTAGGAGTAATAGTAATGGTTGTAGTAATAGTAGTAGTAGTAGTAGTAGTACTAGTAGTAGTACGGTATATTTGAGTTAAAATATGTATCAGCTTGATAAAACTTGTTTTTGATAATCCATCATTCCTTATTTCTATATGTTGAAATATACGTGCACCATTGCATTTTGACCATCTTTGATCCCCCCCTCAAGAAGCTGGACTGAAGAGTAAAACAAGTAAATAATGCATTAAAAAGTTAATATTTATATGTTCAAGAGTTAGTCTGACTTTACCTGACCTAACCTAACCTAATCTGGACTGGGAAAGACTACTGGGACCTAACCTGGGCAAACATAGGGGAAAATCAAACCTGGTCAAAATACACCATCACACTGGGAAATTACTTCAAAAAGCAAAAAGAACCACAAACTAAAATATGAAGGGGACTGGTCAGTTAGGTAATTTCCATTTCTGTGGTTCTCTTTAAGGTATTTATCTAGTACATATAAATACCTTAAAGAGAGCCACAGTATTTAGCCCCGGTCAGATACTGGTACTTTACCAAGGTTATTTCCCGGTAGTTCCCCATAGTCTGCTGTGGTCAAGGGTAGGTCAGGTAAGGTCAGGCTAATTTCAAAATACCCCATTTGTATATGCCCTATCTTGGGAATGGGGCATTTCTGAAGAAAATGCCATAGAAGAAAAGTGTCTTAGAATGTTAAAAATTAGTGAGTAAAGAAGATAAAAACATTGTAATAGTAAACAGCAATATATTTGATAACAACCATATGTTTGTTAACTATTTTAGTGTTGTGTATAATGTAGTCGTATAGTAAAGTTAAATTCACCGGTATAACAACAAGAGTCTGCTTTATTAGTCCCTTTAATTAAATTTCTTCACAAGGGATGTAAGTGACTCAGTGTTGCCAGGTCTGCTTGACGAAATATCCACAATGTCATCATCAGAATTTCCTTTTTTGCCTCAATAATTATCTGTTTACTCATAAACATAGACGGCCTTTTTGGTATTTGGTCTGGTAGAGATATCCCTGTTTACTCCCTGTGTGGACTTCAAAATTCCCTAATACAGATAACCTTCCCTGTACCTGGTAACACTGACAGATGTAAACAAACAAATTAAAGAAAAACGGCGGCAAATTTAAAATATTTTTAACCTGCTGGACATCAACTTAATTTATTTTTACAATATACTACTTGGAGACTACTTTTTAACAACTGTTCAGTAATTTCCTTTTGAAGGCTATAATGAAGATGAAGAGTTTACAAACACTCCTATCCCTTGTTAAGTGGTTCATTATATTTTATTTAATATTATAGAACAAATATAGGGGTAGTGTCTCAATTCAGAACCATAATCTATAACTAGTAAAGATATTCATGACCTGTTGTCAACATACAATTAATACCTTTGAGGGTAATTCTACACTACAGGAATAACTCAAGTCTATGAAATCCATAATCTAGGCTACAGCTAACTCATGAAGGATCTACATACCATGGAGTGATTAATCAGAGAATCGGTTTGCCTGGTAAGTTTTTCTTTATTGCAATTTACCATTGAAAAAAAAGCCTAATTTACAACATAAAATATACTGCATCATAAAAGTTAAAAATTGAACATTCTTCAAATAATTCATACCTCACTTTTGTATGAACATATTCATCAGTGTAAAACACATTATTCATTAAAAAATTCAATTTAATTTATTGTTACAAATAATAAATTAATTATTTTAAAGTTGTAACTAAAACTATACCTCCTCTGGTTATAAGACAATACTTTTAGTGTCTTTGGTGAGATGGACAACAAAAGAGTTTATGTATGGTATTGGGCCCCGTCCACACAATCGAGTCCGCTGAGCTTAATTCTCTTGTTTCTTTATCAATGTTCCCAGATGGAGCAGTTCCCAGCTGGCTCCACTTTATTGTGTCCACCACTCACCACCAAACATGTGTATTGGACCTAGTTTTGGTAATAATGTTTGCTCACCAGGCGCTGCTCGATCATGTGTACGGGGAATTAAATTTACTGTGAGTGAGAATACAAAGTCTGTGACTGGATCAGCACCTCAGTGTACATGTTGTTCCATACTCTGTTCATCATCACAGTTATTGCCACCAGAGTCACCCTGGATGAGTGAGGTGCGGAGAGTGAGGGACTTGCGGCGAGAGAGAGCCTCTAGGTGACGCACAGTACTGGCAAACATTTCAGTGTTCTCTACCTCCAGAATTGGGTTGGATGGTCGGGGTTGACTAGGGCGAGGGCGTAGACAATACCTCCCACATCCTTCCTTTATCACACACACAAAAAAATGCCATTATTTTGCAACACAGTCATAATTATAGCGTATAGATTTGCACTTGTTGCCAGAAAGAGGAGACAACCAATATTCACAACACCGGAACTATACATACATTCAGAACCTCTAATACCTCCTTATTAGGTATTATAGAAACTGGTAATAGAGAGAGACAGGTGATTTGGGAAAGGACTATGATGTGAATACAAGTGTAGGGAATGTGTAATGATGACTGAAATTAACTAGGACTGAGGGTACATACCTTAGGAGTGGGAAGGATAAGGTCAGTTGGTAAGGATTCCAAACTCTCCTCCACACCAGAGCACTCAATAATGTTGTCACTACTGTTGCTGCTAAAACTCTCATTCATCTCAGTACTCACTCCTAAATCTAAGATACAAAAAGGTGATTAGTTAAAATAGAGGAGAGATAATGGATCAGAGAGCATGTCAAAGACTATGATGACATTAACAATATAATATACTACCTCACACCATACCATCCACACTTACAATGAGAAACAGGAAGAGATGATGATATACAAGAATGAAAGGAAGCATAATGTTGGGTATTAGTGACGGTAGAAGACTGACCTGTATCACCCAATATGAGAGTCCTCATTTCCCTGGCAGCTGTGGTAAGTTCATCCAGTTTGGTGGTGGCAGCCAAGAGAGGATCACTGTAGAGGAAAGAACATTGAAGGCAATACAGCACCAATGAATAAATTAAAGGGCCATATTCAAGAACATTCATGGTGTATACGATAGTGTTATACTGGTACAATGACTCCATAGACAAACAACACAGCCATCATAATGGTACCACACCATCATCACCACCGACAGTCTTGTATACGATGGAAAAATTCTTTTTGGCATTTATCTGATGGTTTTTACAGTATTTGTTACAGGAAACACTATTGCCACAAAAAAAGATATATTGTACTGTCGTGGAAACTGTTAAAGGACTAGTGAAGGGACAAACCACGAATGAGGTGGAGGGACTCATATCCTAGAGGTCGGGAGATCGATCCTCTCAGGTGAGGGCCTGATAATATTTACTCTTCCGATTTGAGTGTCAGGCACTAACTATAAGGCCACCGAACGTCGTAAAACACCCTCGCTGGTACCGTAACAGCTGCAGTATTTGGGAATAACCCTCAATTCCCTCCCTCTGCGGCTGGGTACCAGTTCGGAAGTCGTGACGTGTGTGTGTGAGCAGCAGTTGACCTGGGCCACGGTAACGGGCTTGATGAAGCCTATGTCCAGTGTCGGAACATATAAAAAAAAAAAAAAAAAAAAAAAAAGAGAGATAGGAATGAGCTGCAGAGAAGGACTAGCATTGATGAAGGACAGATCAGCTTGGAGGCATATTGTTTGTAGCTACACCATTTGGGATTAAGGCTTCTGGCAAGGCAGTAGATAGATATAGAGGTGTAAGTACCTGAAGAAGATAGCAGTGTGGAGGAGGAGGAGACAACAAACAGTCACAGCCAGGCGACGCACCACCCACACCCCACACTGTATTGTCTCCTGTCACACATACAAACAAAACATATTGTCAATCCTTTATTGACCCTTCAAGATTTGACAACTTTGCTTGAGATTTTAATTCACACTTAGTGTATTAACACCATCTCAAAAATTACCTTCCAGGCATAATACTCTTGAAGTGTTAATGATGGTATTTTGACTTTAAGGCTTTGTAACTATTGATTTACTAGATACTGTAACAGTGTGTCAAATGTCAGGGCAAATGATTAAATTGGGTTAAGGCCATTAATATGGCTGAAACCCACCTGAAGGTCGAATGAGTCATGGTAGGTGAGGATGAAGTTGACAACGAACCTCTCAAACATCAGTGAGAAGGTGAGGGTGGCGAGGGCAGGGAGACGTGCCCCCTGGGTCCGAGAGCTACACGTCACCAACATCATCATCACAACACTCACAACATAGAATACAATCTGAAATAACGACTCCACTTAATTTACGTCAACATTAGTACAACTTTCTGTACACTTCTCTGACTATCACCATACTATTTTTGTGAGGAACTTGGAAGGCTACTTATTCCTACTTATTCCAAGGGCTACACATCACCATCATTATCATCACAACACTCACAACGTACAACACAATCTGAAGCAACCATTACATTGAGTACACATTTACACGAGTTAAACTTTTTGGACTTTTCTCTGACTATCACAAGACAATTTTTCTTGGGAAATTGGAAAATTAGTGATTCCTCAACACTAGGATATGCCAGGAAACAGACAACCTCAATGTCATTAAAATGGGATCTGTTTGAGGCATAGATTGAAAGAATTATTAGCCCTCCAAGCTACCATAAAAAAAGTAAAGTATCCTCATTGATTAGGGGTCCAGTTCAGGCAATAATATAAAGATGAAAACATAGGACAATAAAGTTAATGAATATACACTTCCAAGCTCAATTTTCTCAGATTTAAAGTCACAAATGAAAAGAAGATGCTGAGGGGAAGGAAAAAATTATTATAAAAACCATGAAGAAACAAAAGGAAATATAAAAAATGAAGGAATATGGACAAGGACACAGAAGGGGACAGAGAGGCAACTGGAACAAGAACTCACAGAACAGAACCACGAAAACTCTCCCATGATGAGGTTCTGCAGTTGAGCCACCCTGTCAAACACATCCACAATCAGACCTCGCTGCTCGGCTGTCGACTCCCTGTTTGTGGATGGGTGAGGAGGAGGATCATAATTATTATATTCTGAGTGGATTCGAGGGCTACCAACTGATTCCTCCAAATAATGTAATTAAACAAATCCCCAACTCCCATACTGTGGTAATCCGTTTTCTGACATATTTTGGAGGAAGCAGTTGCCCTCCATTATTAACAGTATAAACAGTCAACCCCCTGATATAACATGAAAGAATATTTGTATCTACCATCTTATTCTACACACAGGAGTTGCTTTGCATGGGTTAACACACTTTCAGGAGTATTCCAAAATCCTTTTTGATCTTATGACTATACTACCCCACCTAACCTGAACTCTGAGAAGGCTGTCTTGAGTGCCTTGCGTGACTCCAATATCTGAGCGTCCATCTCCTGCCTCAGGGATGCAGCCGACTCCACTGCCTCTGCCAGCTGTGAGGTCACTGATTCAGAGGTCTCGCGTAACCTACAAGGAGGGAAACACAAATAAGAATGGCTAAGTAAGGCCAGAATGAAAAACAGTGTGCAGCAATACTATAAATATACATGTAAAATTTATAATGATAAACACTAGTATAGTATATGTATCCTGTATCTGGTACATTACAGTGCACCAATATATATATATCTTGCCTTTGTAATTATATATATCATACAAGTATACTACATTCAGTAGAGTATAGTAACCTGTGTACAGCCTTGGATGTGGAGCGATGCCAAGCCTGAGCCTGAAGGAAGTGACACATGGCCAAGGTGTTGGTGAGCATGGAAGCATAAACAGAGGCAGCTCGTGAGTCCAGGTTCTCCATACATGATGACAACGGGTATTCTGATGCACACGGGTACACTGTCCAACCAAACCGAGTCAGGTAACAGTTGGTAAATGACAGTGCCAATCGACTCTGTACCTGTAACATACAAATAAATATCATGAACTCTTTACATTATGCATTACTCTGTTTAATATTTTATATAAATACAAACTGTTCAGAACAATACTTGATGCTAACCTCATCATCAAGAGAAGCACAGCCCTGCTTCAGATCCTGTAGTGTTTCCAGGTAACAGTTGCCATATCTGTAATAAAAACAATATTCTGACCACCATGTCACCACAAACAACTGCCGTTTCTCTAAAACTTGTAATGAATCCTCCTCCAAAAGCATATATATATTTAAAGTACAGTAGTTCAGTGCTCTTCATGATACAAGCACTTCAAATTACTCTTCACAACACTGCATGTGAACTATAAAATACTGTGAACAATTAAAAATTAAGAGACTCACCCCTCAAACATATTGCAATATATTCCTCATCATCAACTCACATCAAGTATACTGGACCTCTTTGTTGTATATATACTGTAACCATATATCTTTATTATATGCTGCTCTCCCATTCCATATTCCATTACTCACTTATAATTGTCCATATCCTATTACCATCTGTATACTAAATACCCTACATGGTCTGGTACTACGTAAATTTATTTGTATAACTGAATATTCATTATCCTACTCACTTTTATTTGTCCATATCCTATTACCATCTATATCCTAAATACCCTAAATGGTCTGGTACTACATATATTTATCTGCATTACTGAATACCGGAACCGGTTTGTAAACTACAGTACCCTAACTCACACCGGCATCTGTGCTTCCTTTGCAATCAAGTCAAACTGCTTCTGTCCTTCCTGAGCCAAAGAATCCATCGGTGCAGTAGTGTCCTTCCCCTCCTCCTCCTTCTCCTCCTGCTGCCCCACTGGTCCAACCTCCTCTCCCTCCATCTGCCTCACCATCACCACCAACAGTATCCACCACATCACCACTAACATCTTTTTTGTATGCACATCAACACCACCTGCATTGGGGATAAATCTATGAAAAGGAAAGCATCAATAAATAAGAGGAAGAATAAGGACAATGAGATGCTAGGAAAACCTTGTAACGTTAGCACAATAATGAAGATGACAGAGAGAAGGGACAGCACACATGAAAGAATAAAAAGGAATGAAGGGACAGCACAAATGAAGGAAAAGGAAGGGATGGAGGGACAGCACAAATGAAGGAAAAGGAAGGGAGGGAGGGACAACACACATGAAGGAAAAAGAAGGGATGGAGGGACAGCACAAATGAAGGAAAAGGAAGGGATGGAGGGACAGCACAAATGAAGGAAAAGGAAGGGAGGGAGGGACAGCACACATGAAAGAATAAAAAGGAATGAAGGGACAGCACAAATGAAGGAAAAGGAAGGGATGGAGGGACAGCACAAATGAAGGAAAAGGAAGGGATGGAGGGACAGCACAAATGAAGGAAAAGGAAGGGAGGGAGGGACAACACACATGAAGGAAAAAGAAGGGATGGAGGGACAGCACAAATGAAGGAAAAAGAAGGGATGGAGGGACAGCACACATGAAGGAATAAAAAGGAAAGGAAGGACAACACACATGAAGGAAAAAGAAGGGATGGAGGGACAGCACACATGAAGGAATAAAAAGGAAAGGAAGGACAACACACATGAAGGAAAAAGAAGGGATGGAGGGACAGCACAAATGAAGGAAAAAAAAGGGAGGGAGAGACAGCACACATGAAGGAAAAAAAAGGGAGGGAGAGACAGCACACATGAAGGAAAAAAAAGGGAGAGAGAGACAGCACACATGAAGGAAAAAAAAGGGAGGGAGAGACAGCACACATGAAGGAAAAAAAAGGAAAGGAAGGACAACCCAGTTCACCATCATCACCAATAAAATAATTAACATGTTGTACGGACATCAACACCACCTGCATAGACTGAATTAGTTAGAAAAGAGGGGGGAAATGAGGACAGCACTTAGCCAGAGAACATATAAAAATAAAGAAAAAAATGTGTTCAGTCGGGAAACATTAAATAGTAGAAATGTTTACTTACATTGTTAGTGCCTCTTAATGTTAATATTATCCTCTACTGTAATTTCTTCATAATGGTTTGTACTGCATCATATCTTATCCTTATTATAAACATGAGGGGCAGCTTTGTAAGTCGTGGTTCATAAAAACATTTCTCAACTTGCTCCTGTTTAGAAATGAGCTAGTTTTTAGAGAAATTAGCTAGTTTTAATATACGACTTGTTATAAGAGTAATAGACAGCAATCCGTGCCCAGAGAGGTCACCACAACACACCCACAATTATTCCACTGCAGCAAAGAACACTAAATTATGACAAAACGACAAAACTTACTATACAATAGAGTATAATTTCTGAAATGAGAGTTACCATTTGCCTTGTCAAGTTGTTAATGGCGACTTCAACCTCAGTGAATTTATTAGTGTGCCAAACTAGCTCATTTCACTGCTTGACGAAATTTCCCTAACCTTAACTTTAGAATTTCCATTTTTACCTCATTTATACCCATGAACATTGGCGGTATTTTCATCTGGTAGAAATTTTCCTGTATCCTCTTGGACTTTAAAATTTTCTAATACAGAGAAATTTCCCTGTACCTGACAATACTGAGTGAAATAATGAACTATTTTGTGAAGCAGCAGTAACTTCGATTCGCGCTTCGAATACTGTTGTTTCCTCACGTGTTTTGGAGATTATTCTAGTATACCTATATTTTTATATTATGCATCACCACTCTTGCTTTTAAATTCACCTGGGTTTGAGACTATAAGTAGCTGTTATCACACACACAAATAAAGATTAGGGAAGTTAAAGAAGGAACATGGAGTTAAACATCTGACTGACTGAACAAGGCCAATAGGGAATTTTTGTTGGAAATGGACTATGGACATGGAGGGTTTTAATTCATAGCATCATGCAGCTAAATTAAACCTTCATTACATTTTATTCGAGAAAATGCTTGATTTATTTTATGTTGCACTTATATCAAAAGCCAACAGCACTTGTGATGGTAATCGTAACTTTAATCAAAATTTTATACTTCAATATCACTGTGTCTGTGTACTGAGGCAGTGTTTTACATATAGTGAATAATATATGTTTCGCTAAATTTAATAATTGTATGAAAACATAATATTTAAAGGAAGCTTCGTTGAACATTGAATCCATCCCCAGTTTAAGATGAGATATAAAACCTTCATTATATTTGTTTACATTTTCTGTTGTCAGTAATCCACGAGTCGTCAGCAGTTTCTTCTTCTAGTAATATTTCTTTTCTAGAAGTAAGTATATGGTATATACACTTATGGTACACGTATGAGAAGGTGACCTCTTTCTTTGTGACATTGAATGTAATAATTTATTGAGATATTTATTGCCTGTATCACTGAAAAGGAATAATTCAAAGTCACCGAGTCAGAGGAAAGTTATTCTATTTATAGCTTACTGATTTGGAAACACACATAGGCTATTTGTGTATGTTGTTAGTTATAAATGGAGGCTTGTCAATTATCAATGAAGCTTAGTAATCAAAGATATGGATACATTATATACTGTATGAGAACCACAAGAGATTATTTCTGTTTGGAGTATGGATTCTACCCGTGATGTTCCATTTTTATCTTGGCCTCAGGACTCAAGTCAGGAGGACCTGTCAGTGTTATAGTCTCATTATACACTGTATGTGTAACAAAACTATGGCTTAAGGGAGATCAAAGACACCTGCATGATTGAAAATAAAATAAAATGGACAATATCCTGTGGCAAGATTAAGTTTTGGATCTTTTTTGCTGTGTTTACTATTTTCTTTTTTGATATCTTCCTGCTTTAGAAATGGAACTTATGGGAGATATTGAGGACTTAATCCAAGAGGAAAATGTTCCATCAACACGATTACGCAATTCCATCATGCCACGAGTGAGAAAGAGGAAGGCAGCTTTAACCAAAGAAGTAAGTGTTTAATACGGTGGTGTTGGGGAATGTTTGGGCATTAATTATGTTGAGGATTTATTTTTTAATGCTAAGTGTAAAATATAAGCATATAAACTAAATTGTATATTATGTTAGCAGAGACCTGAAGAGAATGGTGTGCACAAGGTAGAATGTGACAGCATCATCCCTGGAACACAAAAAGTGTACCTAAAGACCTGGGGCTGTGCTCACAACAGCTCTGACAGCGAGTACATGGCAGGCCAACTGGCAGCTTATGGGTACAATATTGTAGGTCTGTATTCTGTATTCATATATTGCCAGATTTCTTTATCCCTTACTTGGTTGCCATGATTAAACTACTTTTACTGATACCTGTATTGTGAATTCATGTTGAAATTGTTTTTTTATAAAACATCTGTTCTCTTGTATGGTTAGATTTACATGATTTTTTTTTTTTTTATGGTATATTAACACAACAAAATTTCCTAATTTCTTTTGACACTAATTGCTGCCTTAATTAGAGAATAAGTAGCCATTGGAATATTCATCAACTGTAATTCGATCACCTGAGAGCTATAACATAGTACATACCGTTGTCATCCTTTCCTTTCTGGCTAGATGAGAAGTTGGCAGCTGATGTGTGGGTTCTTAACAGCTGCACAGTCAAGAACCCAGCTGAGGACCACTTCCGTAATGAGATCAAGGCTGGACGTGAAGCAGGAAAGAAGGTAGTGGTGGCCGGATGTGTACCCCAAGGTGAGATGCAGTATAATTTCATCATTATTATTACTAGGTATAAGGTAATGCTGTTTCATGAGGATACTCTCACTAGTGGATGAGGTATAAGTATTTTACATATAATCATGAATGATTAGTAAGTTAAATGTAAAATGGATACAAATTTATTATTCTTATATATATACCTGTGTGTTTGCTTATATACTACAGGTGCCCCAAGGTCAGAGTTCCTGCAAGGTCTGAGTGTGATTGGAGTACAACAGATTGACCGAGTGGTGGAGGTGGTGGAAGAAGCACTGAAAGGTAAGGTGTTTCCTTCATCCTTTATTATCTAGGCAAATTTTTTCCATTCTTATTCATGGGTATCTTCTGTTTCCCAAGAAAAAGTTTGAAAGTGGAAAAAATGACTTAATTTATATCTATACACTTAGTATCATATTGCTGTCATTTTTCCCTGTCCCTGGTCCAGGTAACTCAGTAAGGCTACTGGGCAAGAAGAAGGTCGAGGGAAAGAAAGCTGGTGGAGCGTCTCTACTATTACCCAAAGTGCGTCGGAACCCTCTCATCGAAATCATCTCCATCAACACAGGCTGTCTTAACCAATGCTCCTACTGTAAAACCAAACATGCTAGGGGAGAACTTGGATCATATCCCATTGGTGAGTCACCTTGCATTACAGTACATGCTTTCACAATACAATTGAGATGATAATACTATAGTGATAAAATAATTGTAATGATAACTCTGATATGTCTGTATAAAAGCACCATAGTGTAATGTAATATATTTTTCCCTCAGAGGAGATAGTGACCCGAGCTCAGCAGTCATTCAGTGAGGGTGTGTGTGAGATCTGGTTAACCTCAGAGGACACGGGAGCGTATGGTCGAGACATTGGAGTTACTCTGCCGGAGCTCTTGTGGCAGCTGGTGGAGGTCATCCCAGAGGGGTGTCGGCTCAGGCTTGGCATGACCAACCCACCATACATTCTTGATCACTTGGAGGTAAGGTGGGAAAATGAGAACATGAGGCTAAATCCATAAGAGAGTGGAGGTAGAAAGGGTGAAGGATGAAAGAAAAAAGTAGTCATGTAGTGTATCATTGGAATTAATTAATCAGTCCCTCCCATTTTGCAGGAGATCGCCAAAATAATGCAAGATCACCGTGTATATGCCTTCCTTCATGTACCCGTGCAGTCTGGCAGTGATGGAGTCCTCGGGGAAATGAAGCGAGAGTACACAGTGGCTGAGTTCTGTCGAGTGGTTGACACACTCCGAGACAGGTGGGGTTATAAGTGATAGTTGAGGGAGAGAAAATAAGGCATCAGAATTATTCTTAACAGATAAAATTTATGAATATGGGACAAGTGAATTTGCAACCTAGAGTAAGGATACTGTACTGTTAGCTCATTGGCTGAAACATAAGGTGAATCAGTATAATTGTATTTATAAAGCAATTGTTTGCAATAGCTTTGTCACACAAGTGGTACAGTATGAGGAATTTACAAAATATTGTTGTTATCCAAGAAAAGATATTTATTGTACTTGAATACTCAGAAATAAAAAATTTTTCTTTTCAGAGTGCCTGGAATAACCATTGCTACAGACATCATCTGTGGCTTCCCAACAGAGACTGAGGAGGATTTCCAGGAGACACTAAACCTGTGTGCAAAGTATAAGTTCCCTTCTCTCTTTATCAACCAGTTCTACCCTCGCCCTGGTACCCCTGCTGCCAAGATGCAGAGAATACCCACCAAGGAGGTTAGGCAATGTCTCCTTGCAGTATATATACTTTTTTTATCTAATTCTCTCTCCATATTTTGTACTCGGGCATTTACAATATTTTAATACACTTGAGAAATACTGTAGCCTCTGGCTAGCACAGTGGTAGAGTGCACGGCTGTGGTTCCTGTGGTTCAGCGTTCGAGTCCTGCTCAGGACATCGTAAAAATCTCTCACTGTTGCCAGAGGTTACCATCCCTGTGAGCAGGGGGTGGGGGGTTTGATTCGGCTGTCTGAGGCCTTCCTGCTTAGGCAGCCATAGCCGAAGCTGATTCGGGTCCTGTTTCGGTGCACCCCTCCTCTGTAAGATTTCCCTAACAAAGGATTACCTCCAGTGTGGAGATGAAAGTCTGGTATATAAAATAATATAAAAGTAATGCTGTGGCCGTCACTTTCATTCAGATTCAGGAGTATCTTCAATCTCCTGAGAACATATGGGAGGATGGATTATACCTTAGTTTGACAAGATAACATAAGATAATGTTTTGTGATATCCACTTGAGGGGAGATTCTTTTGTTGATAATTTGGAAGGTCTCAGATTTCTCCAAACTATGCGACAAGACAGATCTCATATTAGTACCATTGAGGGCGTCTGTTTTCTGGCATAGTTAGGAGGAGTCTGTAGCCTTCCAATTTTGTTTGCCAACAATACAGTCTCCTTAAATCTATCTATGTTTATTTATGCAGGTCAAGAACCGATCCCGGCGTCTGACCGACATTTTCCAGTCATACCGTCCGTATGACCATAAGCTGGGAGAGAGACAGGAGGTGCTGGTGACGGAGGAGGCACATGACCGCTCTCACTGGGTCGCTCACAACAAATTTTACGAACAGGTAGAATATGGGGTTGGTTTCACAAGTAGTTTGAGCAATTAGGGTGTGGGATGTTTTCTTATACAAGTTTATTGTTTATCATGAACAAGTTCCGGAGGGCATGAAGTGCATATTCTTAGAGTGTAGAGTATGAGCTCAGTTGATGCCATGGAAAAAGTATTGACATCTCTAAAATTGTACTGTAGTCCACTGCTACTGGTTAACTCACAAAATACTTGACAAACAGGGACAAGATACACAATGAATAGAAATGATTATGACTTGATGGTATTTGTCTCAAACATGTGAAATGCAGGGATTGAATATGAAGACATTTTCACAAGCAGATAAAAATTATGGTTGATTTTATACACAATAGGGGAAAGTGTGATGTGAATTGCAACTTTTTGATAAGAAAAAGAAAAATTAGGAAACTTTTACAATCAGTCTGTTTTATTCTACTTCATGTGATATCCTCTCCTTACAGGTGTTGGTACCCAAGGAGGAAAACCTACTAGGAAAAATAGTGGAGGTGGAGATCATAGAAACTGGTAAGCACTACATGAAGGGAAGACTGAGCCAGACCCACACCCCTTCCTCTCCCTCCCTGTCCACACCACTGCCCCAAGGTGAGGTCTCTGGTCTCCCCCCAACAGCACTCACCAAGACACAAACAAAGGAAGACTTCGCCAAACAGGAACGGTACATTATCCTGAGCTTTGTGTTGTTAATCTCAGCTCTCCTGGCAAAGCTGGCTTGGGTCTGCCTTACTATGCTCAACCAAATATGAGTATTACTTATTAAATATATATTTTATTCAAACCAAGAATTTTTATTTCTTCTCATGTTTTTATGACTTCTAATGATGGTGATGACCAAATCCTATTTATATTTCTGTTTAGTTCCTTAATCATGTAAAAGGTAAGTAATGTAAGTAACTTATTTGGTTGCAAAGCTATTTATTTGTGCATTACAGTACCTGTACAATAATTTGTGTATCTGTAAAGGTCCAAATCCCACTGATCATGTCCTCACAAAATGACAAAGATTACAGGTTTAAATAATATATCGGTACAAGCTGCCTGCCAAATAATGCATCACACTAGTTCTGCTGTGTTATTATATTGGTCTTTACTGTATCAGAGTGCATCCATCCTTTTAATATTGTTAAACTTACCGACTACCATACAGTAGTGAATGTTTAAAATGCCTTCTCACATTAAAACCTTAGCCTCATTTTAGTCCAGCACAAACTATTGTTGACAAGAATACGGTTTCTATACAATTCACCAAAAAGAATTATTTTAGCATCCTCAAACCTAACGTCTGCCTGCAATATGCATGTTTCTGAGGTCTAGAGAACCCAGCAGTGTGTTCAGGAGCTCAGCATTGCGCTTCTGTGGTGCGATGGCAAGTAGTGGAATTTGAACCTGGCGGTTGGGCAGTTGTAGCACCAGCAGGGGGTACAAGCCTTTCACATCATCCAGGTCCTGAAAGCATCACAGTGGAATTATTAGAATCTGAAAAAAACTACTCACTATTGTGGCATATAAACAGAAAGAACCTGCCAATCCAAACATATATTCACCGAATTGGTATGATAAATAAAATTTGTGGCCAAAGAAAGGTTACTGAAATATTCCTTCTGATCAGGAATATCAAATATCTGAATCGGTTTGAAATTGGACCACAGGACCCCCTCAGTAAACACTCAGATGTAACTACACAATTGTTTTTTCATCAGTAACAGTCAACTCAGTCAATCCCTTTCCTTTCTTAAATCTCTTATTTCTCTTACCGGTACCACTGTCCCTCTCTTTCATGTTTCCTGCTGTCCCTCCTATCTGTCTCCTTCTCGTTTATGGTACTGTAAAAGATATTTCTGGCCAAGCACCTTCTTCTTTCACTCTCTCTAAGGAACTAACCTGTTGGTGAGCCTGCTGTGTGTTTTGGTGTCCAGGCCAGGTGTCATCATGAGCAGGCATGGCCTGGGCTGAGCTGAGGGCCACTACTACGAACATCACCACCACCAGCAGATGTCTCGTTGCTCTGGGAACCCTCATCATCCTTCCTGAAGGTACAAGTATCATCCTAAATAATTCAATTAACCATGGCGATCTTCACGTACAGGGGGAGGGTAAAGGAATAAATTTGGGCATGAAGTTAAGAATGGTATAGGTTTTGGAGTTGTGGTGGGAGGAGGCCTTGTCTAGGTTTGGTTATTTAAGTGGCCTGTCTGGTATGAAAAAAAATTGTAAGTAAAGTGTACACACTAAATATACGTACTGTAAACAATGCCCAAGTAAATGTAAACGAAGACTAATCACACGTGGCCCGCCATTTCTCCTTGAACAGATATCTTCCTTAACCTGAAGGATATATCGGCTAATGACATATATTTTATTTAGGTTAGGTACACACAACAGACGAGAATTTCACTTATTATTCTTATAATAACGCAACACAGACCTGGCTGCCCTGACCCACGGTCCATATAGCTTACCTTCTCGTGTCTGGCGGCAGAGCGAGTGAGAAAGACAGATGTAACCTCCATCTTATATATAAATTCCACCATGTAGGTCTTCCCTCCTCCCCTCTAAAACACATCAATCTCCCCTTTATGTCTGACACCTGCTCCCCTCACACCTTCAAAGCTTTATTCGATACCAGACTCATTATGTATTCATGACACGACCACACCAAATATTCCCAGCGGCCATTCTTCTATTTTCACCGACCTAGCTCCTTTTTGTCATTCCCTACCTTTTCATCGCTTTTATATGGTTAATTTTTCAAATCTTTGCTTTTGTATGTACAATCGATCGAGGGTCTAATTAATGCTTAGCTGTCGTATCTCTGGTATATGATAGTGAACTCCGAGAATAATGTTGCCTCGTATTATGAACTTATTTCCATAGTTCACATTTACAGTTAAAGAAAATCACGCTTCATTCTTAAGATTATTCTCAAAGACCACGTACACTCGCGGTCAGAAATTGTGTCCCGATCCCCTGGCAAGATGAATCGCAAACAGCCTAGCTTGAACAACAACTGTGCGTCTCCCTACAACACACATTTGTTCGAATCATCAAAGCTTGGCTGGTTGCAATTCATGGTGCCAAGGGATCAGGACTAAAATTTTGTTTATATAAAAAAAAATTATTATATAAATAATTTTTTTTATATAATTTTTTTTTTTATAACTGCTCGTTGCCTGGTTCGACCCCGAAAAGGATGCGAGGAGAGACCAAGACCTGGTCGGTTTTTGAGTGTACAGTGTGTTATGAAGCTCCAGATTTCCTCGTTAACATATTGGGCCGTCTGTACCAATCAAGGATCATTCCAAGTTTACAAGATAGCCAATCCTTGAGTGTTGTGGCTCTCACGTAGGTTTCTCAAAGAGTATATATAGCGAGAAAAGCCGGTGCTCAGTGTCATTCTTCCAGCATTCCTCAAATTTAAGTGTTCTGTGTGAGGCCCATTTCTCCCCCTTCTGTAACTGGCATTAATTCAGTTAAGTATTATTATTATTAAGTTTGGTGTCATACGAGTGTATTACTGGTGTATTACGAGTGTATTACGAGAACTCGGATTATAATTAGTTATTATTGTTATTGTTAGTGTAGGGTTACGTGGTGTCAAGTTATTGTAAGAGTTTTGTATTCTCTTAAACTTGAGTGTGGTATTATTATTATTGGGCAATCTACTGAGTTGTTGAATGGTTTGGGATACATGAATTCATGGTGTTTTGATGTTCTTGGGATAAATGTGTTTAATGTCAAAATAAACTTCGTATTGTTTTTCCTTTTTTTTTTATATATTTTTTTTTACATAATACAAAAATTTATAACAAAATTTTTTTATATAAATTTTTTTTTTATATATAAATTTTTTGTATATAAAATTTTTTTTTTATATAAAAATTTTTTTTTATATAAAATTTTTTTGTATATAAAAATTTTTTTTGTATATAAAATTTGTTTTTTATATAAACAATTTTTTTTATATAAAATTTTTTTTTTATATAAATTTTTTTTTTATATATAAAAAAAATTTTATATAAAATTTTTTTTTTATATAAAAAAATTTGTATATAAAAATTTTTTTTATAAATTTTTTTTTTATATAAAATTTTGTTTTTATATAAAAAAAAATTTTTATATAAAAAATTTTTTTATATAAAAATTTTTTTTTATATAAAAAAAATTTTTATATAAAATTTTTTTTATATAAAATTTTTTTTTTATATAAAAATTTTTTTGTATATAAAATTTTTTTTTTTATATAAAAATTTTTTTTTATATAAACAATTTTTTTATATAAATTTGTTTTTATATATAAAATTTTTTTGTTATATAAAAAAATTTTTATATAAAATTTTTTTTTATATAAAAAAAATTTTATATAAAATTTTTTTTTATAAAAAATTTTTTTATATAAAAATTTTTTTTTATATAAAATTGTTTTTTATATAAAATTTTTTTTTTATATAAAATTTTTTTTATAAAAAAAAAATTTTATATAAAATTTTTGTTTTATATAAAAAAAAAATTTATATAAAATTTTTTTTATATAAAATTGTTTTTTTATATAAAAATTTTTTTATAAAATTTTTTTTTTATATAAAAATTTTTTGTTATATAAAAAAAAAATTTTATATAAAAAAAATTTTTATATAAAATTTTTTTTTATATAAAATTATTTTTTTATATAAAAAAAAAATTTTATATAAAAAAATTTTTTTATATAAAAAATTTTTTTTATATAAAATTTTTTTTTATATAAAAAAGTTTTTTTATATAAAAAAAATTTTATATAAAAATTTTTTTTTATATAAATTTTTTTTTTATATAAAATTTTTTTATATAAAAATTTTTTTTTATATAAAATTTTTTTTTTATATAAAATTTTTTTTTATATAAAATTTTTTTTATATATAAAAATTTTTTTTATATAAAAATTTTTTTTTTATATAAAAAATTTTTTTTATATAAAATTTTTTTTTATATAAAATTTTTTTTTATATAAAATTTTTTTTATATAAATTTTTTTTTTATATAAATTTTTTTTTCTTATATAAATTTTTTTTATATAAAAATTTTTTTTATATAAAATATTTTTTTTATATAAAATATTTTTTTTATATAAAATTTTTTTTTTATATAAAAAATTTTTCTTATATAAATTTTTTTTTTATATAAACATTTTTTTTATATAAAATTTTTTTTTATATAAAATTTTTTTTTATATAAAATTTTTTTTTATATAAAAAATTTTTTTTATATAAAATTTTTTTTTATATAAAATTTTTTTTTTATATAAAATTTTTTTTTTATATAAAATTTTTTTTTTATATAAAAAAAAATTTTTATATAAAAATTTTTTTTTTATATAAAAAATTTTTCTTATATAAAATTTTTTTTTATATAAACATTTTTTTTATATAAAAATTTTTTTTATATAAACATTTTTTTTATATAAAAAATTTTTTTATATAAAAAATTTTTTTTATATAAAAAATTTTTTTTATATAAACATTTTTTTTATATAAAAAATTTTTTTTATATAAAAAATTTTTTTTATATAAAAATTTTTTTTTATATAAAAATTTTTTTTTATATAAAAAATTTTTTTTATATAAAATTTTTTTTTATATAAAAATTTTTTTTTATATAAAAAATTTTTTTTTATATAAAAAAACATTTTTATATAAAAATTTTTTTTTATATAAAAATTTTTTTTTATATAAAACAATTTTTTATATAAAAAATTTTTTTTATATAAAACAATTTTTTATATAAATTTTTTTTTATATACAAATTTTTTTTTATATAAAAAATTTTTTTATATAAAAATTTTTTTTATATAAAAAAAATTTTTTATATACAAAATTTTTTTCATATAAAAATTTTTTTTTATATAAAAATTTTTTTTTATATAAAAATTTTTTTTTATATATATAAATTTTTTTTTATATAAAATTTTTTTTTTATAAGATTCGAACAATTGTGCTTCTCCCTACAACACACATTTGTTCGAATCATCAAAGCTTGGCTAGTTGCGATTCATCGTGCTAAGGGATATGGACACAATTTCTGACCGCGAGTGTACATCATTATACTAAAGATGCAACTGAACTTTATTTATACCTCGACTGTAGCCTACTGTAAAAAGGGAGATGAGCACAGGGACAAAATAGTTACGTCATGTCTGCCTCCCTCCCTCCCTCATCACCCACCTGACCTGTCCCTCCTCCTCCTTCTCCCGTGACCCTGACCTGCTGGCTGACAAGGGCACATCAAAGTCCGCCCTCCGGTCAGGCAATCAGGGACCACAGAGCTTTGATGCCGAGTAAAGTTGGTAGCTGCCTTTTTCACGGCATATAGAGTAATGTATATATTTATACTGTCCTGTATTCATTTATTTTGGCGGGAAATGGGAATGGCTGGGGCGCGCCAAATTAGTGCTTTATAGCTTTTTCCACGGTCTGAAATTTTTGCTCCATTGCTACATTACCACGTCTTAAAAAAGTATATATGAGAGTTGGGAGTGGTTGTTATGGAGATTAATGCTGTAATGAGACTTATATATAGACTTGTTTACACACAAATGGAATAAATTATAGATTATATGAATACATATGTACTAAATAAACACGACTGATGTTGTTTATCTCAGAGCAGCCAGTGTTTGTTTGTTTAATTTGATTGTTTCCACCATTATTTACGTTAATTTCATGGACAAATTGCGTTTTTTTAGCGACTGTACACACAACTGATGCAGGTGGAGCAAGAGAAGGTAATTTGATCTGTAGAGAAGTGCGTATGATCACAAGACTGCCTGGGCCATATTCAAGAACCTTTGTGGTGCATAGGATGGTGTGGTACCGGTACGATGGCTCCATAGGCAAACAACAGAGCCTTCGTACCGGTACCACGCCATCGTATACACCACGGATGTTCTTGAATATGGCTCTCTAGCTGTTTGTCTCTCCCTCCCTCCCTCCCCCTCCTAATTATACCCATGTACCCGTGTACCTAAAGCCTAATACATATATTGACAATACTTTGTGTGAACTCAAAATGATTAATGATCCAGTCAGCCCACTTGACAGATATATCAGTCATACTGATACGTTTACATGGTGCTCGTAGTGATAAGCATATTTGAAGACAAACACTAGATCTACACATACACACTCTGGGGGCAAATGTACATGAAAATACACATCCTGCGACAAATAAATGGGTGATATATTCCTGCATTTATATATATTTGTTATGAAGTTTACAGACACATCCAGTTGTGTTCAGTGAAAGATGTTAGTATAACTATAAAGGTTTATTCATTATCTTATAGCATGGCAACCTTTATAAGAAGTGTGAAGTTATAATTGTATTGTAGTTACTATAAGGACCACATTATAATAATATATAGCTTAGTCAGATAAGACTATACATGTGTGTCTACCACGAGATTGATAAGAAATTTGTTAATTAGGTCGATAGTAGAGGAACTGGAAGTATACGTACACTACTTCACCAAGCTCACTAGCTCTTATATTTGATGTGAAAGAGGAAGTCCATATATACATCAAGCTGTATCGAATTTGTGCATAACCATATTTGTTGGTATATAAGTGCGCTATAGAAAAAAAGGACAGCAGTGTTTCTAATCACTCTACGTTAAATGGGGTAACACGATCGAGTATCCTACTGATCGAAGTTTGCCCCTGAATAGTAAAAAAATATCTCGTTGAATATTCTCACTTGATCTCTAACTGGGAAACAAAAAAAGTTAGTGTTGTGGTCAGGTAAGGTATCACACATAATACATAAGTAATTGATATGCTACGTACGTTGTTGTGGCTTGTTTTTTTTTTTTTTTTTTTTTTTTTCTTTGAATTCAAAGTTACACACCAAAAGGAATTAGGGCAACTGTAGAATGACTGGCTTTATTATCGGGGCATATATATTTATTTTTATTTACTTATACGTATTTTCATAAAACAAAGAAAAGTTAATGTACAACATGGTACGTATTGGCAAAGTACGATGTGTGTTGACATTTGCAGAGGTACGATTTTTTTATTACGATACTCCAGTATTGTCAGGTGCAGGGAAAATTTCTCTGGGTTAAAGAATTTTGAAGTCCACACATGGAAATTACATAAAAATTGTTCAAGAGTAAACAGGGAAATTTCTACCAGACGAAATACCAAAAAGAGTAAACAGGGAAATTTCTACCAGACAAAATACCCAAAAGACCCCAGTCATTTATTGTACTTTATCACGATTATTTCTCGGTAGTTTGCCCAGGTTAGGTTCCGGTAGTCTGCCCAGGTTAGGTCCCGGTAGTCTGATGCTGTCTAGGTTAGGTTAGGTAAGGTCAGGTAAGGTCAGGCTAATATCAAAATGCCCCATTTGAATATGCACTATCTTGGAAATGGGGCATTTGCGGAGAAAATGCCATAGAAGAAAATAAGTCTTAGAATGGTCTAAATACGTGGGTAATGAAGGTAGAAAAACCGTACGTAATAACGGTAATTCTTTCAATATTTACCAAAAAGATTAAACAAGGAAATATTGAGGCAAAGAAAAAAAGGGAATTTCTGAAGATGATGGATGAAGTTAGGGAAATTTGATGAATGAGCCTTGGCAACACTGCAACAAAAGTAAACACAAGTCAGCTGGTGTGTATACTAACTTGTTGCGTGTTGCCTGCTGCCTGGTAACACATCACGTGGCTTGTGTGTATTACATTCTCACACTCTCAGGTCATTTTCCTTCACCATTAACGGATTATTATGGTCCAAGTTACTGGGCTCATACGTGTGTTGTTTGTGTTCTGTGTGTGTGTGTGTGTGTAGAGATGAGGTTTGTGATGTGTTCTGAGGGAAAGAAAGAAACTTGGAGGGAAGAAAGTGATAATTCAGTTTTGAATCTGTTAGCCAGCCATCTATAGTTAAAGTTTATATCGTGTGTGTGTTTGTGTGTGTGACTTTGATAATTTGTAAGATATTTATGGTAATTTCTAAGTGGGATTTGTGTATTGCGTGTTGGTATAGTATCGTATCGGTAAATTTATAGAAATACTGAGTTCACTATATTGTATATTTTAGTATCATTACCCACTATTTTGGACCATTCTAAGACACTTTTCATCAATGGTGATTCTCTTGGAGATGCCCCGTTTTTGAGATATGCCCTGTTTTACAAACATAATTTGGAAATTAGTCTGACCTAACCTGACCTAACCTAGACCACAGCAGACTACCGTGACCTAACCTGACCTGACCTAACCTAACCTAACCTAGACCACAGCAGACTACCGGGACCTAACCTGGGCAAACTACCAAGATAGGGCATATTTTGAAATTAGCCTGACCTTACCTAACCTAACCAAACCAAACCTAGATCGCATCAGACTACCGGGACCTAACCTGGGCAAACTACCGGGAAATAACCGTGGTAAAGTACAGTACCAGGAAATCACCCGGTGCAAAATACTGGGACCTAGCCGGATCTGGCAACACTGCTACAAAACGGCAATAGTCAAGATAAATACCAACGGTTGTTAAGTATTCATATGTTACCATACTTTGTTTGATCTTACAGAGCCATGGATAGAGGTGAAGGAGATGCACAGTTAGATGAAGAGGGACTTTTCATGAATCTGGATGGTAGAGATGAGGCCTCAACAAGTGAACAGCAAAACAGTCAGCTGGAAGAAGGGATAAATGAATGGAGCAATGAAGAAGATGGAGGACCCAGGACAATGGAAGAGGAGAGAGAAGAGGAGGAGGAGGAGGAAGAGCAGCGAGCTGAGTCAATACCCCGAATATTGCGCGTCAACACCGTACTGAGCCACCTGCCCCCATCCTCGTCCTTGCCCAGAGTCACAGAACGCACACCACTCATACGACCAGCATCCTCATTCGCCGGGTGGGTCTTTTTTTTGTCATGGTAGAGAGAAAGGGAAAAGAAGAGAGAGGAAGAAAGAGAGAGAGAGAGAGACAGACAGATAAGCAGAAAGTGAGAAAGACAAATAGGCAGAGAGAGATATTTTACTTGGTGCTTGTCCCTCAAGGTGGTGGCCACAGCTGATTTTGTGAGTAACATTGTTGATAAATCTAGAGCAAATTATTCCTGCAACCTATTCCATGCAATAGGCCACCAATATTTTCTTTAGTCTGGTCCTGTTTCCTGACATGCGCTCCAGTGTACCAAAAGTATCGTATCCACTTAAGCCTTGGATTCCTACTATAATTTTGTGTTTCTTACAAGTGATGTTAGGGATCTCATTATTAAGTTTTTTTTTTTACATTAGATCATGCAGGAGTAAACAAATATTATGTGTTTTGCCCAGGCTGTGTAGTACATCCTGGAATGCCCGGGTTGGCCCGTCACCCTATACAGCCGAGAATAAACCCAAGAGGTGAGTTTATTTACGGTTTCATGATTATTTGTCCCTTACTAGCTACTAACTCTGTTTAATTGTATTTATTTGAAAGAGACAATCTGTTGTATGAAATATATTTTTTTAAGGGCCGGAATGATTACGGTAATCCAAATTCTGCCTAACGAGCCTGTGAGCTGCACATTTACACCATCCATTGTATTTTACAGACGTCCGTTCCAATACGTAGGCAGTAGTAGTTCTATCAGAGGTGGTGGTGTACAACAGACCAGAGAGAGGGAACCCAACAGTGAAGATGCTCAGCTCTACAACCGTTATCGTTATTATTCCCGCCTCCGTGCTGATGTACACCCGAGTGAACAGGCCTTGGTGAGGATAAATTTGTTCCTATCGTTAATAACTTGTTGGTTACAGTCATGGATGTACCTTGTTTGTTTTATAGCTCGCTCATCAATACCGATATTACTTAAACAACAACAGATTATAGTACATTTTCCTTGACTACAAAAAACCTTGTCCAAGAATTTAGAAGGATTGCAACCATGAAATTCTTCCCTCACTTCCACCATACTTATTACTCTTGTGACACCGACCGAGACAAAGGGAGAGGGAGAAAAAAAAATGTGAAATTGGATCTAGATGATGATGTTTTGTTGCAGGTAATCCCAGACCACGTGGTGCCACCCCAACTCTTCCTTCCCTATATACCTGGACATGTGCCTGATGCTGATGGCAAGCAGGCATCACACATCACCATGTTAGTGTTTGGTCTTGGCTTGTTCTTATTTATTGACTTAAGGATGACTTACATTACCCTGTGTATAGAAGAAAGGTCACTATTATTTGAGATTCAAACTTGCCCAGAAATAAAGAAGTACATAGAAATAAACTATAAGGTATTCCGTACAGTATTAGGTTCAGAAATTCTTGTATCCTTGTAGGCCATAATTTGTATACAGTACATGCCTCTTTTGAATTATGTGAAAGTACCAAACAGTCTTCAATAACTATGGCTGGAAATACGGTTGGAACTCATAAAGTGGTGCATTATTTGATGGAAACTTTAAAATGTCCTGAATACAAATACAGTAACTGACTTGTATACAAAGGTGGTTGACTTTCATGAGCACCTTAGTGTTATCACAACAACATTTCCTGTGAGGGATCATTTGTCCATGTTGTTATCAGAAGTCATTGCATTTCCTCTCACTGTAATGACAGATGTTCTTATTGTAGGTATTTGTTTTTCTTATACCGAAGGAGGATTATTTTAACTTTCTGAATGTCTGAGTCTGTTTGTCTTATTTCATATTTTATGACTTCTGCTGATGTTGTTGTGTTTGAATAAAACTACAGACAATGATGCTTAAAAATTATACTGTACTGCAATATCTTAACCTTTCACATAGCAATCTCTCTTTTATCATAATAATACATGACCATCTTATTCACCCATGGGTATTGCTGACTCACAAGGTAATGTAAGGAATATATTATGAAGTAACCTTGGGACCAGTCAGGTATAGAATATGAAAATTTACCCTCATGTTGAACTATGGTCCACAGCATTGCTATTTGGAACACCATGATGGGAACCTCACTGATGACTATGCCTTGGGCTTTTGGTCAGGCGGGTTTCTTGGGAGGTCTCATCATTATGCTGGGTATGGCACTCCTGGCTCTATACACAGCCACATGTCTCCTCACACTGCAGAAAACTATGGGTAAGCAACATTAAGGGCAAGGATCAACACTTAAAATTCAGCGTACAGTACAGTAACAATATTCAGTTTTACTCAAGAACATTGGACTTTTGCAGAATTAAGTGTTGAGACGTATAGTATTACTGAAAACTTTGATCATATAAACAGGCTATGCTTAATTGCAGTCATTTCATACTGAAATAGCTAGTAACCTAGTCAACTACTCAGTAATCGATAACAAACACAGGTTTTAAGTTTTCTCTCCTTGCTTGCTGTTATTTCTGTGTCCCCTTCTCCCTTGTGCTACAGGATTTACCAGGCCAAGTGCAGTTGTTATTCTTGCTCTTCAATTCTTACTGTAACCTCTCCTTCCCCTGCAGGTATGGAAGGGGCTAGTCAAGAGCTGAGCCGGGTGTGTAAGCAACTGGTGGGAGGAGGAGCTTTGGGGCGAGTGTTGGAGGGACTCACGGTTACTTTCTCCGTCCTCACGTTGGTCGGGGCACAAGTTGTATACTGGGTTCTTATGTCCAACTTTCTCTTCAACACTGGCGAGGTTATCTATGGTGAGTTCAGCTGAGTTTTTATACAACCCATTCGGATTGAAGCCATTCCCTTTCCTCACTTCAGCTGTCCCTCCTTTCCTTCTTTTTCTCTTTTTCCTTAATGCTTATTGTAACTCCTCTCTGTTTCCTTCTCTTATGGTACAGAGTCTCTTGGGCCTAGCAAAGTCTTCTTTTTTCCCCTTTTACACTCTTATACACCCCAGAAATACTAAAGGACTATACTGTACTACAATTGAGTGAAGAAGATGATATCTGTATTCCTGTAATACTTCCTATGACCAATGCTATGTTTTTGCTACAGACATGTTACAGGGTGAGATCCACAACGACTCGTCCAACGCACTATTGTGTCCTCCCAACGTGACTGAGCAAACGGGAAACTTTGTGGCACCAGACCCCGTTGGCTTCCATCACTGGTGGCAGCAGGATCTCACAGTTCCTCTGTACCTCATTGTGCCCTTCCTTTTCCTCCTCAACCTTCGGGATGCCAAGATATTCACTTACTTCAATTCCCTTGGTGAGTTTTGTTCACTACATTCAAGAAGTGTTGAATGGAGTAATATCTGTAAAAGCACAAAAGCTTTCACCAAACAATTGTGTGTTTCTTTGGCTTATCTAAGGTCCTCACACTCCCCAACTCTCTAATTTACTCCTCACACTTCATGTCCACAGGTGCCATTTCCGTGTTAGTGATGTACCTCTTTGTCATCTTCAAAGCAGCCACTTGGGGCATCAATATTAACTTTACTGATCCTAGCAACACTTTCTATGACCCATTTTTCAAGGTGAGTACTGAACACAGTAAAAAATGTACAGAATTGGCTAAAAGTTTCATGTCTTGGTAGGATGAAAAAAGACCCTGAGAAGTTATTGCATGCTTTCATCTATGGTGTCATAACTTGATTTCCCTGAAGCACACTGAGCATAGATTTAAACTGAACAATGAACATAGCATATTTCTGTATAATTCAAGCAGCACCAAGGGACCTGTAGTATACTGGATGGTGGAATTTATTTTTTAGTGTTTGTCACTATGTACTGTCTTGTGTGTCTTGTAAACCTTATCTTCTTCCCCTCATAGAATACCTTCATGTGTCTGACTGGAACGCTGTCACTGGCTTACTTCATCCACAATTGTATCGTGACCATCATGCAGGGCAACAGGCACCAGGAGAACAATGTGAGCAACTCCTCTGTCTTCTCTCTCTTTTGTCCAGGTTTCCTTTTACCTGCTCTAGATTGGTGATGATGATGATGATGATTACTGTTATATTATCATAATTACTGCTATATACATTAATAATATTTTAGCCTCAGTTCAATTTCTCCTGTATCAATGGCAATTTAAATCTGGCAGTTTCTGTCTCACTGATCTCTTATTTAATAAGTTGACAAAGATAATTTCACTTAATTTTCTGTCTTTTCCCAACAGGTGAGAGATTTGAGTATTGCATACACACTGGTGGCTCTGACCTACATACCCATCGGAGTGCTCTTCTATACTTCCTTCCCTCTACCCAAGTATTGTATTGTTGATGTAAGTAAATAACCAGTGATTTTTAATTAACAAAAGCCTGGGAAAACATATGGTGGTCTTCAATGAGGGACTGAGTGTAAAATAAATTGGTTTATACAAGTATTTACTACTAGCATTTTATCAAGGGTCTTATAAACAAACATACCTTCCTCAAAAATAATTTCAGAACTTCCTGGACAACTTCCCTCCCCACGACGTGTTGCTGGCAGTGGTGCGTGGTTTCCTCTTCTTCCAGATCCTGACGGTGTACCCACTGTTGGGCTTCTTCATCCGCAACCAACTCTTCACTTACTTCCTCGGGCCCGGCCACACCTTCTACCTTCCACGGGTCATGTTCCTCAATGCTCTGCTCATCACATTTTCTGTACTCGTGGCCATATTTTACCCTAATATTGGCTTCATTATTAGGTGAGACCATTATTTGATTATGTTGACTTGAGTTAGGTTAGTCTTGCAACACATTTGAATACAGTGGCCTGGAAAAATGATGAGAAATTTGGTTATTTGATCTCTGTAATATCATTTACATGATTCACTCAAGTGGCTGTCATTTTCATCTCCTCCTTCATATTTCCAACCTTACGAGAGCCCAGCCTTAGTAAGCTGTTACCAGATTGTTTTCTTTCTCTCTGATTATTTATAACACTAATGCCACCTTCCACTAAACTTCCAGTCCATTCATCTCTTTCCTGTATATCCCTCACTCATGTCTAATTTCCTCTCCATGGAGAATTTCAGTCCACTTTTATAGATTTGAAATTTAGTTTTCCAACATGATTTTCCATGAAATAATTTATCATCTTGAAGAAACAATACTTTTGAACATGAGAAGGCACTTTATAAGACAGTGTATGGTTTTTATGTCCTTAGGTGGGTGGGAGCAATCTCTGGTTTGGCGTACATCTTCCTGCTGCCGTGTCTGACCCACATGTTGGCTCTACACACCCAGGGTCGCCTTACCTATCCCTTAGCCATGCTACACACCGTCATCATCATCCTGGGTATTGGAAACTTTGTGGCACAGTTCTTCACAGAGTAACCTACTGTACATCTTGAATATTTTGTTTGTATGAAGGAAAAAATGGTATCAAATTTATCCACAACCAATGGTCCCGTTCTGTGATGATGTGCATTATTTATTTTTGTGTCTGATATTTTTATTTATTTTTATTTATTTAATGAATCTTATGAATTTTCTTCATATTGTCTGCTACTTTATAATTTTGATTTTATATATTGGAGCTCGATTAATGGCCTGTGTTTACATTTTATATGTTAACTCTTATTGTTTATCAAATTTTCTTATTGGTATTTACTTTTATTATTATATTGTTTTAAAATCAAGGTGCTAATTTTAGTTTTATACTGTATAAAATCCCCAGTCAGACTTTTTTCAGGTTTACATTCTGAGTTTGCTCTCAACACTTATTGTGTTTTTTCTCTGTACTAATGTATTTTTATCAAATTTGCAGCATGTCAGATTTTAGTGATATTATTGTACTGTATGTACAGTATTCCATTTACTGTATGCTGTGTCAGGGATTATTAAGACATGTTTTCATTGACACTTCATGAAAAAGTGGCTCAGGAGGAGTACACTGCTATTTTTTAGACCAGAGCCACTTCCTTTTGATTTTTCAGCTGTCCCTCCTTTCCTTCTGTTTCTTTCATGAAGGGGAAAACCCACAGTGGTACACACATTAAAATCTTTTAGTTTGTTATTGTGGATGTTCTTCACATCCAGCTTTATGCTATATGATCTTCCATTCTTCTTTCTTCACTCTTCATGAACTCCCAGTGAACTGTAATAATACTGTATTGGGTAGAAATGTAATATGGTATGGATCACACCATACATGTCATTTTATTCCATGGCTTGTAATCTTCACTTACATGAAACTTTGACCATGCTATGATATTTCTGTATCTACTCTGTATGGGTTTACAAACTTTGTATGCGGTATATGTCCTGCAAAAGATGTATGTATTGTGAGTCCAGTTGCTCAAACTTAAGGTAACCAATAGACAACAGTACTGTATAGTGCATCCATTATTCTCTCTTTTGATGGTGACAAAATTATAGAGATTTTTATTTGGTGATTCTGGATACTTTTTCAGTTGAGGAAAGCGTACCTAATTGCTAAAGTGTAAGTTTTAAGTGTATATACAGTAGTATAATTTTCCGTACTTTTCATTTGAACGTGTAATACTGAATCTCAGGCAGATTGGAAGGTTCTGCCATAGTGGATGCAAGATTAGTGTACAGTACATTATTTGATATGTGTGCATTTTACCTCATAGGAGACATTATATTGATGTGTGTTATTGTGTTGAAGTGGACTTTTGTATGTCCATTCCACTAGATAGGACATGGAGATCAGATTATCTGATTATTTTACTGAATGAGTCAAATGTTTTGTTCAATTTAAGAGTGTACAGTATGAGTCATCTGTAAGTGGTTGATTTAATGAGAGAATGTTGGCAAGGAAACAATTTATAATGTCTGCAGCATTTTGAGAAAGTCTTGTTGATATACTGAATGTATATAATAAACAAAATTAGTATTATGTATATATGTAATAACAGTCCTACTTGTATTACTACAAAATGTGTACAGCATATACATGGTACACACAATATAAAAGGTGTACTGTAGTTCTTGTTGTCTCATGTGTTCATCAGAGTGTGTGTGTCAGAATGGTTCATGTGAAAAATACAGTGATAATTTTTTTATTGTGTGTTCATAAAGATAATAGCATTCCCTGTTAACTGTTAGGCATGACTTTAAGCAACTTAATGGGGTAATACAGTTTTGGTACATTAGAGCACCTTCATTTTTCCAAAATATGCCAGGAAACAATACCAGATTAACAAAATAATGGTGGTCTGTTGCTTGAAATAGTTTGGAGGAATCAGTTGCTCCCTTAATTTGCTGTGGTATTCTTAAAATGTCATTGTACCTTTCCAACATAGCAAAGCTTAATATTGGCCAATAATAGAAATTATTATCCAAATGAGGAAATTATTCAGTCCGTTGACTCTTCAACAAAAGCTGGCAACCTACAGAGTTAAAATGTTGTGCAGTATTTACTAGATTATTAGCTGTTCAGTATATGTAAACATTTTATACTGTATTGATATGTTATAGTTGGACAGTTCAATGAAAGGATATGTAATACCATGTTTTTGTAATACTGTACAGTTTGTACTGTACTGTATAAATCTCATTGTCAGGGCAATACCATGTACAGTTTTAAAGTACCTGGTACATACATTATTTACTGTCTAGTATAAGTACAGTATGCAGTTTAAATTGATTATCCTAGAATAGAGGTGTATAAATCTCATCAGGTATACAGTACTGTACCATGTGTATATACATAATACAGTATTTTGTAAACATAAATTTTAATACATATGTATATACTAGATATTATATTCTGAGCACTTACCCTATCCAGTATATATATACAGTACTATATATTTTTTATCCATGTCCAGAATATTTTGTTATTAAATTACTCTAATCTTTATCTGAGTTTGATTGATTGTGGAGCCTAGACTTGGCCATATACTGTAGGTAATTAATTTGATTTGAGGATGAAATAAAATACCCTGGAGATATGGTATGACGATGGAGAAGGTGATTATAAAGAGGTGGGACACCAAACACAGTTGAAGAATTGAACACGTGTGATTGTGATATAAAAGTTATGCATATAATTATAGTACAGTATAGTATTTAAAAAAGTAGGTTATTGTGATGTGTGTTGTGGTTCAGGTAGGAATTGACCAAGGCCTTTAGTAACTGGTTCCATAAAGCCTGCAGGGAAAAAATAAATAGTAATAAAATAACTGGAAGGGGCCGAGTTGTTTGTCCCCCAGTCAGCGGCAGCCTAGCTCTCTTGCCTATGTCCCCAGGGAGGGTAAGTTAAGGGTGAGTGAGACAGAGGAAGAGAAGATGCTCTAACCAGTTATATGGGAAGCATGTCGTGTATAAGGATCATAAGGGATTACAGCTGAGCCGAGGTACAGTAGTGTGAATGAAAATTGAAGCATTAATTATCGCCATTTTTGGATAGAAAGATATAATATTAACTGGACACTGAAAACTTTTATTATTATTTACACTATATTCATCACAATCATCATGTCATTGTCATATCATTTAGAAGAAGTGTTACATCACAATGCAATTACGAAAAGCAACGATATGAAAAACTGAGAGATTATAATTGTTCTAAAAATACAAGTAGAGTGGGCGGTGGCACCAACATCAACAAGACAGTGATCCAAAGATTTACAAAAAACTGGTCATTGCTTCATTGTCTGTAGGTCAGGGACGCAACTGAAGCAAGGCAGATTAGTTCATATTGCAGTTATGTGTCAATGAACCTGTAAAATGATGAACCGAATAATGATTGACAGATGACAGCAAAATGTCACTTTAAAAATTCAACATTCAAAGCAAAAATCCCATGTGTACTCGAGTCTTGGAAAGCAAATATTAAGCAAAATATAGAAGCAAAAATATACAGTCATATTATACAGCCTGAAATTGTGAATAATCTCAATGTTGCTTCAGAAGTTTAGTCGTTTATGAATGCTATTATCAGGACATGTATTGTATTCGAATCCTATAGAGAAACTCTGACCTGTACAAACATCTTCAATATTCTACATCAAAATAACAATAATATTTCGAAATGAATGTCAAAACAGTGCACTGGCATAAGATAGTGTGATATATATATTACATAAGGAAGATTTATATATATTTAGTGTATAAATACATATAAAATAGTACTTGTAGTGCATGGATCCGAACAAGTTGAATGAGTAATTGGAGAGACTGACTGACTGAAGGTGTTGGTTGGAGTTGTCTCGTCCTCCTTTTCCTCCTCCACACATTTTTGGAGTTATTTTACTACAGTTGTCCGTGGTGTCCAGATGTCCATGGAGGTTGGTAGTGATGGTGGTCTAGTGGTTTGGTGAAGGATATAAATAAGGTTAAGGAAGGAGTGAGAGTAGATCCATCTGTCTTCGTCTGTATGTATGTTCAGGCCATATTCAAGAACATTTATGGTGTATACGATGGCGTGGTACCGGTACGATGGCTCTGTGGTTGGTTTGTCTGTGGAGCCGTCGTGTCAGTACTACACCATCGTAAACACCATGAAGGTTCTTGAATACAATCCTTCGTTACATTCAGTCAGTGACATTCCTATTTCAAGTAACACTATTTCAATTTAATGGGTTTTATGTATTTGTGGAATTACTTTTGAGGTTAATGGGAGTCCCTGGACATTATTTGAAGGGATTTTATAGAGTAATGGAATTCACGGTGTTTTGGTAAATATTCAAAGTCTCGTCTGTCTTGTCTAACTATATAGTCGTCTACTCCATTGATATTTATCTTTTATTATGTGCTTTTACTTCATGTTGAGAGGGTTTAATAATGTTGTGGGAATACTTTTGGAGTTTATGAAGCTACCTGAAGGAACATAAATAGTTATTAAGATATTTGCAAAGAGTTTATAAAAAGATAGGATACATATGTCACAAAGAGAGCAGAGTTTTCCAATATTTTAAACTTAACTAAGATGCTTATAACTACACCAAGGTACTTATTGGATAATGTTTTTGTGGCATATTTAAATCCAGACTTCCAGTGCAAAGTTATCACTGAAAATTTAGGTATTTATTGATAAAATATTCACATAAACATCACCACAAATATCCACAATATATATGTATTAATATAACTCACCCTAAGAAATAGTATTGAGTCTCCATCTGGTCCAGTTGCAAACTGAACAATTTCCAATGCCAACACTGATTACAACATTTTTCTTAATTCTAACAGTTTTGCCATCCAAATTAGACAACCCAAAATGCTTTAAAAATACAGTACCATCGATATATAATATCACAAAGTGTCTGTTCTTCTGTCTGTCCAACCTAACAATCTTAGGTCCTTTGAAATATCAACACGAATTTTTTTGCGGATAATACATATGCTTAGGGGTTCGTAATAAACTACTTTTGAAAGAGATCTGACGAAATAAAGAATTTGATGCCCGCAGGGCCGAGCATATGGCACCAGAGGTGCCATTTATGCGAGTTTCTAATAATAAGGGCTAGTGAAGTAGTGTTTACATACCTAGTACTAAAATGTATGAATATAGAAGTATTATACAGTAGGCCCTCAATATGAGATCAATAAATTAGCACTATCCTTGTAACACAGGGTCAGTAAATTTCTTAGTCTGTATGGTAATGAATAACAGAAGCCTGGTAAAATATTTGGTGGTCTTCAATGAGGGACTGAATGTAAAATGAAATGTTGGATAAAAGTATTTATTCATTGTCTATCGTTGGTCTACAGTACAATATTTTAACCTGTTCCTTTATTAACCCAGAATATGACTGGAGACTACAAAGTGTGAAGTGGTAGAGGACTCGGATATTACTCTGCTTCTACTCCCACCACCTTGAGTCAACATCAGTACTTATAACCTGTGGTGTGTGTCTGGAGCCTGGGGAGGACTCAATGCCTATTTACTCCTCCACAATGGCTGGTGATGTGTGGGGCCAGTGGTTTGCCTGCTGCATCACCCAGCAACCCCCACAGGTCTGTCCAAATGTATCCCTGTTTTAATCATTATCAGCATCACAGATTTATAGTCGTGTTAGTGTCAACGTCATAGATTTATTATCTTATTTCTGTCATGACTGTTAATTGTGCAATGTTTTGTCAGGTCTGATCAATGCATCCATGTTTTAACCCCTAAGGACCGCAATTCTCAGACCCCTACTTTCTCCCCAACCGTAATTCAGGGTTAAAAAAATAAGTGCTCCGAGTAAATAATCTGGTCTTGCATATTTGAAGAGCTTGAATTTACACATCTGAATCTGTAAACAGGAACCTCCTATGTCAAAATATGAGGTCACAAGTGCCCTTCGAATGTAAAAATATTCTCCCTACATTAACACTGGGAATGTTTTTACAGAGACGGAGGCGGCTGGACCGAACGATGATTGGCGAACCAACCAACTTTGTCCACACGGGCCACATCGGGTCCAGTGAAGTACAGATGGCCAACAACCAACTGGCCCAATTACAGTCCCAGATGAAGAGCAAGGGAGGGTATGAACAGGCCCTTCCCCATAACCACTTGATGACAGTGGTACCTGTTCAACGCTCCTAGGTGAGTTTTGTCTCATGTGTATTTGTATAGTTACTTTGATATATTACTTACACATTTCCCTTGGTACTGGTATGGAGTGAGTCATTGTACAGGATAAGGCTAAGTGAAGGAACCTACATTGTGGATGCAACAACTTGGGGGAGGGAGGGGAGGGGAGCTGAAAATTTTGTTGGTTCAAAAGGGGGAGTGATTGTGTGCGTGACCCATTTCACTGGGTACTCTGCCTCTATTTCTGTATTCTGCTTCCTTTTCTACCCTTGGTGCTAGAGCCTCCCTACCCCTTGAAAAAACGGAAATGGGGTATTGATGATGATGATTTTTTTTTTTTTTTTTTAGCTTTTATATACAACTTAATCAAAGCCGAATCAATTCTTTATAGATAGAATGTATGAGGTTAGTGTTGAGGAATTGCAAGTGGTTGATGAAATACCACTTAAGAATCCTTTTACCTGTTGATATGTTATGCCATTACACAGTGATAAAACTTTGATATTTTTCAGGAGAGGAGGTGCTTCCCCATCACTACATTACCCTCAGATGAGCCTCAGCCTCCCTCGTCACACCACCACACCCTCACACCTCACCACTACCAGCACCACACCAGGACGGTGCACTGAGACACCTTGGAATGTGTGCTTGCATCACTGAGACACTGGGAATATGTTTAATTTCCCCTCAGAGTTGACCAATAGGAGTGTGTAGCCATGAGGACAGTGGCTGTCTCTGTTCCCTGATGATGTAAACACAACATCCCTGGTTGGTTCAGTGACGTCTGTTGACAAATTGCTAGTACAATGTTTTAATCTGCTGTTGGTGTTCACATTTGCCTGATTTTTTATCTACATTCTAGTGATCACATTCTGATAGCATCCACATTGTGGTAGTTTGTAGTGTGTAGGAGTCCATTTCTCCTCTCCTCTGTCCATCAATGGTGTTGTACAGGCTGCCCCACTCATATTTTCATGGTCCATCTGTGTATTACATGACTAAACAATTGTCTGCACCACTCATACTTTCTCCCACAATTCCACATGAGAGAAACTGGTGGGATGAACTTTGGATCCACACCAGGTCTGAGATATGTCAATCCACTACATTCAACACCCATGTCTGTCTAAGGAAAATGTAGTATGGACAGTTTTGATATACATAACACCATGGGTGAGGTGTGTTAGGCTGTTGAAGTACAATATGCTGGCAGCTTCAAGAAAATAAGCAGCGATGGAGGAGGAATTTTTACTTGCCTGCTGCTACTGCTAAAAATTAAAGCAGTATGGAAACATTAGTAAAGTTTTCTTAGATGGTGTTTATTTTCCAGAAGCCAAGATCTATTGAATGAGGCATGTTTGGGCCAGACCAGTGTGTGGGTTAAGACTACCAGTGAGGGTAGAGTGTAGTGGTGTGTGTGTTGTCACATCCTGGACTAGGGTAGGCTCTGCATCCTTAAAGGACCCACCCCTACCCTTACCTGAGCTTATTTATGTCATTTATTGTAATTATCACTATTCTCATTTTGTAAAAAGTAATATTTTTTTTCATACGTAGAAGTGGTTGGGTATTTTTTTTTTTTTTAAGCATTTTATGATGGACTAGGGCAGAAAACGTAGCTTCTACCCTTTGACTTCCCTTCCTACATTGGTAATTCAGATTCAGGCAAACCTATCTATGTCTTCCCTCTCCTAACCCTTTGGACAAACCCTGCCTTTAAGTCCTCTGGTTTACATCAAGTTCATACATACCCTGTACGAAGAAAAATAGTTATTCTCATCCCCACTACTGTCCCATTGAACTCAGATAAACCCATTCCATCCCAACACAAACAATAATACTTTACCCCTATTTTGACCATGCTCTCTTGTCCTCTGTAGTGCCTCTATGTTCTTACTTTATTTCGTCAGAGTTGTTCTTACCTTTATTACTATCCCACCCATATCCACACATAGCAGGTTAGCATAAACAAATATACCTTACCCTGTTTGACTTGGCTCTCCCATACTCTGTAATGCCTGAATATTCTTGCCATACTCCACTGAAGCTTTCTTGTATCTCGAATGCTTGTAGGATATTAACTATCTCATGCAGTTTTATGAATGTTTTATATTTTCTATCTCTAGTCTTCCTTGCTAGTCCCAGCCTGTCCTGCCTTGCTTTAAATAGTATATTATATAATTTCCTTCCCTGGCATCTTATTTTATCTTGCCCTATTGACTTGCCTTCACGCTTCATTGACTTGGGTGGAGCTACTATTTGTGTCCAAATGCCTTCACGCACTGCTTCTTGAGGTTTGTATTTTTTAAATTGATCCTATCATTATTATTATTATATTTGTCATTAGTTTTATCTGATGTCCGCTCAAATCTTGAAATGAATGCACAATTTTTGTACTATAACTTTTTGTGTTTCTCTGCCTCTTGGAGTTGGCAGGGGAAAAATTTCATATTCTAACTAGGAATGTATGTGAGCACAATTTTTTTAGTTTATCTATTCTCCTTGCCTCTTGGAGTTGGTGAAAGAGAGAGGTTCTGTTTTGATTGTTATGATTCCTTAGCTTATGGTATTTGGTCATGGCTCATTGACTATTAGACAATATTTAGAGTAAAATGAGAAGCAAAAGAGATTCCATATTGGTGTCAGTGGTATTAGTTATTCTCAGCTCAAGTAAATGCTGATTAAATTCTAAGGTCTGGACGTATTTATCAAGTACATTTTTAAGATATGATTTCTTCTCAACCAAGTGCAAGCAGAGTTAAGGCAAGCTCTCCTCTTCATTTAATTGTTTACTGTGATATTTACATGACAAACATTTGGCAAGATTCAGTGCTTGAAATTAGCAATATAAACACAACACTGTGTGTCCTACGATAAAAAATATCAGCTTGCTTTGACTCCGCTTATCCATCCTGAGTGAACAGAAATTATGGTTTATGACTACTATCATCCAAGATAAAGCAGAAAATGTGGTTTTAGATTTAATCTTAGTTGTGATGACACATTGATCTGAGTGAGTGGGAGTGACAGATTGCATATTAGTTTTCTCTCCTAGTCTCAAACTATTATAAGCTAGCTGGGGGGTGGGGGTTGGGTTGATACATGCTTTCCACACTATAGTTTGCCACTGTGGCCTCTAAGAGTCATATGTAAGGCTGTGTACAGTGTATATACAGACTTTTGTCTCAGCCTCTACCATTCCCTGATACATGCCTTAAAAAAATATACAGTATAGTTAGCCATGGTGTTGATGTGATCAAAAGGAGATGGATCTTCTAACTGCTCTTGTTTCACCCATTCTCTTACTGTCTACTGTATATGGTTATTTTTCCATTGGCTTCCTTGTATAACATTTGTTATTTACCTCCTTCCATATAAATTCATGCATGTTTCCTTTTAATGCCTCCTCTTCCATGTTGCCAGCTTTATAAGGGCCTGAGCTCTGTAGGTTGTAGTCATATAGTTATTTTTCCTCTCTGTCGTCTTCCCACCTATTACATTGCCATAGCTATCATGTTGTTACATTCATCCTCACATGTTCCATCCAAATCTGCTGTGCTGGTGTTGTACTGTATCTTCCATCCCTTCCCCTATTCTTTAATGTTTTATGTCCCATTGTTGTGCTTCCTTCCCATTACATCCCTATCAACCCTCCCAAAACATGCTGTGCTTCCCCCTGCAAATGTACTCATTCCTCGTGCTGTGCTTCCCAAGGGTGCTGGTTTGATACATTGAATTTATATCCCTAATTTACCCCCAGAGCTTTACTAGTTTTGTTTTGTCTTGCACAAAAAATCTCTCATTCATTGGAGAAGCAGCACCATACTCAGATATACTGCTCATTGTGTGGAACTTTAAGCTGTCAGATGGCATCCAAAATTTGCATTTAAGCATTGTTTAAGTTTTGAAAATTTTGACATAACATTGAACAAGTTGCAACATATCATGGCAAGTTTGATTGTTGAGGCTGGTTCAGTGAGGTGTCAGATGACTCAAGATTTTGATGAGGTCTGGCAATGACTTGATGGAATACAGGTGTGTACTGTGTAGTGTTTCTTTAATGCTCTACTATGTATTGATAACATAACTGCTGGTAATGATGTATTGCATTTTAGATATCATTGCAAATCCTCTCTGAGTTTTGAAATTGGAGATATAATCATTCATCACTTCAGAAGTGCTAATTAAACCTGAAGAAATGTTGAAATTCTGGATCATGAGTTAATGGCCATAGTTTTTCACTTTATAGGAGAGAATGATTCTTAGCAATACTAATTCTGGTATTAAGTGTGGGTAATTGTATACTGCAATTCTGCCCCAGAAGTAAAACTTAAACTAGATCCCTTGCTCCCCTGCCCCCATTCCCCATGGTCCCCCTTCCAAGGGTAACTATATGTGACAGGTTGGACTAACTTGTAGGAGTGTTATAAGTATCTAAGCATCATTACTCAAGTGGTTAAGGTCAATTTATTGACTTTTAATTCCATGTACAAATCCTGCATGTGTGTGTGAATGCTTGTCATCACATTAATATTTACTGTTTACATTGGTTAGAAAAATATTTTCCTTAGAATTATAGGGAATAATGGGTAAAATAATGCCTAGAGTTGGGATAACTTGAAGGCTGAAGTAAGAATTTTAAAATTTCCTCTGAAGTCTCCTCATTATGTTTAGAAAATGACGTAATTTGAAGAAGTGCTGTTATTGATGATTATGTGTTGCTGTCACTCCTGAAGGTTCAAATTAGTAAAACTTATGTTTTATGATGTTCATTTTCTCCCATTTCATCCTTCATCATTTTTCATGGACATTTAGTAATGTATTAAATTTGAAGTTCTGTGACTCCTGCTGGATTCTTGTAACTGCACTCATATACCATCATTTGGGAGTTTTGTGACTGACTTGAATCTCATTATTGCATTTATATCCTCCCTTTATTTGGTAGTTCTACGGCTATGGCTGAAATGGGAGGGATGGTATGTTACTGCCAATCTTTACAGTGTTAAATGGACAAGTGTTGTATACCTCAAGGCTCTCTAGTGCTGTGCTGGCTCTGATAATGATTATGGCTTCTTGTTCTCTTATTTGTTGACAGTTCCTTGCAATCATTGCTTGGGATCCATTACGTTTTCCATCACACGCCTTGTGCACTTCTTATCCCACACTCGGTCTTTTGCCCCAAACAGTATTTAACAATTGTTTGTAGTCCAGTCTACCCCCTCCCTTTCTCTGCTTACTTTCTTTTCCACCATTTCTGTGTCTGTTAGTGCCATTTAATCCTCCTGGGCTTGGTGCTATATCAAATTACTTGTTGATTATATTGATGCTGCAACTCATCAGTGTCCCATTTTAGCATCAGTTTTTCATAATTTTGTTGCATTCCATTTAGAGAATGATGCAGCCTGCCCTGTCCTTCTGTCTGTCTGTGTGTGTGTACTCATAGAACTTGGAACAATTGTCGTCACTATAAATGAATACTCTCCTATTCCGCTCATTGTCCATAAGCTATAAGACACATCTATTGGACAAGATATTAGAAAGTACTGCAGGGCCACTGTGTGCATCTAAAAAAATAGACAGATATATTTTTCATTTAGTTGTTTTCCATCTCATTATTGTTTCCTGTATGCTGTGGTGATGTGGGTGCAGGAGTAATACAAGCTGCAGCAAGCCTGAAGAATTAGATTGTTACAAGGTGCAAATCCCTCAGGTAGATTTCTATAACAATAACTGAAGCTGAGAAGTGCCATTTCTGTGGGTGTGTTGGTGGGACGGTGCTATACAGTTATTCACACATTTTAAACAAGAAGCAGCAACACCCATTTATGCACGAGCCTCTTATCATGACTGTCTGCTGTTAAACTTTTCTGCAGTACCTGTACACCTTCATTTAAGAGCTTCCCACCCAGTCAGCCAATCAGTCGGTCTGCTTTTCCTTGCCATGCTTGAGTCATTCTAGAATGTTCACATTAAATGTGTGTATGTCAGTTGTAAATAATGGAGTGTTGATGTGAGTGGTGTCAGGAAGTGATGTTGATACAATGAATGATAGTAGGCAATAAGTAATTTTTTTTTTATGGTGCAGGGAAATGTTGCAGAGAATTATGGCAGGAGATTGTTTATGTTAATAATAATCTCAGTGATAAAGAAATATGGTGGTAATAGAAGTGAATACACAGAACTATAATTTATAGTTAATTCTTTTGTGGATAAATGCTGAAAGACCATCTTTGTGCTCTTATTTATTGATTTGTTTAACTATATACATCAGTGAAAAGAATCTTGAAGGTTGTCCTTTATATCACTGATGCTTTTGTTATTCCTCATTGGGGTCCCAGTCCCAAGCACTATTGCCTTCAGGATGACATGTTGTTTTAAAATGTAATGTACATAATTATATAAAAGAATTAGGTTATCAAGGGGTTTAAGAAGACGAGTGTAATTCAAAAGGTGAAATATGTTTGCCAAAATTACTGTATGTGTACACCATTTTAAGGACCAATTTTAGGAAGACTCTTTCTTAACCTTTTCCATACTACTGCTTCAGGTAAATAGCTGTAGCGAGTCATTGTCAGTAAGGACTCCTCAAATGGTATTGAATTTTAATGTAATTTCTGTGAATGAATTATATTTTTATGGGGAGAGTTATTCCAATAATCTTTCGTTCTCTGTTGTCATCATTGTTGTTGTTGTTAGACTGGTATCACACCAGCACAGTATTCCTTCATCCACTGGTTTCTTCCATCCTTTATCCAATTTTTAGAAGACTGGAGAATAACATTGAATGCAAATGGAACAAATCTCACCCGAGAATGGAGGACTGAGGATGAAGGAAACTCTTGCTTGCTTGTGTGATAGTCTCTTTAATGGGTGGGAGTGTGTGAGCCTTATCCCTGTGCCTTGTGTCGCTCACCCAGACGTACACACTCGGCTCCACTGTCATCCCCAGGGGCAGGTGTTGCTTGCTGCTGCTGCTCTATCGTCTTTAAGGCACTGGAATTGAAGGGGTCACTTTCCACCTTGGTGCCATGACTGACATATGACCTTTGTTGCTTGGCACTTCTTTCATTCCTTAAGCTAGTGCCATCTTCTTTTTCTGTGCCTTTGATGCCTACTAAGTCATTACCCAAAACACAATATTTCATTATATGTAAGTACAAAAAATTGATAAAACTTTTAATATAAAGGGTAGGGAGATAATTGTACAGTAATATAAATTTCTTGAATGATGGGAGGCATCAGCTGGTAGTTGGTACCACAAGAAATTTTGAAATCTTTATTATGATAATATGTGATGAGTTATTGCTCATACTGCCCTTTACCTGTCCTGTCCACTCTATAGTTTGACCCTTAGTATTATGTGCTAGATATTATTTAGGCTAGGATAGGTTAACCTCTGGGACCATAATACTCTAGAGGGACAGGGCAGGTCAGGGTTTAGTGAGTTAGCAATGTGTTTAAAAATAGATTAATGATATCAGAGAATAATTATATTGTGCACCATATTAATTTTAATGGTTGGCTGAATTTCATGTGGAAAAAGCAACTGTTTCAAATTAGTAAAGCTGCTGGATTTTGACAAATCAGAGTTTGAATTACAAGTTAGTGTGTCTATACGAACAGGGTATCAGACAAGCAGAAATGATTTGCCCCTGGTCCTTGGTAGCAAACACCTCCCCTCCAACCCCCTTGTGAGGGACCAAGTAACATTGTCAATTCTCTGTACCATATCACACCCTCATCTCATATCCATTCCACCTCACTGCTCTAATGTTCCTGGCACCTTCCCCCTCCTGCCTTCCCATTTGCCCTTCTCCCCTCCCACCCTTCATCTCCCCTTCATTCCCAAAATAAAATTACTCCTCGTTTTGTCCTGGTTCCCAGGCTTCTTTCCTCACTGCTGAATGCCCAATTTCATGTTTTACTTCCTTATCCCCAAACCTCCATCTGCTATGACTGCTCTTCCTACCTACCATTTGCTACTACTGTACATTTGTCCAATCTCCTCCTCAGTTCTTTCAATCTCTATCCCTCTCCACCTCAATTTCCCTAGCTTCCCCATACTTCTCTGTGTTATTAACTTACCCTCTGCCCTTCTCTCTGTGATATTAACCAGCCATCTACCCTTCTGTCAGTGACCCACTAACCTCTACCCTCTCTACTATTCTTTGCAATCGGTACCGGTGACCTGTCTCCCTCATTTCTACCACATGCTCATTCCCTGCCCCATTCTACCCCTCCCCTCACTGACCTCCTGCCCACATTCATCACCTCATACTCATTCTCAACCCACTCTGTCTCATTTGTTAACCACGTTGGCCTTCATGCACAACATAGTCTATATTTCCCATGGGAATACATGGGCTTGGATAACACAGAGTAGGGGTTACCTTAGGTTGAAAGATCTGGTAATTTGTAGGTAATATTTACTGTGTAGATTCTTACATTTTCCATGCAGAGAATATTTATCATGTGAATAATATAGGGTGTATTTTGTATGGACAGTATTCAAGGCACTGAGACAGCTGACCAAGTGCCATCATTACCCATTATTTTCAGCAGTAACTCCATATTCCAAATGTCTTGTGTATTAGCTGGAAATAGGGTGATGTATATAGCCAAAAAGTCCATAGAAACTTTTGGTGGTATATTTTATCTGCAACGACAAAGATTTTGTCCCACTCGCTCCCTCTGGGAACCCCCTCAAAGGAGGTGACCATGCCAGAAAAGTAGAATTGTATTGTCCTTATACCCCTGGGTAGGGATTATATTCAATAAGTAATCTAGATAAACTGCTGTTGCTTTTTGCTGTTATAAGATGTTTTGGCACTAAAGATTTTGTGTGGGGGAAGTTCCTCATTTGTCTTGCAAATGTATACTAAAAAATATTAGCCACCCAAATAATGATGGTTTGAAATGTGGTGTCAAAGATTGTGTCTGTAAGTACAGTAGCTTGCATTTAAGGTTATACAAAGAGATTAAATGTAAATCTAGGTAGTGGATGGGATAGAGATTTAGATTACTGTATTTAAATAGTGTAATACTGCCGCAGTTGGTAATGACATACTTAATCCTGACCTTGACCTTGCGTTTGTGTGTGTGTGCGTGTGTATGCAGTATTGAGTTTCAGAAATGTGTGGAATTGGACTCCATGTAATGATATTGTGTTAGTGTCACTCTTGTTGTCAAATATGTCAAAAGGTTCACATGTGTCGCTAATTCATCGTGGTTCTTTGATTTCACTTGTGTGATTAATTTTATGAACTGGTTACATATAGTTTATCGTTACAGCTGGTGTGTCAGTGATGCCATTACTATATTATTTGGTGATGTAGGTCTGCTGGTTTATCATCAACATTACTGTCAGTGGGTGTGGGTGTGTTTTCCAGTGTAGTGGATGTGTATGCAAGTATGTATGTATTATGTAAATGAGTATCATGTGTGTTGTCAGTGAAGGTTTGTGTGTTGTCAGTGCCACCGTGGTCAGTGAATGTACAAGCTCTGTGTGCCTAAGTCGGTGGGAAGAAGTTTTCTAGCCAAACTTTTCTCACTCATTCCTCCATTATACTGAAGAGAGTCTATCCTTTATGGGGGTATAAATTTTTAATACTAGGCTTTAATTCTGCATAGAGAATAAACTCTTATAACTTCCTCCTTTTTTACTAATAAGAATTTTATATTTGTAAAAATTCTCTTTCTATCTCTCTTATAGTTAAACAGGCTTTGGTTAAACAGGTTTGATACTTTATACAAATTTGGTGCACAAACATGTAAGATGCCACTGTGGGTTGAGTTGTAATTTTTTTCTATATGTTACTTAAATTTCTTTTGAGTTTTACAACATGTAGCTTTGCATGTGAACTTCCTTTGGTGCTGACCTGGGACATTGGTAAAAGAATTTGTTAATAAAGAATTCCATGGAATTTCGGGCACCAAAGCAAGTTCATGTGACATACAATATACAAGTGCCAGCACTTTCACTACAATAATATCCCCAATAAGGTTTCCGTACGTGTGGAACTCCAAGGTGGCTCTTCCCCAAATCTAGAGAGGCAGAATAGATAGCCCCAATAGGTTTGGCTAATCAAGTACACCAGTATTCTCTCTGGGGAAGGAAAGACTCAGATGTGTTGTAGTGAAGGTGTTGGTTACCAAAAGTGCTGATCAATGTCAGGTGGTCTGTGGTATTGAAAAAACTTGGTGCTGGTGGTGGCTCTCAGAGTGGTTGTACAGTAGGCCCTAGATATAACAAGAATATATAACTTTTTTCAACACAAGGATCATGGGATGACTTACTGTCTATGGTAATGGGTCACATGGAAAAACATTTAGGGGTCATCGGTGTGTAGGTCTTAGTGAAGATTGAAGTTCCTGTAATATAGCATCTGCTGTACACCATTGTGTGATCTGTCTAGAGCCTTGGTATTAAGGCCATGTGTTCTGGTTTCTTGTCAAACAAAATCCCTGGTATCAAGTTTTTCGCAGCCAGTTTTTAAAAGTATTCAGTGTACAGTACTTACAGTTTACCTCAAAGTTGAGCCATAAGTAGAAACCAGTGTTGACTCTTGGCTTTGAATGTGCTCCCAAAGTACTGTACAGTATTTTCTACTCTAAAAAATGGCTGTTTATCATGGCTCAGAATGTTGCATTGATCTAGCATTCATCAGTGCTAAGTCATTTATCTTGTAAATGTTTTTATTGTGTTAAGAGATCTGTTGTGCTGTGTTAATCTTTTTTATACTTTCTTACATTTTCACCAGTTAAAGAGGTTGCAGCAAGTTTTAAAAATCAGGAATTGTAGTACTGTACATCCTATTCAGATGAAATGTTGTTAATGTATATTATTACTATTATTATTACAGAAAAGTATGTTTGTGTACAGTTGATTGAGGAAAAAATCCTTGGTGTTTTGAATCTCATTATTTCAGCACAGTTGTACTTGAGTTGTTCATCATGTACCCTGGTGGTCTCCTGTCATCCTGTTGTTATTGTGACACCAGAAGTCGTACACTTGGTCGTACCTTAAATAAAACCTCAACCAGAGTTTCCAGCTTTGATGTCACACTCCATACTGAAGCCTACCCCTTTCAGACTGCCATTCCTGGGAAGTTTTCTTTTGTGTTCTGGAATTAACCAAAAAGAGAGTTTACTGCTCAAAGATATACTGAATGTTATTTTCTGTTTCTCTAAAATACAAACAAAGAGTTGAAATGCACGCTTTCCATACCTTCTGTACATCTGACCAACAAGTCTTCTGTACTTTGCTAAATTATTAAGTTCTTACTGTATATTAAGCTATCACGTACCAAACAGAACATCTATTCATGGACCTGATGATTTGATCTGATTGACACAGCTCAAGTGATGGTTCTCCAGCTGTCTCCCCTATCCTTCGAGCTCAGTGATGACGTCAGCGTGACCTTTAAGCAAGGGGCCAATACACGCACGCACACACCCACACAAGCACGCACCTTTACGTCATGAACAATGGGGATGTTCTATCTGTTGAGCAGCCTCCCCAGTAGTTGCCATTCCCTCTTGAACAAATATGATCAACATGTATACTTCATTCATATTAACAATGTACTTTCAGTTTCTATAAATTCGGTAAGGCTGTGAATGCCGAGTATGTAGAGCAATTATACCTTTAATTGGGTTATGAAGAACGGCCAAACACACAAAAACGTATTCATTCATAATTGGGTAGAAATGGACAAGTTTATGAAGTGGGTCAGGTGAGGTAGCGGCAACTGTGTCAGTAGTACACACAAGCATCCATTCATGTAGTGTACCACAAGATGGTGATCGACCCATGTTGCCCTGCCACACGTACGACCTACCATAACACGCCTATCATTTTATCATTTATATACTGAGGATGGCCATTATATTTAGTAGACACGTTTAAATGGGACTGCAGGTTACAATGATTGCTTTTAAATTTACGCATTCGAATGTAGGAGAATATTCAGGATATGAGAGTTTTTTCCTTACTCGAGCGATGCCTGGAGATACTAGGAATGAACACTGGGTGGAGAATTTGATGAGTTCTCTGGTGGTGTCTGGAAACTCAAGTAGTGACTCTGATGGACGATAGATGGAAACAAAAGGCTTATTATTACAAACTACAGAATACCCACTGTACGAGTCTTCATTCATTTGCAGGAAGCTACAATATTCACAATTTTCAATGAATGCCCTCAATACACTTATAAAAAATCGATCACAAATGCAGAGGTCACACGTACCCCAAATAATATACGAAATGAATAGGATATAGCCTCTGTATATTCACCAACAAATACATACTAATTAAGCTGATAATTGTGTCATATATCCCAGT
>JAWQEG010001553.1:57500-85781 GCA_033782935.1 Petrolisthes cinctipes
AGAAGATGCCCTACTCCTTTGATAACCAGGTCAGGAATTGGTGCATATGTATAGGCTAAGACCAAGTGGACTGGAATTATTGTTCTTTATTGTTTATAAGTAGATCATGTATAACATAAAACTTGTGACTACCTAGCCACTGACAACAAGATAGGGTGTACAGTATAATAATTACCTTATGGAGTTAGAAAAGTAGTTGCTACTAGCTAGGACTAATCTCACCTGACACAACCCTGGCAGGTGACAATAGAGAAGACACCCTCATACTTCATCTCACGTGAGGCCCCGGCCAGGATCCGTGCTATGAACAAGACCATCAAACTTCTCCTCATTGTGAGGGAGCCGGCCACACGTGTCCTCTCTGACTACGCACAGATAATGGATACAAAACTACGTAAAGGCAAGCAGGTGGCACCATTTCACAAGAAGGTTCTCACTGCTGATGGTGAGGTCAATGACGGGTGAGTGGCTTAGGGTTTACAGCAGTCTATAATCATGTCAGATTTTCAAAGTAGCAATTTAATCATAGGGTCACCAGTGATATTTTGGTATAGGCTACAGTAATTATATTATCCCCAATGGATATTTTGTATATAATTGTTAGGTCTACTTCATTGTAGTTAATGTTATTGCAGATTCAATATGTATTTAATGTTGCAGGTTCAAGGCCATACAGATAAGCCAGTATGCGGTACATGTGTTGCGATGGCTGCGGGAGTTTCCAAGGGAACAGATACATATCATTGATGGAGACAATCTTATTATTGATCCCTACACGGAGATTGATAAGGTACTTATAGCTTTGTCACTTTGGATCCGAAATAACAACATAATAGTTAGGTCTATCTCTTTGAGTCCATAAGTTTGTCAAGCCTGTTTCTCAAGTATTTAGTGTGCACTCATTGAGGGGTTTAGTTTAACACAGACTCAATCATCAGTCTGGATGGACAGAATGTATATCATGTGGTAACTCTTGATTTATATATATATATATGTGTGTTTAATAACAGGTACAAAGGTTCCTGCAGCTACCCCGTCACATACACCCTGACAACTTCTACTTCAATGAGACCAAAGGGTTCTACTGCATGAGAAATGAGACCTTCCAGAAGTGTTTGGCTGGTGCCAAGGGCCGGCCACACCCCAGGGTCGACCCAGTCGTCATGTCACACCTGCGTAAGTTTTTCACACCCTTCAATGAGCAGTTCTATGAAATGGTGGGCCACAATTTTGGCTGGCCCACATCTTAATAGCAGCTGGCTAGGCCTAGAATCTCACTCGGCCCACATCCTACAAACAGCTGGCCAGGGCTAGAACCTCACTTGGCCCTCAATTGGCCCACATCCTAACAACAGCTTGCCAGGATTAGAATTCACCTGGCACATCTCCTAACACCAGGGTTGTTACTCTGGCTAGCACACCTCCTAGCAACTGGTGGGCTTGGCTGGACCTTGACCCTGGTGTGGCCCTGCTCAGTGCCCCATTACCATGCACTCCATGACAGTACATTGTTATTTTAAGATTATCTCTCCACACAGTACAAGTCTACAGTGATGTTTATATTTTCTTACGATATATATAAATATGCAGTATATATATTGCAGCAAGGATCAGTGAGTGATCCTAATGGGTTAGTCTCTGTTAGTGGTTGTGGGTGCCTCAAAAGTGTGAGGTAGAAATGGTACCTCTGTGTGGAAGTGTGTGTTGTTTGAGTACAGTATTTAGGATGGTGTGTGAGTCAGGACTGAGGATGATACTACAAAGCAGGTATAGAACAGTAAGAAGTAGATATTGGGAAAAACTAAACACCTTCCACCTGGGATGTACAATCATTCAAAAAAATATACAATACACGGGTTTGATGGATGTGGAAATGAAAAGTATGCCTCGTGTTGAAGCTGGATTTTCACATCTATTGTCCGTTGTCATAAATCTAGGCAAGGAATCATAAGGATACTTTTTTGAGTGATAGTACAGTACAACAGAATCAAGTGTGTGACTGTAGCTGTAAAGTACACAACTAACTGTACTGGTTAACCCTGGCAGTGGTGGAAATGAAAGTAAAGGTAGGATAGAGAGGTTGTTGTCATGAGGCAGAGTGAGACAAACATTGTCATTTTTCAATAACTTATTTAATTGGACATACATTTAGCAAATCACTATGGATGATGATTAGATTTGTCTTCTGTCTCTTGTGGTTTTATGCTATTTCTAAAACATTTTATTATATCTAAAGTAGGCTAACCTTTTATTATTTACCATGCTCACTATGTATAAAAATCCTCACCTCTTTTTATGCTCCTATTTTGTTCTGCAGGCCAGTTCCCCTTTCTATTGGTCCATTTCCTTTTATCATCCTTTTACCAAGGTACCTTCCTGGCTTGGTACAGTACTTGTTTTTTTGCATTACACGTAGTATACCGTAAAACCTCACATTCTCATTTATATATTTTTGGTTGCTGTAGCATCCTTTGACAATATACAACAACTAACACTGGACATATTTACTGTACAGTGGAGAAAACACTTAAAAAAACAAAGTTAAATGGAATACCACTGCCAGGGTCAACTATGCTCGGTGAATCAGACAGTGAAGGGCTTTGCTCAAGAACAGTGTTGTCACTTTTTTTTTTTTTTTTCTGTACCGAGGAAGGTGACGACTAAAGGCAAGAAGCCCACACAATGTCCTGAACAGTGAAATAAGAAACGTGAGAGAGGTGCAAAATCATGTTCAATTTTTTTCAAGATAGCTGATGTAATCATCATCATCATCATTTTCGTTTAACGTCCTTTCTGTAGCTGATGTAAGCACACCAATACAAAATTATGTTAAATGTTTTATACTGAAAATGGGAAATTATTGTGAATGCTTCTTGTCTTCTTGTTACAAAATATCACAAAATACACATCCATTGTCTACAGAAATCCCGAGCTTGCCACGATGACGCTGTTCTTTGAGTAAAACCTGAAACTTTGCGGTACACGTTGCTTCAAATAATGAAGTGGACTTGGGTCGATATCGAGTTGTTTTGTGAATACTTTAGGTTTATGCTCATCTTACAGAATGAATTATCAAGTTATATTTATAGCAGAATATATAATATACATAGACAGTTAGGGACCATAATTCTTTTCCACACTTTTGAAACGGTACCAAAATATAGTGCAGTAACAGAGATAAATATTGTGGCTTTTATGTTTCAGAGATTTTATTATATCTCTCTATAAGACTCAGGAGGGGGGAAAAGAATTATTGCCTGTAACTGAACACATCTATTTTGTATGATACCGGTGAAATTGGTTCTGTAGAGAGACACACATGAAGGCCAATTACAGTCTGGCAACTAAATATGGATTCTAGCAGCTTCAAATTGTTAAGGAGGTGATATCATATACCTGTATATTCTTTTGGCACATTGAGGGGCTGCTAATTCCTCCAAGCTATGCCAGGAAACACTGTCATACCATATCAGCTAAACGTAAGTGCAGTATTCTGTTGCCTGGAGTAGTTTGGAGAAATCAGTCGTTCCCATTTTGTCAACATTTTATTCCCTCTTTATGTGAGTCATCAGTTAGTAAAGATGAAAGTATATTCTACCATGGATTGTTAATGGGTATTAATTTTTCATTTTATGCTCAGGTGTAATCCAGATATTTTATCACAGTTTATGTATATTTTATGGGTATATATTTAGAAACATTATTATGTGCTGGATATGCGGTATATAAGTTATCATACAGAGGTTTCTTTGGTTTTAATTAAGGGGAGAATACAGTGTTGGTAAATATGGAGCTAATTGATTCCTCCAAACTATTCCAAGCAACAGGAACAGGACTCCATTATTTTTGTTCACCTGGACCTATTTCCTGTTACTGTATACTTTGGAGGAATCAAGGAAGGTGCTCTGATGTACCAAAAGTGTATTATTACTCCCTTAAAGTGTAGTCTAAAGTTAGTTGAAGATGTATAATTCTGACCTTTGATGAGATATGGTATTATTAGAACACATTCCCCAAAACACCAGTTCATTCCCAGTTGAGTGATACATTTTTTGGTCAGGTGCATATCAGTCTATAAGTACAAATTGCTACAAGATACTAAATTTCATAACCGTACTATTATTTACTCTATGTTTCTTGTGTTATGTACTAATGGTTATTTTTGTTGTGGAGGTTTTTCACGGTAAATCATTCCATCTCACAAAATTGTTGATTATAGCTCAAAATTTATTCCTCTCGCTGCTATGACCTCATGTTACAAAATGGTAAATATGTTGTTGCAGAAATTGTTCCATAGGATTAATGTCTTTTTCCATACATTTGAACATGAGGAATAAGGTGTATTTTTATTATTACAAATTCGTGCTTATATAGTCCAAATAATAGGTCTTAACCACACATTTGAACCAGTACCAATTCCAGGTGAAAAAACAGCATAGGATTAATATGTGGTGTGCATCGTGTGAAGTTTCAATAGCCTTTTGGTTCAGAAACTCACAAATGGTAAAATAATAATGTTAGTAGGAGTAGGATTCATGGATACCTTAGTTGGCGATGGCTTAGGTGACTCACGGTTGTCATAAAAGTTGCTGTGGGGAAATTATAAGGTCAGTTACAGTAATGGCATGATTAAACACACACATAATATAGTACAGTACAGTATATACATTTATTATCCTGTGGAAAATGTCCCTTGGATGATACATACAGCCATGAAGACATTATTAAGGTTTGGTTTCCCTCACCTACTACTGACCAGCACCCCAGGCTAGGATGGGGCATGGCAGGGCAAGGGAGGGCAGGGCAGGGCAGGTCAAAGCAGGGCAGGGCAGGGCAGGGCTGTGGAAAAGACATGGCCCTGATGTTATAGTATGTAATTAGTCTTTAAGAGAATGATCTGTTTTTTCTCTGCCTCCTAAGATTGCACATTATATATATATTTAATCCTCTGCACCTTGTCTCCGAGGCTTGCTGGTGTAAGTCACGGGTCTATCACAGGGACACCTAATTCCTTCATCCTTCCTTCATACTCGGGACAGATTCTTCAGTCCCCAGAGAAGAAACATGTTGGAGTAAAGTACACTATGGATAAAGCCTTACTCTAACCTGAGGATGGAGGAATATGTGCTCCTGTGATACCTGCTTCAGTGTGGAGCCGTTGTTCTCGTTGTTGCCTTGACGTTGGAGGGTGGTCGGCGGTCGTGTTGGCACTCCCTCCTCTCTCACGCTCACTCTCACTCTCTTGAAATGGGGCGTCATTGATTCAAATCTGTATAATCTCGTATTCGAATTTGGGTGCACGAATGTTCCTGAAACCTGCATTAATCTTTCCTTGGGATTGGAGGCAATAATGGGCTTTCATAATTGTATAATAATCTGTGAGTATTTCAAGCTGACATTGAGAAAGTTTAATATTCAGTATTGTACAGTCCATTGTTCATGTCAGTAAATGCCTTACAAATAAATTTATATGCAGAGTTGGTGTAGATGCCTGGTGTGTAATATGCTAACAATTCTACTCTGTCTTTTGGTTATATACCACAGTGTGATATACTGTATGGGTTACATAGAGCATACACTGTGACACCATTGGCAATTATCAATAGGAGCAATGAAGGTGTCTGAGTTAAGAAAACCTAATATTGCTGATATGTGACAAGTTCTATTCTTTGTGTGCTTTTATGGTATTTTTATTAATTATCTCAAATTGCATCCATCATGAGAAAATCATAATATGGAGACCTTACAAAGCAACCCATGTTGAGCCCAGAGTGATGAGCGCTGAGTGGGAGTAAGACAAATACTGGCTGGCTGCCCCACCAAACGCAGCATTTAGTAACAGAGTCTGTCCAGTCTTGCACTTAGCTGGGGGGATAGTTTGGTTTCCCCCCAGCCTCTCTTTGCACTCGTGTTGATGTCATTTTTAACCATTATAATAATAGCTTTGTGATGGCACATTGCTAGCCACGTATTTTGTGATAAACCCATATTGTTGTGTGTCTTCAGCCCCCTCGTCTTTTCTCCAAGAGGGTCATTGTCGTGAGACATATTGTCATGCATTCTCCGGAGCTCTTTAGGATGTGCACAATAGCAGCGCTGCCTGTTTACCATTGTCTCGGTGTTAATGTGGAACAGTGAAAAACAACATGGCTACTAGTCCCACCTCTTATTTTTTCTTGTCTAGTGGACTGATGCAGGATGAGTGGGACCAATCCAGATATACAATAGATTCTACATTGCATATAATTGCGTATAAATTTTTACAGTTTGGAAAAATATTAATGGAGAATTTTGCATGATTGGTACAAAATATTCAGTGAAAAATGTATTAGTGTAATACCATAACATTTGAAATGTGTCCGGACATGTTCCACTTGCCTTGAGTTATTCCATTAATCTGTACATATATTTCTACACGCTGATGAAGCTGTCATGACGAGGGAGGGAACTGGCAGCTCAAAGGGACCAGATTGTTGCTACCTGTGGTATTAGGCTAGAGAATAACATATTGTGCTTCATTATAATAGCAAAAATATAATAATTAATGGAGGTTCTCTATATTTTTGTGCTGTTCATGTGGTGTTGGAAGGTTTTATGTGTGTTTGCGTGCTGTTGAAAACAGGCCGGTAATTTATATTGTGTACATTTTTTAATACTTATGGTATATGCTCACCTGTAACTATTGCTACTACTGTAGTTTCCATGGTTTTACTACTGATTAGGTTGATTTTAGTGTAAGTGGTGTTGTGTGGTGTTTATTAGGATATACACCATTTTAATGTGGTGTTGAACACACCTCAACACATATACATACTTTGGCACTTGAGTTGAAAATATTGTGTATGTTAAGAACTAGGTTTTTATTGAGATGTCTTCCCTTCCCACTTCCACACTGGGGAATAAGGTAGTTGTATCATTCACACCACTCGTTAAGTGTTGCAACATCATTGTGTGTGTGTTGGCTTATGGGTGTTAGCTGTGGTTTGTGCTGGTGTTACAATCACTCCTCTCCTCTGTTGCTACTTCATGAGTGGACCCTCTTTGTGTTCTAGACATTGCTTTAACATTTTATAGATGAGCTATACGTACAGTAGTTGTTGTTTTCTCACTAGACTACTATGTTCACAGTTGATACTAATACCTGTAGTGGTGTACACATCAGACTGGTAAAGATGTGACTTCCAATGTGTGGGAGGTGAGCGCTGGCCAATAACAATTGTCCTGTACAATATTGGCCGGAGATATTTACTGTCAGTTTCAGAAGATTCCAACAAGTACAGTACAGTAATTTTTGTCATTGTTTTACGGTAGTGAGGAGGAAATGATCAGTTTGGCATTGCTGATTATAGAAACCATTTTTATAGAGAAACTTAAGTTGCCAAGGTTTTGCTGTGCCAGTAAACCCTAACCATCAAATGGTGTTCCTTTTCAACAGTTTGGTGTCATAGCATTTCCATCGCTAATAGTACCAACAAGGGTCCTTCCTTAGAGCTGCAAAATATACATCTACAGTTTAGATGGGCTGAGTTAAGCATATTCAGTACAGTGCATATTCTTTTCTTGTGTTCGTGAGCTTTGTAGTTAAGTTATGTTACTGAGAAAGAGATTAGTGAGTTTGGTGTTGCTTCATTATCATCGCTAAAATAGAAACAAGGAGCCATAGAATTGCTTAAAAAAAACACATCTAACAACCAGTACGCAACATTTGGTGGACTGGGCTACCTTCATACATACATACAACAGATCATATTTATTTTTCTGTGGAGCTAATATACATGTAGCTGTGTTTTGAAATCCAGAGGTGGCGATAGTGAGTTTGGTGTTGTGGTGTAATCACTATATTGTAGAGTAGTAACGAGGGTCCATAGAGCTGCTGAAAAATACACACCTCCTTGTACACGTTAGTAGGTGGCCGAGCTAAATGAAATAGACCTTATTTTTCTGAAGCGTTTATTGAGTGTGTACCAAGCCAAAGTGGTGATAGGGTTTGATGGTGCATTTTAGTTATGTAAGTGTATTTAATTAGGGACTACTCAACTCACTTTCACACACTTTACAAAGGCCAAATCTAGAATTATCATGACACTGTTATCTGTTTTTCCTGAGCTGATGGTACTTGGCCAAATGCCCTCACAAAGAGAGAGAGAGGAAAATATGGATATATTGGCTCCATACTTGCATCCTATAATAATTATGTATCACATGTCCATTCACATGCAATTTATATGAGGATTCTAAGATTTAGGTCACTTAAAGCCAACGTAAATTTAAAGGGAAAATGGGCATTTCACCATGTCCTGTTTGCAAGAAAAAACATGAACATAGTGTGCAGTAAGTGATAGACTCATGTGCTTATGTCAGTCTGCCTGGTGATGGTGGTGGTGGTCAGTGTGTGTGTGTGTGTGCCTGGTGTGAAGATCGGTGGTGTACTATCATTTCACCCACAACACTGACACCACCACCATTGTTGCTATTCTGTGTTGTGTAATGCATCCTCTTCTATTTCTACCAGTGTTGTGGATATTCTTCTGTCTTCATTCACAAATGTGTCATGCCTTTATAGTCAAGTTCCATAGCTGTGGTCTCCCTTCACCAATCATTGTTTTGAGGGGCTAATTATCAAGGGTTACATACTGATTAATACCAATTTCTTTATTCCTTTCCATTCACCCATGTGTTAAATCAAGAAGGGAGAGAATGGAATGGTAAAGGAGTGTCAGTATTCAATATGAAACCCATACTTCAGCCTCCCATGAGCCAAGGGTTGAAAGTGAATAGATCATAACTACAGCACATGACTACAGTACATACTGTGTAATACTGTAAGGTGTGATAGCCATGCTGTGACACTGAGAGGGTTTAGGACGTTTATTGAATCTCATATGGATTTGTCAAAGTGTGGCCGCAGAAACCCAGACAATGGTAAACAAATATGAGGCAGCACATCACCACCTGTTGTTGTGCTCCACACGTCGTTATCATTTATATCTAACCTTCCCGAGGCTTGTTGTAGCCAAATTATGTTAATAGTCATGTTACATGTGACACAGACAGGTACACAGGCCAGACCTTCTCCCAACGCCACAGTCTTACCATATGTTTACTGAGTAATGAATACACTGGTGATTTGATGCTTGAATCAAATAATGCTGACCAAGTGAAGTGAAACATAACAACTCAAGTACTGCATTCCAGTGAAGCCAAATATTACTTAGGATGTTGTGGAGTGTTCTGGTCTGTAAACCTTCAACAATAAAAAGCAGAATGCTGTGTGAGCAGTGTTATATATGCATCACAAAGCCTTTTAGAGTGTTCCCTATGGTGAACGGATATTTTTCATAGTGAAAAAAATATTGGTGTAGTAACTTGATGTGGCACACGGTAATGAATGCTGTCTGCTTCAGTTTTATGGAGGACCATTTGTTTCACAGTACAATTCACTTCAGTTATATGAAGCTTATGTTTGGGGGGTGAATGTTGTTTATGTGAGTGGGGGGAGCATTGCCATGGCAACCATCTCCCCCTTCACCTCACCCTCTCTCCCTGGGACACCAAGAACAGAGCTGGTAGTCTTGTTGTCCCATCCTCGTATATGTTTTCTGTGTAGAGGTTAAGTCGGGATTAGTTTCCTACAACATTTATGGCCTAAGTTTTAATAATGAATAATAATAATAATAATAATAATAATAATGATGATAATATCTTGAAGTGTCTGTGTGTCTTCGTATATTGAATGCCGTGTGAAAATTTAAAGTTGGTAAGAGATAAAAAGACTCATATCCAACAACAGCAACATGTATAACTTAAGTTTAATGAATAACAATGTTGATGATGATCATATCTTGTAGCATGTGTGAGTTGGATGAATAATGATGATGGTAATTTTTTGTAGCATGTATGTGTATGTGTGTGTGTGTTGTGTGTTGAGGGATAGATGAGTTTCAGAGAGGTGGAATAAGGCTGTACTACCTTGGAGGGGGATGGTATTCTTTGACTACATACAGGGATGTTACCATCATGTTGTTGATGAGGCCCAGGCAAGTAACAAAGTGCTGGCAACCAAAGAAATTATTGGAAGAGGGATAAAAAGAATAGGAGAAAAGTGACCAGAGATGGAGAGGAAAGAACAAGATAACATCAGAACTGAATGGGAGTGTCAGCAAAGAGGGGAAGAAATTTAGAAGAGAGAGGGAAATTAAAGAAAAAAGAAATTAGACATTTGCTGGAGATAAAGGGTAAAGTACAGCATATATGTGTTATAATTCTCAGAGTTCAAACCCCTTCTCTGTCAAAATAAGATAATCAGGAGTTTCACATTTCACTCACAAACAACATTGGCAGCCAGTTAGTTAGTTAGTTAGTTAAAGAATACCCACCTCTGAGTTGTCCTGCTCTCAGGGGAAGGAGATGATGCAGTTGAGTTCTCTGCCAATATGAATCTCTAATGAATTTGTGTGTATTTCTGCTTGGGTCTGTGAATTTTACTTGTCTAACCACTCTTCAGAATTTACCACAAATCAAGCATGTGTGTGTGTTGGTGGATTCTTGAGTGGGAGACAAAATTTTAGATATATATAATTTGCAATGCAAGACTTTTCCATATATAAAACAAAAATAGTTGCTACATATATTAACTGCCTTGTTGCTAATTTAAGGCATAATTTTAAGATGAGTTGGTTGGCAGTGTTTTAGCCAAAGGAAGTGTATTGTTAAGAAGTCACTGGTGCAGAACAAACCTAACTTGGTTTCCATTGGTACATTATAGTATTAGTCCTGCTGGTAGTTCATATGTTTAAGTTGGCAATTAAAATAAAGAGATGTTTATATCTGATGCTCAGCATAATGTTACATACAGTACTTCAGCAGTATTCCATTGAACTTGTAACTTAATAAGGATACCATACTTACACAGAGGAGAGAGTTGTTACTTGGGGACTTTGGATGTCATTTCTATACTGTATTTACATGGTCACATACCAGTTCCCTTATTATTTGTCTATATCTTATCACTGTCTTTGTACCATATCTTTTAACTGTCTTACCACCAAATGCTCTATATTATGGTCAGCTACTAGATATGCATTATGGAATTGAAATGAATTAAGGTGCTATGATTAATGACCCACACTTTGATTTACAGTCTGTTATAATGTTATTGCTCATTAATTTGACTCCTCTAATACTCCACATGTCAGGAACTCTACCTCTATATATATACAGATTTGGCAATCATAATACTCTTACACCAGGCTAATTCTCTCTTATTTACTTAATAAAATAAGAATCAAGAGTCTAATAATATAACAACCTGGATATCATTCAATGAGATACTGCTGTATTTATTTTTGCTCTAATGCGAGTGAATGTGTGTGTGTGTGTGTATTGAAATGTAAGTGTGTGTGTGTGTGTATGGATGTGGATGCAACCTGGTGATCTGTCTGTTCTGGTGCAGCAATAAACCTCTCAAGATGTTATAAAGAGGGACAGATGGTGACTCCAGTGTTTGTTTGTTTGTGTGTGTTTATGGGAGGAGAACAAATCAGTCTAGGTGTTTCCTCAACTGATAACTGAATACACTCCACATTAACCTCTGCTTTTTTATTCTATATTGAGAAAGGTGAGGAATAAAGGCAAAAGGCCCACTTAATGTCCCCACTTGGAAAATAAAATGAGTCAGAACATATTTTGTGTTGCAAACATGTGTTTATGCATGTGTGTGTATCATCAGTCAGCTTAGGATGTGTTTGTAAGTGTGCATGTGTGAGTTTGTGTGTACGATTTGTCCATTCACCGATACTGTGAGTTATGAGTGGCAGGAATCAGGGGAGTACAACACACCAGCTGTAATTCTGTGACTCTCATCTCCAGCCAACCAGTGGTATACAGTTACAGAACTTCATTGTACAGAATTGTTTTACTTAGATTGTTTATAACTGCAGAAAGAAGTTAACTCTACAGCCACCCAGTGTTTTCAAGTTTACACCAACAATCCTATTACAAATAATTATGATATATTACAAGGGCTTACACTATATAGTTGCTCTTTAATGATTACTCTACCTGTACATACAGTACAGTATATTTCACAAGTTATAATTGTCTATTTTCTTGTATCATCTTAGTACCAAATGCCTTACATGTCCTGGTTCTAGTTTTTACATCATTGTACTGTATTGTATTGAGTGGTACAGTAGTATATTGATGGTGGAAATGATGGTTGATTGATGTGTTGTGTTGAGTGGTACAGTAGTATACTGACGGTGGAAATGATGGTGTTGTACACAAATTAATTGATGTGTTGTATTCTCCGTTGTCTTTGCCTGGTGAATGGTCAATCATTACTCATATATACTTCTGGCGTACCTTTTAACTCCAGCTGGTTTTTTATCTATATAGAAATGTACATAAAGATATATATAAACATATATATATATAAGATTTATTTTTAAATGTATATGGTATAGCATAAACTAAAAGCATTGAAAAAAAAGAAGATATATTTTAGTTGTATTCAAACAGTGGAGAATAATACAGGTAACAAGTACCGCTTACACAATGTTGCATAATCCAGATTACAAACATTACAAAGAGGTGTGTGTATAGAGTGTAATGGTGTGTATGTGTGTGTGTGTGGCGGACTTAACACAACACGGGATCACTGACAGTCACGTGTAATGAATGGCTGTACAAAATTATCTTATTTACTTACTTACTTATTTAATGTATAGTTACAGTACAGTACAGTATTTGTTTCTTTATATTACTGTTATATAACGCTCTGGACATTGGGATGGAAATTAGGAGCTATATGATCAAAATATATCACATATATGCATACTGTATCCTAAATTATGTAGTGTCAGGTGCCCAAAATAATCTCATAAGGCTGTGTGATAACAAATGCAGATTTTTTCTATCTACTGTACATGTTTCTGCTTTTATATCAAAACTAAAAAAGAAATCTCATGAAGTTTCTTTTATAAAATGTGTGTTCCATATGTATTATATTAAAACAGATGAAATAATCTTTAGATTCCCTAGATAATTCTGTTGTTATGGGTTGGAATGGTATTATGTACTGTTTTTTTAATGCTAAGTACTGTTATGTACAACAGATATAATATACACAATAGGTCTCATCTGGAGTTAAGGGACAAATCAAGGATAGTTTACCTGATAATATTATATCCCTTTAGGAGCTAACAAGGGATATGGGTTTATCAATATACTGTAATTATCTTCCACCCATTGTCCTGTGATGAAAAGAATGTAATATTTAATGATGTATCATTAGTTCATTGTGTTAAGTCTCTATTTATCTAACCGTTTATATTTGTATTTACATTATTGTATTGTTTATATTAAGGGTGTATCAATATATCCCCTTGTGTGTGTTGTCCGCCACATACACACCAGATCACTGAGTGTATAGTGTTCTCATCATCAGATATAATTTCAATATATAAGGGATGCTGTTGGGGAACTTTGGTGAGATTGGAGCCACAAATCATGAGACCAAACAACACCACCACTATGCTGGCTGTGTTGATCATCTCTTGTTCTGTGGTCCTTTTCCTGCCAATGATTATTTTCTATCAGAATCGGGAAATTTGTTAATGCTGTTGTTTAGTTCCATGTGCCTATTCCTTTTATTGGTCCATTTTCTTGTACTATCTTTGTATTAAATGCCCTATATGGCCTGGTACTAGTTTTTGCATTATTGTATCGTAATTGGTGAGTAAGTCATTGATTCTTGTGAAAAGATTCTTGGTTGAACATAAAACCACAGTACAGTACTGTTGTAATGTTAAAGAGTAGGGATATGTGGCACCAAGGAAATGATGCATTCCACATGTTGGTTAGACAGTTCTTAAACACTTACAGGCTTATATTGTGGGTTAGAACATTCACACAGTTCCCACAATTAGAAATACTTGAGTACCATACATATAAAATACAGTTTAAGAAATACATAAAGTGATAATACAGTATTGGAAATTTAATTAATTGATGCTCAAAATATATTAAAAGCTATTAGTGCACCAGTCATGCCTGGATAAAATTACTGATAATCACCAAAGCCAAACAAAATGTGATGATTGGTGAGATATCTTCTAAAATAATTCTCCACTCAGATTAATTCTTGAGTTGAGAAATCCATATCATTGTGATAAAAAGATTATAATATTATGAGGTACAGAAGTCCCATTCTTCCACTTAAAATATTGGTTGAAACTTTTGGTATAACCAAGTATAGCAATTGAGGTACTGGAATAAGTTTGAAATATCCATAATTCTTCTCACAAAACTCCCACTTAGACTTTCTTTTCCATACCATTGTGATAATTGTTATGAAATGTGCATACAGAGTTTTTGGAGTTAGCGTGCAATGTTCTACTCCAAATTTGGGTTTTATATTTAGGGTACAGTACATTTATTATTATAGAGAATTATTAAACTGTTGGTACATTCCCATAGTGTTGTTACAACTTATAATGATCAACTGTTGTAACATTACTTAACTACTATACTATAACATTTACAAAAAAGTGCAACATAAATTATGATGATGATAGAATTGAACTCGTGCAACATTGCCCCCAAGCATTGCAACAGAGGTACACATTCGTAAGGTCAACTGCAGCTTCCTAGATGCCAAAACCTTAGTGACTGTGCATGCAGCGGTCGTCATACCTCAAGACTTCTTACTATTACATTGATTGTCTGTTTGTGAGAGTGTTGTCCCGTTGCTGAAAGATGATTACCACTAACTCCTCTGTCAGGGTGAGTGTAATGAATATTTCAGCAGCCTTAATAAGGGGAGATTCTCTTGTTGGTGAATTGGAAGGTCTCTGATTCCTCCAATCTATACCACAAAACAGATCAACTATTAGTACCACTGAGTACTGTACATCTGTTTTCTGGCATAGTGAGGAGGAATGAGTAGCTTCCAATTTGCCAACAAGACAGTCTTCTTAATTATCTATGCTCTGTCTATGATGGGTTCAAGTCCCAACTTTCTCTCCCTGTAGTGTTTTCTTTATTTCAACAGTCTTGTGGGATAGTAATTCATACAGTATATTATATATAAAGTGTTGTCTTACAGTGGCTAGCTGTCAGCACATCTGTGTAGTACTACTATAATCTGCACCTCTTGGTTTTATAAACATAATTGACTACATGTTTCCCTTGCTGAGCTTAAAGGATCCATTTGGCAAAGATATTTACAGCAAAAATGTCTGTCAATCGTAGGAACCACAGACACGCAGTAGTTTATGATATAAGAAGGGATAGTTCTATATTAAAACTATATGAAGTAAAATTTGGGTCATATTCCATTATAAACTTGCTGTTCTTTCCCTGCAGATTTGTGCAGACCTTGAGGTAGTACAGTACAGCAAGGAAAAACTGTAGTTCTTTGTGAGATGCAATATTTTTTGAACTTCTGGAATTTTTACTGAGAATACTGTAGTGATTCTGGGATGGCAACTGTAATAAAATATTTCTATCTATTTTGTTTTAGGTTATCACCATAAATAATCTGTAACACATTTATATACAACAACAAGCTGATAGTGGAGCATCACCTTTCCGAGGATTTCATACTGTTGTGTGTTCTGGCATGACTGGTGACTGACAAGACTGACTGGTGCTAAATGTAAAGTGTTTAAGACCCACATACAAATTCTGACCATCGGAATATGTATGTGCCTGGGCCTTTAGTGAGGGTAAGGCCAAGGTAGGAGGATGTGTGGCTCAAAGCTCAATATATAAACATTAAGGTATACAAAATTGAAGTCAATCATGACCATTTATACTTCCTCCATCATGATGCTCTCATTAATTTTATGCTCCTGTTTCCAGTTGTCCATTTTCTTGTACCGTCTTTGTACCAATTGCTCTGTATCACTTGTCCCAGTACAGTATAGTTTTTACATTTTTGTATTGACCATTTGTATACTTATTGAGAGGGACATTTTGGGGTTTGTTTTTAATACAGTATCATATAGGCATCCAGAATATATATTGGAGGGGATGTTTGTTAAATGTTGGGTGTGATGGGTGTCGTGTGTGTGTGTGTGTGTGTGTGTGTGTTCTTGCCTATTTTTATGTTTACAGGATTGAATCAAGCTCATAATGTCCCATTTTTTAAAACCCAATTATCATATTTTTCTTTTAAAGTTATGCATGTTTTTGACACACACCACTTCTTCTGGTAATACATTCCATTGATCTATTATTCTGTTTGGAAAGTTATATTTCTGTACATTTTTATCTCTTCTTCTTTTAATTAATTTCTTACTGTGACATCTCATTGTAGGTATTCCTTGTTGACACAAAGTGTGTGTGCGTGTGTGTGTGTGTGTGTGTGTGTGTGTGTGTGTGTGTGTGTGTGTGTGTGTGTGTGTGTGTGTGTGTGTGTGTGTAGGGGGGAGGGGGGTGGAGAGTGAGGTTTTGTTGTGGCCAGGGTCAGTCAGAACACACAATATGAAGGAGGTCATTTGTCGTGGATGAATTGGAGTCTACATAACCCTCTGAAGAATGCAGGTAAACAGATCCCGTATTCCTTTACTGAAATGGTGTGTTTTCTGGCTTAGTTTGGAGGAATCAGTAGCCCTCCATTGTACCCAATACATATGACCCCCTTAAATCTGACATACATACATACAAACATACAGTACTTGAAACTCTGGGAAGCAGTGATGAATCCATGGCTTGTATATTATTATGTATGTGTACAATTTTTTAGGAGAGGTGAACTTGTTTCTTCCTAGACATCCCACTGAAACTTGAATAAGAATAGCATTATTTTGTAGGCAATATATTACTATTGTCTCATGCATAAATACTCTACTTTCTCCAGGGGTAATATTAAGCATTATAATAGAGTCAATACACTGTACAAAAACAAGTGAAGGTGACAAGACTTATGCTTAGTACATAATAATTATTATGTTGTTAAGTGAATGATGTGATGTCGTTGTGTTATTTGAGTTGTGACGGTTAAAGAATTATGTCACGGTAATAAACGCACTGTATAAGTCTTCTTTTTGTATATGTAACTGTGCATGTATTTGATTGTGTGTGTGTGTGTGTGTGTGTTATTGATAAACAGCCACTTCCCTACTTACTTTAATTACTGTATAAGAAAATTACAGTGTAAGTTACAAAGATTTTTAATTATCAAGGTGAGTGAAGGAAAAGAAATCCACATTGAAAATATAATAATATCATATTGTATTGTACCATAATATTGTGTAGCCTATAAATATGGTCTGGTACTGTACTAGTTTTATATCATTATAATTGTATGGTATGACTCCCCTTTAATTAATTCAACTTGTTTTGGCTGTTGTGTATGAATGGGAAGTACTTACATACAGTTAGACCCGCTTTAGTTGTCTGATATTAACCAGTGTTGTGTGAAGAATATAAACAACTTCAACATCACATCTATTTTTATACATACATACAGTACATACACAGAGATAATAATATCGTATCTGTAATAGAGTTTTGCATACGAGATGAACCCTCCCCCCCTCAAAAAAAAAAAAAAATATATATATATATTAATTAAAAATAACGCTAAGTGATTTATCCCGGATTATACAGTAAAGTACAGTAGATAAATGTAATTCCTCCTCACCATCATTATAATTATAGCTTTTACTCCAACACCACCACCACCACCACCACCACCACCACCACCAAGGAGCTTATAAATAAATAAATAAATATGTATCGAAATATGTACCGAGTCAACTTTCATATGTAGCGTTTCGTATACATAACATAATTAATACCTAAATGCTGTACCGGTGTTTGTGTTACCAAGGTTTATTATGGCCGATTGGGATGAGCAGAAGAATTTTTTTTATTTTTTTTGTTTTTTCCATGTTTTATGCACTTGTTACAGGCTATTTCATTGTCACCTTAAAATAAACATACTACAATATTGGTGTAATAAAAGGAATGTGAAAACTCATGTAGTATTATTATTACTAACCTACTTTACTATTATTATTTGTAACCTATTCATGACAAGTTTTGAAGATATTGTATTGTAGGTTGAAGTATATTGTATAAATTATAGTATTAGTTTTGATACATTTATTGTATCTGTATGTATCTATCTATATACTGTATAGATAGATACTGTATCTATGTATGTATGTATGTATATATATTCTCATCTTATTTTCAGTTCATGTACACTTCCATTTTATTTGTTTATTTCCTTGTACAGTAACTATCTTAGTACCAAAAATGTCTCATATAATTATAATATGGTCTGGTACTTGTTTTTTATGTTTATGTTATTGAAATGTATTGTCAGAGCTTTCCCTTCTTTCTATCCATCATGTCTCTCTTCCCCCTCCTGCCTTCAATTATATCTCTCCCTTCCCCTTCCTTCATATCTCTAACATTATATCTCTTCCCTCCATCTTATCTCTCCCCTCCCTCCTTCCTTCCTTCCATCATGTCTCTCCCCTCCTTCCTTCCTTCCATCACATCTCTCCCCTCCTTCCTTCCTTCCATCATATCTCTTCCCCACCCTTTCCTTCCATCATATCTCTTCACCTCCTTCCTTCCTTCCATCATGTCTCTCCCCTCCTTCCTTCCTTCCATCATATCTCTCCCCTCCTTCCTTCCTTCCATCATATCTCTCCCCTCCTTCCTTCCTTCCATCATATCTCTCCCCTCCTTCCTTCCTTCCATCATGTCTCTTCCCTCCTTCCTTCATATCTCTTCCCCAACCCCCCTTCCTTCCATCATATTATCTTTACCCTCCTTCCTTCCTTCCTTCATGTCTTCCTCATCCAGCCGTGGAAAACCCCAATGTATTCCTTTAGCCAGGCTGTTGGTGTAAGACAAGTGAAGGTCAGTCATATTACTCGGTTTGGATCTCCTTTTGCCCTTCCCATCTCCTCTAGTCCTGTTTACTGATGGAAGGCTACATTACTCTCTATATAAATAGCAAGTCTTAAACAACCGTCACTCCCATTTATATATTCTTCAACTATCCCTAGCTCCTCTCCTTCGATTTACCTTTTCGTGTTTGTTGTCCCTCATTTCCTTCCACTTCCTTTTGTCCTTATTTTCTCTCATTTCCTTCTATTTCCTTTGTGCCTGTTGTTCCTCTTGTCCTTTCATTTCCGTTTGTGTTTTCTGTCACACTTTCTCTTCCTCCTCTTTAATCATCAGCGACCACTTTCAACTCCGCTCGGCCTTCCAAAATCTTCACTGCTTTGGACACCTAATTTTATTATCCGAAGGGAAGGCTCAAGACAATATAAATATTAACCAACTTTTATAAAACATAATGGGATGGGATATACTGAGTTGACAGTATCCAATTAAGGACTTCCTATCTAACCTTCCCCGAAAATTCTGATGCATAATGTTATTGTTTTTGTTAGTGTGGAATTTCCTGTGAGAGTGAACTGTGACAAGAGGTGCAATATTTTCATTACCTCGCCAGACAACTTAACAATACCAAATTACACACTACATGCAACTTAATTAAACTCAAAGAGCTACTTCACTTATTTTGGCTTAGCTGCTGGAGGGTAGAATTTATCAGTTTACATAAAAATTATTCCAAAGTAAATAAAGTAAAATATGCAAGCAAGAGTCTAGACCAAGCAATGCACCAATTAATTTAAATATATAGTCGGTATATTATGTAGTATACTTATCCATACACTAATAAGATCATTAAAATGTAGCCTAAAATTAAATTAATGTGTCGAATATTTTAGTTGAATCAATAATAATAAAGAGTTTAAATATAATTCTTCGACCTATTTTACATATAATAGTCATAGCTAGCTGCCTTGTTGATAATAATTCTCCCTCGGTGTCTCAAGTGCCGATTATTCCTTCTATATTTTTTTTATTCCTTCGATATTTTTTGTTCCATCTTTCTCCATAAACCATTTAATCCCTCCCCTCCAGCAGATCTTATAATGTATGTAGTGGAGTTGAATCGACAATGATATTATTAGTGTCAAAATCACATCTTTCTATCTCTACTACATAATCATCATAAGCTCTTGGGTTTTATATTTATTCATCTCTCTTTGGTGTCTCATGTGCCGATTACATATCCAACTTTTATTCCCATTATTCTTCGCAAACCAAAATTTATCTTCCCATGATTCATAATTTATACTGTATTCTTTTAAGGGGGTGCGGGAGTAGGGGACAGGCTTAGGGGGGAACTGGGGGGGTGCGGGAGTAGGGGACAGGTTTACTTAGGGGGGGACTGCATGGGGGGGTACGGGAATAGGGGGACATGCAGGCTTGGGGTGGGTAGAAAGCCAGCCTGTCCCCTATTCCCGCACCCCCCTAACTCCACCCCCCCCCCCACCAAGCCTGTCCCCCTACTCCCGCACCCCCCAAAACCCCCCGCACCCCTCAAAACCCCCACCCAAGCCTGACCCCCTATTCCCGCACCCCCACAACCCCTCCCCCCCCCATGCCTGTCCCCCCTACTCCCGCACCCCCCTAAACTCCAACCCCCCCCAAGCCTGTCCCCCCCTATTCCCGCACCCCCTTAACTCGCTCATGTTTTATGTATTCTTGCCCAAATATCAGATTATCTCTCTCTTGCTTTAATTTCTCATACCTTTTCGTCTCAGTAACTCTTATTATTATCTCTACTGCTGAATAATAAATAAGTATACTTTGGGAATCATACAGTATATGCTATAATAATCTACTTATTTCTATACTACACCCCATCGTTAAATAATTTGGTTTATAGCTATAATTATCATCGAATTATTACTCTTAAGAAGACTTATGAAAAAAATCTGCCAAGCTGCAATAATAATCTTTTTTTTTTATATTACTGAAACATCTAATAACATTATTGTGGTGGCTATCTATGGTATAATAATAACAGATATGTTTTTATTTCATTACACTGGAAGAAAAAAAAAATAGCATTATTTTTTTCAATGCAATTTCTAACTAAGGTTGGTATATAAATCCAAACTTATTATATAAAAAAAAATCATTGTCTCGTCCCGTTGAAAAAATTAAAATATGCAATGAATGAATTGAAATTTTGGCGCCATTTCCAACTCTGAGGGAAAGTATATGCGATTTTAATTGTGCTAATATTTATCGCCTGTCATCCGCCATTATTGATGATACAAATCCACAAAATAACTCATTATGCAACCATTAATTAGTGAGAAGGAAAATGATGTATTACAAGTTAGATAAAAGTGGTCAAACAAAGCGATAATAATGGATTGAAGTGAAGAGTGTTTTTGCAGCCATAATATTTTTCTTCAGAGCATGGCAAGGTAAGTTTAATTAATTGGTGTTTATGTTCATTATTAATTTATTATATTCCTTCTTACTTCCATGTAATAATAATAATAATAATAATTAAAATGAAGTAATAATGATAATTTTATTGGAATCAACTTACGCCATTTATATCAAAAGATTATAATTATCATCGTCAATATATATTATAAGTAATAAAAAACAACAACATATTAAATTAGAAATAGATGAAAAATACTGGGAAAAAATAAATAAATAAAAACCACCGGAGTAATTAAAGATATGACAAAAAACGATGAAAAAAAGAGGAATTATTAATGTTGCAAATTTAGATCGATGTATGAGTGACAATACAAACAAATAAATAAATAAATAAATAAATAATAATAATAAATAAAGAAATAAATGAATGCAAACATAAATAATAATAATAATAATAAATAAATAGTCTTAATTGTGAGAGTATAATAATAAAAAGTATAGTTTTAAAAGGTGAAGAAAGAACGTACGATAGTTTAATAGAGGGAACAAGCGGTACAATAACTCTCACTTAATATGTGAGAGGCAAACACGAAACAAATTTAAAAAAAAGGGAGAGTGGAAATGATAAACTGGATAATAATATGTGAGAGTTAAACACGAAACAAAAAAAGGGAAAAAAGGGAAAAGGGAAATATTATTATAAACACGTGCTGTATCGAACTATAAATTAACGAAAGGAATAATAAGAAAAATAAGGAGAGAAAGATAATAGGGAAAATAGAGAAAGAGAATAGAGAGAAAATGGAGAATAGAGAAAGAGAATAGGAAAAAAATAGAATAGGGAAGGCTATGAGAGAGAGAGAGAGAGAGAGAGAGAGAGAGAGAGAGAAAATTGGTTATTGTATTCATACCGGCACGAGAAGGCTATATGAGAGAGAGAGAGAGAGAGAGAGAGAGAGAGAGAGAGAGAGAGGCCTAATTACTAAGTACGGAAATGCTATTAGGCTATTAATTAACCAACAAATGCATTAATTATGACTAAAACTATTGTGTATTTAATGAGCTTATTTCATGACATGTCAGGTTAGGTTAGGTTAGTTCTTACAAGGACAATAATAATAATAATAATAATAATAATAATAATAATAATAATTAAGTAAGATAAATTGATAAAATTGATTGTTAATTTGCTGACTACTATATAATATTATGTTTTCACGTTCTCATCTTAACTTATGGGAAGATGGGTATTATAATTCTGTGTTGGTGGTGGTGAATGTGTAAATTGTGTGATACTTTTTCCTGTATGTGTGAATTTGCTGACTATTATGTTTTCACGTTCTCGAGTGAAAGATGTGATATTATAATTCTGTGTTTGTGGTGAATGTGTTGTTTGTTTAATTGTTTGATGTTTTTCCTGTATGTATGTGTTATTCCTTCAAGATACATACAGCTAGCCAGTGTATGTATGAGGTGACAAGTATGTACGACTTTTTGACAACGACTGTACCTCCACACCCGGCCTTTCCTTTGATATTCCTAGAAGCACTAATTGAGGTTAATTAGGACTTGTACCTTCACTGCTGGCACCTTACTGGGAAAAGATGAGAGAGAGAGAGAGAGAGGTGAAGAGGAATAGAAAATGAGAGAGAGAGAGAGAGAGAGAGAGAGAGAGAGAGAGAGAGAGAGAGAGGCGTGAAGAGGAAAAGAAAATGAGAGAGAGAGAGAGAGAGAGAGAGAGAGAGAGAGAGAGAGAGAGAGAGAGAGAGAGAGAGAGAGAGACAGAGGCGTGAAGAGGAAAAGAAAATGGGTAAGAAGAGAGAGAGAGAGAGAGAGAGAGAGAGAGAGAGAGAGAGAGAGAGAGAGAGAGAGAGGCGTGAAGAGGAAAAGAAAATGGGTAAGAAGAGAGAGAGAGAGAGAGAGAGAGAGAGAGAGAAGAGAGAGAGAGAGAGAGATGAGCGTAACAAATTGAAACGTTTAATTTTATTGTGGCTGATATTTTCAATGTCTCTGATGACAGAAAAAAGATTCATGTAGTAAGACTGGTGATGGTGGTGGTAGTGGTGATGGTGGTGGTAGTGGTGATGGTGGTGGTAGTGGTGATGGTGGTGGTAGTGGTGGTGTGGTGGTAGTGGTGGTGGTGGTGGTAGTGGTGATGGTGGTGGTAGTGGTGGTGGTGGTGGTAGTGGTGATGGTGGTGGTAGTGGTGATGGTTGTGGTAGTGGTGGTGTGGTGGTAGTGGTGATGGTGGTGGTAGTGGTGATGGTGGGGGGGGGGTATGGGGGGCATATAGGGGAAGGAAGGGTGGGGTGATTGTGGATAATATCTGTATGTAGATGTGTGTGTGTGTGTGTGTGGTGGAGTTGTGTGTGTGTGTGTGTGTAGTTATTTATGGGTGAAAATGTGTGTGTGTGTGAGGTGGAGTTGTGTGTGTGTGTGTGTGTAGGTATTTATGGGTGAAAATGTGTGTGTGTGTGTGTGTGTGTGTGTGTGTAGGTATTTATGGGTGAAAATGTGTGTGTGTGTGTGGGGGGGGGGGGTGAAAATGTATAGGTGTGTGTGTATAGTTATGGCTGAAAATGTATGTGTGTGTGTGTGTGTGTGTGGTAGAGATGGAAGTGCATGTTGTGTGGGATGAAGGTGTACATGTAAGGCGAGATGTGTGTGTGTGTGTGTGTGTGTGTGTGCATGCTGTCTGACTACTACATACATCATAGCTATGTACCGTTGAGATAATATAGCACTTTCAGCCTTACGTCTTTCTCCTCCTCCTCCTACCCCTTCTCCTCCTCTTTCTCTTCCTCCTCCTACCCCTTCTCCTCTTTTTCTTCACACAAAAAAACATTGTTACTGTCTTACATCTTCGTTTACCTATATCATTATTAATGTTAGCTTGGAGGGAATTTCTGATGCTAGCAGTCTCTACCTTCTACTTAATTAACCCCCGGTGTGAGTGGTCCAATTAATAAGGGACTAAGTACAGTGCTGGTAAATGATTACTCTAAAGTCTAAACTATTCCAAGCAACAACAGAACACGTACCATTATTTTTGTTCATCTGGTCCTAAGCTGTTTCTGGCATACTTTGGAGTAATCAAGGCACTCCTATGTAACATTAATAATGAATTACTCCCTTAACCAGTTGTGGACGAATTGGAGGAGACTTAAATAGCCCTCCAAACTAGCTACGTCAGAAAACACACACACACACACACACACACACACACACACACACTCACACACACACACACACACACACACACACACACACACACACACACACACACACACACACATACAATATCTTCAGCTTTTCAAACAAACACACACACACACACACAAACACACATACAATATCTTCATCTTTTCAAACACACACAAACACACAAACACATACAATATCTTCAGCTTTTCAAACACACACACACACACACACACACACACACACACACACACACAACACACACACACACACAACATCCCTATACTTGGATAAGGAGGAATATATTCTTTTGTTTCCTGGCCAAGTTGGGAGGAATAATTTATCTCCTATAATTCACAAAGTAGGTTTCTTGTCTTAATAAAGAGGTTTAGAGACTCATAATTTTTGAAGCTGCTGGGTTTGTAAGTAGTTATTGTGTTCTCTTAAGTTGTATACAAAGGAACGAACACAAAGAGGCACTAAAAACAATACACCTTTTAGTTTCCTATACTAAGTTGTGTGTGTGTGTGTGTGTGGTTTGAAAAGCTGAAGATATTGTATGTGTGTGTGTGTGTGTGTGTGTGTGTGTGTGTGTGTGTGTGTTGTGTGTTGTGTTTGTTGAAAAGATGAAGATATTACATGTGTGTGTGTGTGTGTGTGTGTGTGTTTGAAAAGATGAAGGTATTTGTATGTGGTTTGTGTGTGTGTGTGTGTGTGTTTTGAAAAGCTGAAGATATTGTATGTGTTTGTGTGTGTTTGAAAAAGCTGAAGGTATTGTATGTGTTTGTGTGTGTGTGTGTGTGTTTGAAAAGCTGAAGATATTGTATGTGTTTGTGTGTTTGAAAAGCTGAAGGTATTGTATGTGTTTGTGTGTGTGTGTGTGTGTGTGTTTGAAAAGCTGAAGATATTGTATGTGTGTGTGTGTGTGTGTGTGTTTGTTGAAAAGCTGAAGATATTGTATGTGTGTGTGTGTGTGTGTTTTTGTTTGAAATTGCTGAAGATATTGTATGTGTATGTGTGTGTGTGTGTGTGTGTGAAAGGCTGAATATATTGTATGACTAAGAACTATAGATGTGGTCAAAATGAAAGCCATAGATGAGCTTGTGGGTGAAGTTGTGGATACGTATGGTGTGGGTAGAAGGGTGTGTAAATAGGGTGTGTGTGTGTAGAAGGGTGTAAATAGGGTGAGGGATTCAGAAAGTGGAGGTGTGTCTCATGAAAGTAGGAAAAGGTTTGCAAGGTTTAATTTCCACTTCGGTGTGCCTGACTCCTCGTGTGTGTGTGTGTGTGTGTGTATCACGAGTTCTCTTAAACCACTTAATATCAAAATGGTAAACTTCTGTTAAACACAGTTCGCTCGTGTGTGTGTGTGTGGTGTGTATGTGTGTATCACGGAGTCTTCACAACTTAATATAAAAATGGTAAATTTTCTGCAAAAATACAATTCTGAGAGAGGGAGGAGTGAGTTGGTAAGACTTGTTGGTGTAAAATGACTGTAATATTAAGGTGTTTACAACTCATTGGTAGTGATGCCGGGGAAATGAAAGAAAGATAAGTTTTTACTGATTACATACGGACCAAAACAGGGTGTGTGTGTGTGTGTGTGTGTGTGTGTGTGTGTGTGTTACAGGGGGGACAAGAGAGAGAGAATATGTGTGTGTGTGTGTGTGATGCCGGGTGCTGAAAGAAAGATAAGTTTTACTGATAATAACACGGGGGAAAGCAGGTGTGTGTGTGTGTGTGTGTGTACGGGGGACAAGAGAGTGAGAGAGAGAGAGAATGGTGTGTGTGTGTTTGTGTGTGTGATGCCGGGTGCTGAAAGAAAGATATTTTTTCATAATAACACGGGGGAAAGCAGGTGTGTATGTGTGTGTGTGTGTGTGTGTGTGTGTGTGTGTGTTAATATGATACCGGTATACGTAAGGATAAAATAATATAGTTGAATTATGCATGTGTTTATAATATATTTTTTGAAGACATGGAATAATAATAATAATAATAATAACAATGTTTGGCTTGCTTCGAATGTTTTACCATTTATAAGTCGTATAGAATATTAATGTTCTCTGTATTCCTTTGTATTCACGTTCATTCTTGTTGTTACTTTGTATTCTTTGGTGTTCTTTTGTATTCCTGTCCATTCTTGTTGTTATTTTGTATTTCTTTGTATTCTTGTTATTCCTCCTTTGTATTCTTGTTATTCCTCCTTCGTATTTTTTTATATTCTTCCTTTGTATTCCTTTGTATTATTGTTATTCCTTCTTTGTATTCCTTTGTATTTTTGTTATTCCTCCTTTGTATTCCTTTGTAATCTTGTTATTCCTTTGTATTCTTGTTATTCCTTCTTTGTATTCCTTTGTAATCTTGTTATTCCTTTGTATTTCTTTGTATTTTTGTTATTTTCTCCTTTGTACTCGTTTGTATTTTTATTATATTCCTCCTTTGTATTCCAATGTGTTCCTTTACATTCATATTCTTCTGGCACATACATACATACATGTTGACCTCTTGTGACCTCACCTGACCTCCCTGTGCTTGTGTTGATCCTTTTCCCAGGACAATTAGCAATGAGGCTCAGGCGGTCATAACTGTTTAATTACCCTTGTCGTGATGTGTGTGTGTGTGTGTGTGTGTGTGTGTGTGTGTGTTGTCCTTACCTAATTGTGTGTGTGTGTGTGTCCTTACCTAATTGTGTGTGTGTGTGTGTCCCTCTTCCACATATGCACCTTTTTAAATCTCTCTCCTCGTCTCTCTCTCTCTCTCTCTGCATTAATTTAAAACTACTCTCCCTCCTCTCACTCCCTCTCCCTCCCTCTCCCCCTAAGGCCTTCCTACGTCTCCATCACTTATCCTTCCCTCCATACCACACATGAGAGAGAGAGAGAGAGAGAGAGTTAGTTTAGGGGTGTGGCTCTAGAATTTCCTGCTACTGGTACCTATGCTCTCTCTCTCTCTCTCTCTCTCTCTTAACCTATAATTTCTCTTCTCTCTCTCTCTCTCTTCTCTCTCTCTCTCTCTCTCTCTCTCTCTCTCTTTTTTAGCTATTGTAACCTATCATTTCTCTTCCATCTCTTCACTCTCTCTCTCTCTCTCTCTCTCTCTCTCTCCTCTCTCTCTCTCTCTCTTCTCTCTCTGTAATAAACCGGTGTTTGGTGTGGATCAATCATAACTGCTCAATGGAAATCAAACCATAATCTTGGCACCTCACGTTTATCCCATGAAGAGAGAGAGAGAGAGAGAGAGAGAGAGAGAGAGAGAGAGAGAGAGAGAGAGAGAGAGAGAGCATGTGTCAAGATATGAAAAAATATGAGAGAGAGAGAGAGAGAGAGAGAGAGAGAGAGAGAGAGAGGAGAGAGAGAGAGAGAGCATGTGTCAAGAAAGTTATGAACAAAATAAGAGAGAGAGAGAGAGCATGTGTCAAGATATGGGAGAGGAGAGAGACTGTGTGTGTTTGTGAAAGAGAAATTGTGAGAGAGAGAGAGAGAGAGAGAGAGAGAGAGAGAGAGAGAGAGAGAGAGAGAGAGAGAGAGAGAGAGACAGACAGACAGACAGACAGACAGACAGACAGACAGACAGAGAGCATGTGTCAAGATATGAAAAAAAATATGAGAGAGAGAGAGAGAGAGAGAGAGAGAGAGAGAGAGAGAGAGAGAGAGAGAGAGAGAGAGAGATGAGATGAGAAGAGAGGAGGGGAGGGGCAGGTAACTACTACTCCCTAACTAAACAGGATTGTAAGGTGCCTGGGAAGGACAAGAGAGGAGAACCAGGTTATATAGCTGATGCTGATGA
>JAWQEG010001554.1:0-227082 GCA_033782935.1 Petrolisthes cinctipes
GGAGAGAGAGAGAGAGAGAGGAGGGGTGTAATGGAGGGAGAGAAGTAGAAGCAGAAGATAAGAGAGAGAGAGAGGGAGGGAGGCAGAGGGAGTGATGGTGAAAGAGAGAGGAAAGGTGATCGAAATAGAAGAGAAATGAGGAGAGAGATATTGGAGGGGAGAGGAAGGAGGGGAGGAAGGGGAGGCAGTTCCAAGAAGGATATAGATATGAGGGAAGGGGGGTGAAGGAAGGGAGGGAGGGAGGAATGGAGGTAAGTGAAGGAAGGGAGGGAAGGAGGGAGGGAGGGAGGCAATTGAAGGCAGGGATGGGAGGTAAAGGAATAGAGAGAGGAAACTACTAAATGAGGAAGGGAAGGAAGTATAGAAGTAAAGAGGGAGGTGGTGATATAAGGGACAGATATAGAGGAAATGAAGGAGGTAATGAAGCAGAGAGAGAGAGAGAGAGAGAGAGAGAGAGAGAGAGAGAGAGTCACGAGGGATGAAATGAGGGAGGGAGGGAGAGAATACCAGGAGGAATGAAGCGAGAGAGAAAGAGAGAGAGGGGAGGGGAGGGGGGAAGGGAAAGACGATCACGAGTTGAGAGAGAGAGGGAGGGAGAGGTGTGTGAATCACCCTTGAGATACAGGGGGGTACCACCACCACCATCACCACCACCAGGAGGGGGTTAGGAGGGGCAGGAAGGCATTGGAGACAGACCGAGTGCAAAGAGAGAGAGAGAGAGAGAGAGAGAGAGAGAGAGAGAGAGAGAGAGGCAGTTACCAATAAGAGAGAGAGAGAGAGAGAGGTGATGCCAATGCGTGAAAGTGTGAGTAAGCAGTAAGAAGTGTTTTAGGAGAGAGAGAGAGAGAGAGAGGCAGTTACCAATAAGAGAGAGAGAGAGAGAGGTGATGCCAATGCGTGAAAGTGTGAGTAAGCAGTAAGAAGTGTTTTAGGAGAGAGAGAGAGAGAGAGAGAGAGAGAGAGGCGATGCCAATGCGTGAAAGTGTGAGTAAGCAGTAAGAAGTGTTTTAAGAGAGAGAGAGAGAGAGAGAGAGAGAGAGAGAGAGAGAGAGAGAGAGAGAGAGAGAGAGATGCATGATTTTAAACTGCAATCATAATTCGGTAGATACAAAATTAAAATACTCATCAATAAAAAACGATCATGGACTGAAATGAAGGAAGCAGGTAAGAAACAACACAAAACTCTTATTTATGTAAAAATAAACAAGACAGGTGCATGGTTGGTAAGAGAGGCAACTAACCAACCAACCAACCAACCTGCCAAGAGTTTTGTTTACATTTACCCTCATTGGGGCTGTTTACAAATTCCTAAAACCTCGGTATGGTGCACTGGGGATCAATAATTAATTCTGTCCTGATCCGAAACACAGCATCCCTCTCCTCTCGAATTATTTCAGTGGGTCGAGATTCATATTGTGCCTCGGATCAACAGGACAGAATTTTTAAGGGACCCTGTGATGTAGTCAGAAAATTGGAGGTAATTGAGTCCTTCAAATACAGCCACGAAACACACACATGCACCTATTATGGAGAGAGTGAGATTCGTGGCATAGTCAGGAGGAATCAGAAGCCACCAGCAGGTCTTATACTCGATCACAGGGTCCCTTAAACGATATACCATACATTTTCCTTCCCTTCATTATAATTATTACATCAAAGGGTAGAATATAAAACACGATAATGGTTATATTGGACCCTATAGTACCAAAGACAAAGAGAAAAATAAAATAATAAATAAAGATCAGCTAGACTCTAGAGCATCAAAAGTAATAATTTAGACACGATGATTATTGAAATGGAATATAATCTGAATATTGCAAAAAAAAAAAAAAAAAAAAAAAATAATAATAATAATAATAATAAAAATAAAATAAATACACAAACAAATAAATACCTAAAAATCTATCCAAGTGTATAATGTATTCTCACAGATTTTATATATACGCTAACACACATGCAGAAAAAATGAACAGACAGATAGAACCACAGAGCTATAGAACCTCTTGCAATACCTAGACTACTCCGCCTGCAAAACACGATACGCTCAAAGGCATACAGCATTACCAGAGATAAAAAAGAAAAATGTCACTGTGGGATACCAAAGACATTCACAACACAAGAGAAAGGTCGTCATGTATAATTATAGCTTGTAATATATTGCTGCTTGGTGTAATAAATGTTGTACGACCATGGCAGTCAAGTGTTGTTATTTATCTATTTATCGGTCCCTTCATCCCTCCCTCAGTCTTTCCAGTACCTATACCTACCTGCTATCAAAGGTCTGGATCTCTCCCTAAATTCTTCCAGGCTCTCTCTCTCTCTCTCTCTAGATATCTCTCTCCATCTCTCTGTCTCCACTCCCTATTTCATCTTTTCTCCAACCGTCCAATACTCCATCCCTTACTCCTCTCTCTCTCTCTTCATTATAATATTATCTTTATCTTGCATTTCTCCCGTCTCTCCTCCTCTCTATCTTGCTATATTTATCTTTCCTTTATCGTTCCACCAATCACATACCTTCCCTCGTCCCCATTCACTATTATTATCTCATCCGCCATCCTAATTCCATCATCATCATCATCACACCCCTCGCTCCCTCCTCCCCTTGCATCTATCATCATCTCACCAGCTAGTGTTTCCTTTCCTCCTACACTACAATACCCGGTACACTGACTGACCCATGCAGCTGCGACCATTAGGCTAGACCATTATCCTCTTACAGTTCACAACCTCAAGCACCTCCACCTCCACCATTCACTGTCTCTCACTACTGCCACCATCACTCACTGTCACCACCACAAACACCACTATACCACCCACCACCTGCAGCTCAATATCCCCGCCTACAACACTTGCTCATAAAACAACCAACCCGGTTTTTTTTCTTTTTCTTTTTAGCGCTTACTTTCCCATTCCGTCCTTCACAATCAAGCACCACCATCACCATTCACTGTCTCTCACTACTTCCACCATCACTCACCACTACCACCACCACCTGCTTAATATCCCCCCACCACCACCGATGCCTCATAACACACAACCAACCAGTTTCTGTTTTCGTTTACCTTCCCATCCCATCCTTCACAACCATACAAGAGCTACATCAAAATCACCACCACCTCCTTGCTCAATTTCCCCCACTACCACCGCTCCCTCATAAAACACAACCAACCCGTTCCTTTTTGCGTTTACTTTCCCATCCCATCCCCACTCCATCCTCACACTGTTACACTCACCACCACCATACACTCACTAAAGGGGTAGTATAGTGTTGGTAAATCTGGAGCTACCGATTCCTCCAAACTATTTCAAGCAACAGATCACTATAATTATTTATTTTGTTTCCTATCATAATTTGGAGGAATCAAGGCGCTCCAATGTACCCAAAAGTGTAGGCTACTACCCCCTTAAAAGGACCCTGTGATCGTGTCTGGGAATGATAGGCTCCTGATTATTCCTGACTGTGCCAAGAAACAAGCTCCTTCCATATATATATAGGTGGTGTTTCGTGGCAATATTTAAGGGACTCATTTACCTCCAATTTTTTTTTACATCACAGGGTCCCTTAGGAGAATAACTATGAACAAACTTTGAATACAACGAGGTAGAGGGAGCCCAGCAGGATGTCAGTGAAAGTGAAATAAATACAAGCATGGGTGATAGAGGTGAGTAAACACTTTCTAAAAACTATTCTTCCGGTCTATATATTGATCACTATTTATGCTATATTCTTCGTTTTAATTACTTCCGTTTACATTCATGCATAACCTACATTTAGTTACATCCTTTTTAATCCACTCAGTTACTTGTTTATACCAACCAAAAATATATTAACAATAGATTACTGTATATGGGTTTTACTTAATGTTTACCATCCAAACTAATTTCCTGTGGGTTAGTATATTATAAAAAGTGTAGGGATGGTATTAATATTATTAGGCTATTATATGTAGCGGTATGTAGCCTAATGCAGTTGGCAAAATGTCCTGCCAGTCTAATGTAAACAAACCCAATTCACCGCTAGTGTAGACTTGGCCAAATGTTGACTATCTGACTATGCTATACTGTATATATGGTGATTCCCGGTAACTACTATAGTGTATTTCCTATATAGGAGTGTACGTAGGTGTTAGAGAGGAAGGGCGGGGTGGCTGATGGGAAGGGAGGAGACCCGTTGACGTGGGTGAGCAGCACTAGGCTTACTCTATGTTACGTTATGTTGTTGTTGTTATGTTTCATGTGGTTGGAAGAGGGTTGTGGTTTACGCTTGTCAGTTCTAATGGTGTTTTAAAAATAAGGACTTACTGTATGTTATGTTACGTTGTTGTTGTTGTTGTTGTTGTGTTTCACGTGGACGGAAGAGGGTTGTGGTTTACGCTTGTCAGTTCTAATGGTGTTTAAAAAATAAGGAGTTTTCAGTCGTGGGACTCCATTAGGTTTCTATATACAATACATTAATGTAACTAGAAAAACCTTCTTACCTATCTATGCATAAGAAAATAAAAAAGAGTAAGAAATGTGCCCTTAACGGATAGGAAAAGTTATTTTAATGGTAAAGAGAGCAGTGATTAAATAGAGGGTACATAGTATATACTGTACATTAAAAGCTTCTGATCTTTCTTTTCTGACAAGGATCTTCAGGCACTTTTAGGCAGTCAAGTATAATGATTTTCCACCTAACTTTTGATATTATTAATGTACCAAATCTAAATAACACAACCACTAACCGAGACTACTATAGAAAGATTATAAGCAGAGAGAGAGAGAGAGAGAGAGAGAGAGAGAGAGAGAGAGTGTGTGTGTGTGTGTGGTGACATGCAGGTGGAGTGACTGGCATGTGTCTGGTTGAAGGTTCAATCAATTAAGGGGACAGTCTATATGCTTTTAGTACATTGGGGCGACTTGATTCCTCCAAAGTACGCCAGGAAACAGGACCAGATCAACAATTATAATGGTGACCTGTTGTTTGGAATAGTATGGAGAAATCAGTTGCTCCAGATATACCAACAACACTGTAGCCTACCTCCCCCCTTAATTAAAATAAGGAGTACTAGTGCAGACAGACACACTTCAGTTACACGACGACATTTGTTGGAGATTAAGGGGAGATTCTAGCTCTTGTTTGGTGAATTGGAAGGTCTCTGATTCCTCCAAACTATGCCACGAAACAACAGATCCCCCATTAATTAACATAGAGGTGATTTGTTTCCTTGGATATATAGTTTGGAGGAATCAGTAGCCCCCCAATTTACCACTAAGAGAATCTCCCCTTAAATTCTAACACGCCGACCATGCACTGATTCTGAAAAGCTCAATTGCACCATCCATATTGAACTTGATGACTAGTGTGCTTCAGTAATGAATGGTTACTGTTTTATTACTTTCTGGGAATCTGGATGGAGGGTTGTGTAAATGCAGTAGTAAAATATGGGACTGTAAATACATCTGCCTGTCACCACTCTTGATAATGGCCCGTCCTACCTTTGTTGTTGTCTTTATAGTACAACTCGTTAACAGGACGTATATTGTAGAGTATGTGATAAATATATGTTTCTGGGTTACATGAATAAGCACGTTTGAATTCCACACAAAATAATCATAGTTCTTGACGTGACTATTAGAGAGGCATTACCTACCTACCTACCAAAGGAACTGATGCATAACTTACTTACTTCACACTCCATCGTCACTTTCCATCACTTGCCCCTTATCTTACATTTATCTAAATTACATTAATGTTTGCGCCTCAGTATGCACGAACGAGGCTTCTTCATGCTCTTGAACTGTCAGCCTTGGCCAGCTTGGCTTGTGGGGGTCTATATATACACGCCAGCAAATCTTTTACAGCCACGAGCAAAGGGGTGAGAGTTTAATTCAAGAACCATGCACCTACAACAACTAAATGAAAATGTGTAAACTGTCGTCACTACATACCTACAACGTCTACAAAGGCATAGTACTGGTGAATATATTAAGGATCCCGTCTGTGATCGTGTATGGGAATTGGAGGCTTCTGATTCCTCCTGACTATGCCACGAAACACGCTCCTTCCCAATATAGGTGGTGTTTCGTGGTAATATTTGAAAAACTCATTTACTTCCAATTTTCTGACTATATCACAGAGTCACACTAACTACTTATATGGAACCCCCAGCGGAAAAACTCTCAAGACAGACCGGTTTCCTTGCTAAATATGTCAGGAATGTGAATGTCAAGACCGCCGTGGTGTGGTGGTGGTGGTTTTGTTGGTGGTGGGAATAATTATGTTTGTATATTATCATGTAAGTCACGAGCACTGATACTAATTCAGGTGTGCTCCGAATACCTAGAGATAGTAAATAAATGCACAATAAGATCTCCATTGGAATTAAATCGTTGGTGAATTGGACTTTTCAAAGCTTCAACCAAATCTGTATACTTATTAGTGCTCGTGACTGTACTATGGAGATGAAAGTTCGTTCCCTCAGCCACCCACACTATAACTGAAGCACTTGTGGTGTTCGAACGACTAAACAACAGAAATTTAAAGGAGAACTGTGCTTTCATCTAAGGTGAGATTCTCTTGTTGGTGAATTGGAAGGTCTCAATCTGATTCCTTCCAACTATGCCATGAAACAAATCATCTATTAAAAACATTCAGGTGACTTGTTTCCTGGTATCGTTAGGAGGAATGAGTAGCCTTCCAATTTACCAACAATTAGATAAATTCCCCTTAAATTGGTGTTCGAATCACAGTCAATAACTTCACTGAGTATAAAGGCGAGTAAACAACAACAAACACATACTGTACCAACATTACCAAAGTCTCCGTATATTATTTGTACATTACCAGCAGCAGATTGCATGCACACGAAACACACAATTAAGAGACAGAAGCTGTTACTGTCACACAAACCTTATATAAGTTCACGTAACTTTAGTACACCTTAGTAACAAAGATTATTCCAAAGTTCAAGCGCCTTTGCCAAGACAATAATGACAACAAAGTGTAGCCGTTTGTCAATTAAGACATACTTATATCTCACATTTAATGAACCAAATTATTTACCTTTTGTGTTCGTTTGGCACGAAACTGGTATGTACAGTAAATGACATGGATATAATTAAATAAAAATATACCATTTCGTAGTCCTTACAGACGTTGAATGTATGGTTTACAGACAATAGGCTATAAACGATATCGAAAATTTATAAAGCATTTGTGTGGCAGGCTAGCTTCGAACACCAGGGGATGGATATATAGTCAGCATACTCTTCCAACAAATAAAAATGAAAAGATCTAACTAAATCCTTGCACGTGGGAACACAATGAATGACATATCCCTTTACGCAAACAACATGTGTTACAATATTGGGAGGGAAGAATCACACTGACCAGGTTTTCTTCTGTTACAACATAATATATTGTGTGTGTCAATCGATCAATCACTCACCATCTTTCTCTCCGAAGACGGGAGGTACTGGCTTGGGTCTGTCCATGGGCTCCACGCTGGGGGGAAGGTTGGGTTTCTTCTTAGCAGTGACCCAGTCGAAGCATGTGGAACTCTTACAGCACGCACAATTTAAATTTCCCATGGTTGCGGTTTTGTAAAATGTCGCCACTCGTTCAAGGTTTACGTGAAGTTTTTATGCTAAGACACTTTATCTATGAAACCTTCTGTATGTATTGTTTATATACTCGATAAAAATGTGTCACTCTGCTTACTTTAAGATTAATATTTAATAATATTGTCTAGCAGGTGCACCAAGCGTTATTACCCAAGTTAGGTAAATGCTCCTCGTTAACTTTACAATGTTCAGATAATATGGATGTATGTCTTCTCACGCTGCGATAATTTGTCGCTCTGGTGCCTAACTGGTCATCCCACCACGGGCAGTCGACCTTCCACACTGAGTGAAGAGGAAAGGAGGGACAGCGGGCACCTCTACTAGTCACTGGCTGGCTCTGTGTGGGTTGCCAACTTGTCTAAGAGCGAGGGTATGCAGTCCAGCCAGCCAGCCAGCAGACCAAGGCACTCATTTCACTCAGACGACCAAGCAGCCCAGCCACTCACACCCACTTAAGGACCCCATTACCTTGCGGATGCCAATATTCATCTCTATTTCCCCTTTGTGTTCCGTAAATTCTTTATGCACGTCTCAACAAAAATTATCTGCAGTGTAAAATTCTGTACTATATTTTTATCCGGCTGTCTTTGGCATCTGGTTTCTGACCTTGTAAATGGAAAAAAATAATAATAGGACAGGCCATCTGGAGGTAGGTGTACGAGGGGAGGGACCACAGGCCAAGGTGGAGGTTTAGTTGTATGAATGGGATGGGTTTTTTTTGCGTGTAGGCTAGTGGTGGTGAGTGACCGATATTTCATGTGCACTCATACGATAGAACCATAATTAACGTATAAACACCGGCGAATGATTACCCAAAGTGGACGTATGGCTGTACACAAATTAACAAACATCAGCAAATACAAGATCGATGTCCAGACTGACAAATAAATAATGGATAAAGAACCGCAAATGGTATACGTAGCTGTTCCACACGTTCTCTGTTCCTCCCCAGCAATGTGTGTGATACAATACAGTATAATGGAGTCGATAGTTCTGTCCTACTAAATCCGAAACACAATATGAATCACTACCAACAGAGGGTCAAACAACGGTGTTACTTGGGGGGGGGGGGAGTAGCGAGGTTGGTATTCATTCATGCAATGTTTCGGATCACGACAGAAATTAATGGAAGAGGAATAAAAAGAGACCGCCCTAGCTAATCCTGGAAGACCCTGGGGCTGTTGGACGAGGGAAAGGGTGATAAAGAGAATTACGACAGAAATAATGACCCTCAATTGCCAGAAAATAGTCAAAATTAAGGTAGAGGCTTTTTCAATAGCTCACAATGGCCTAATTTACAAATTATGGCAATTCTTTACGAGAGCTCCGACTGCTGGCATGTTCATTTTTTTTCTGCAGGTCTAAAATGAGTCTATGACATTACATATTAAAAATTAGTACATTTAAAGAACATAAAAAAAAAGGTATTTATTGAAAGAATTGCCGTTTTGTAGCAGCAGTGTTGCCAGATCCGGCTAGGTCCCAGTATTTTGCCCCGGTCATTTCCTGTACTTTACCACGGTTAGGTCCCGGTAGTCTGCTGTGGTCAAGGTTAGGTTAGGTAAGGTTAGGCTAATTTCAAAATGCCCCATTTGAAAATGCCATAGAAGAAAATAGTCTTAGAATGGTCTAAATAAGTGGGTAAATGAAGGTAGAAAAACCGTACGCGATAACGGTAATTCTTTCAATATTTACCAAAAAGAGTGACACGAGAGTTACTCTAAGAACGGCCCATATTTATCGTATACGTAACAAAACTAACCAATCCTATTACAGAGTTTACAGTAACGGATGTGGCTGCAACAATAACCAACCCACATTACTGTACTGGAATCTCTCACTTGAGCTTACTATGGCATATATTGTATATTTACCTGGCTCAAAATTATCACTTCTCCCTAAAATGTATTCATGACCTACCTACAGAAATGACAAGTCTTACCTATAATTAATTAGGCGAAGTTAATTCCGATGATGCTGCCACGTAAATAACCCGGCAATATGGCGGCCACTTCAGGTTACAGTACTAATATAAAAATTATATATTTGGTTATGGATTGTCCTTAAATATTAAGGTATATACGTCTTAGTAAGTGTAGAAAATCATGAGTTCCATACGCATCCAAGACTAACTTTCTGAACGGTGTCTATCATAGAACAGAACATATTATTTCATTGTTGACTCATTGAGTACCCTTGTTTATATTTGATTCATATTTTTTCCTCGTTATATGCGATAAGCCCTACCTCGTCTATATTACAGTACACTGACAGATTGATAGGAGGCTTGTGTGTGTATTCCCATACTACCTCATGTTCTTTGAATCCTATTTTTTTTTATTGCAATGGGAACCAGTACAAAGCCCAGAGAGATACTTTGACACAAGGGCGAGCATGTGGATGGTAGAGTAAAATGGGTGTAATGGACATGAAATGCACCAGGAGAAAGAGAGGCGCAGTTTGAAACAGGGGACAGTAAATTAGACGATGGTGGACCGTGACCTGGACTCGTCAGCACTGACAGTGCGGGGGAACACTTCAATGTTGATTGAGGAACAAGTGTCTGTATATAGTTTTTATTATGTATGCGTGTCCTAGAAAAAGTGCCCAAAGGGTGATTTTTGGGGTGGGCTTGGCTTGGGTATCAAATGACTTTTTTCCCTGCCGGCGAGAGGGATTAAACATCCTGTTACAGATACAATACAAACCCACTCCCCTCCCTACTACTACTATCCTCTGCAAGCTGTATATTCTGTCATTGATTCAACTTAAACTGCAATATATGGTATCAACAGCCTGGTTCAAGAATAAAAGGGCTTATTGCTAGCATGAAATCTTTACATTTACTACTTTGTTGCAAAATAGAAAAACAAAGATAATCTGTTCATATAAACCTTTATTCAAACTTTATTATAAAAGTGTAAAATTCAACTGTTAATAATGAGGCCATAATATATCTATATACAATACAATGTTCATTCCTTACAATATGGCACCAGGTGAACAAGCACAACAACCTTCCTTACACTAATGTCTTGCTGTGTCATCTAGACGTACAGCCTGAATGACAGATTATGCTTTTCTGTATGTGAACTAAAGCTGAAGGTGTAATACCTTGCTATGTATTTTTATTTTAATGTGTATGTATGGTTGAATGATGTATATACACATGAATTAAAGATTTCATTAATGGAATTTGTATGAAAAGATTAGTGTGAAAACCTAGTTCAATACATTCCTGTTTATCATAGCCTGTAAAGGTACAAGAGATAATAACCCATCAATTTTGTGCAGTAATTAGATTATTTCAAGATGATCTGACAAATACTACTCTCCTATTATGGGTAATGGGATATAGGCATTATTCACTGAAATGAAAGTACTGTATGTATAAGGGATAACAGTTTACAAGACAAATATAGCAAAACATTAAAATATAATGGATAATGTATACACTCAAATGTGATAGTAGCATGGGCCAATTCATTTTAGTACAATAAAATCCTTATAACTTGGCAATGTAAATCTCAGAATTTTATATAACTCAAAAATGCAAATAAATACTTGGTAATAAAAAAATCAATAATGCATCTTAGCATACTGACCAGTTGAAACTGTAGTTTTCAGAATAGGGATGTGGCAACCCCATCGCCCACCACTTCTGTGGTGCAAGTAGCTTCGTAATCCCTTACTCTAGGGATCCCCTACAGTAAAGGAGTTGACAACAGTAAGAGCATATGGCCGTAAAACTGGTTCCAAAGCTGCCTGCTGATGGAATCTTTGACTTACTACAAAGCTAATATATACTTGTAAGGTAAATGCCTCTAATAAACAAAATGAACAAACATATTTGGCATAGCATTTCCCCCCTTTGTCCTTAGTGTGATATATAAATATGTAACTGAAATCCCCCTTACATCTACATCCTATCACAAGGACCTTCTCTGCTTGGATTACACCAAATTTTCAAAGATCTGACACAGAAACTGCTGCTTAGATACAAGTAGTTATTTGCCCCTCAACCACAAGTCAATGATTACTTTAATGACATACATGAGGTGTACTGTATCAGCACCGAAATGTTATATTGTTGATCGGTTATCATATAATTTTATTTTTGGCAAATGGGTAGAGTTGATATCGAAGTGGAGGAGGGGAAGAGCAAAGGACTGAAAGAATTGCTCAAGTATATATATATTAAGTTTCAGACTTTGTTCATGGCACACACAATTGCCGAGTTCCCAAGATAAAGCATCAAATTATCAATAACAATGGACTGATTATAGTAAAGAGAGTGTTGTATTATAATACTGTTCTCTAAACATACATTGATGAAAATGACTGTAGGAGCAATAAGCAGTAATAGTACTGGAGAAAAATTATTAGTGAAGAACACACGTAAATGGATGTACCAGTATATAAGATCAATGTAACAGACCAATTATTTGCAAGATTAATAATCAAAACTCAAATTGAACAGGGTCCAATATTCTGTGGCCTGGTGTGCTGGTGAGGAACAATAAATAATGCAATTTTTAAAGTATCATGCAAAGCCAATGTCACTAGGATTAAGAAAAAGAGTGGGTATAATATGGATACAAGATACCATAATGTAATTGTTTAAAATTAATGAGTACAGTATGCATAGACAGTTAGTTTGCCAATTTATGTAGCAGATCAAGGCTAGTTAACCAATCCCTGTTGTAATGTCAGTTAAGTTTGTAAATTTACTACCTTCCTTATAGAGATGCCTGCAGCGTCTCCTCCAAAATACCTCTGAGTAACAGTCTGTAACTTTTATGATAATGGCAGAAAGACCCTTCATAAATACATATATGTACCTACCAGCAATACATACTGCATGGTACCAATTTCATTAATGAACACAAACAATGTAAACATTTTAATGCTGCAATACAATGTATGATATGCTGCTCTGCTTAACTTTACTGGGTACACATGTATATTATGGTATGGCACAATTCTCTCCTGCCCCAACATACCAGCATCTTTAATGACTGTTGAATTTTGGATCCCATCAAAACTATTTTATTTTAACTGGAGACATCCCAGGGAGGATTAACACAACATCAAAACCAAGTATAGAAATCAAATTGGTTGATTACCTATACTGAATTCGTATGGGTGATGGTCGAACAGCTCCTCGTGGGGGTAACTTCGGTGGGCTGCTGGAAGAAGTGGAGCAAAATGGCTCATCAATGTGACGAGGCTTGGCAGGGAGAAAGAATGATGGGTGAACAGGAGTATGTGGTGGGCGTGGAGCTGTAGCATGGCCATGGTAGGGTCGTGGAGTGTAATGGGAGTGTTCCTGCTGTACATTTGGCCAGGTACTTTCTCGCAATGGAGAAACAACTGCCACTTTAGGCTCTTGCCGACGCCTGCTGGAGTGGACCTGGAAGCTTTTTTGGCGAGCCCTCAGGAGCTCCCTAGGAGTGAGTGTACCACGATGTCGTGCAATGCTGGAGGACGGTGTTCGCCTGGCACTTCCAGAGCACTGTTCAAGCATTGCTGAAGAAATTGAAGGCCGGCTCTGCGGTGTGATACATCGTGCCCGAGATTGTCTGCGTTGTGGAGTGGTGCTATGAAGGTTATTGAAGAGTTGTACATTGGCCTTAACTTTCTGTTGTTTCATTAGGGCAGCCAGTGATGGACGACCCATATTTTCAGAACACACCCCTGACTCACAGACTTCTAAGTATTCTTTAAAATCTGATGCTGGTACCCAGTTTTCTTCACTACCATCTACAGCACCAGAAACATCATTACAGACCATTTCAAGTGATTCTGAAAGATGAGATTCAAAGTCCCTGTCCATCTCACATTCCATGTTGAAGAATCTATGTGGTTTACTTTCTTTTCTGCTTTTTCTTTTATTACTGCTAGTTGGGGTTGCAGGAGTGGAAGGGGAAAGTGTGAGATGAGGGATGCGAGAGGACAGAGACAAAAGGCTGGACCTTCTTCGTGTGAGTGGACCAGGCATCTGATCCAAAAAGCTGCCAGACAACCCAACATCAACACAATCCATGTCAGACATATTACTTGTATTTGAAGGTTGATCAATGGAATTTTCTCTTGATATTTTGCCACTGGAACTCTCATCCAAAGAGTATCTTGTGAATTTTTTCCCTGTAGACTGTTCTTTCTTTTGGCTAGAACGCTTGTTGATTAACACATGGCGGCAAGTATCATCCAATTGAGTGGGAGATTCTAAACTCTCAGTACGCACAACCATAGGCAATCCAGACTTGACCGAGTTGGGTTTGCCCCTGCGCAAAGAGGATGTTATTGTTGGTGTTTGTAGAAGTGTGGGCTTTAGCTTAGGTGTCTGTGGGGGAGGACCAGGTGTGTCTTCCAAATGGATGGAGTTTTTAGCTATGTTCTGGACCAGTTCTCGAGAACGCCGTCTAATGGTACCAATCCTGCGCTCGCTCGGTGAACGGATGACCCTATGTTCTCCACTCCGACGATTTCGAATTTTCAGCTCCTTACCCAGCCTACGAGAAAGGTTATCAGAGGGGCTACTGCCAAGCTCCCGAGTCTCCACCTTCATACGTTCATATGCTGTTTGGATCATATCAGAACAACTCATATTCTGGGCAGTAGCAGAAATGGAGGTATCAGGAAAGTATGTGTCCTGTAGTTGCTGCATCTCCTTCTTACCTATCTCTTCTTCCATTGACTGTACAACTTGCTTTATGCTATCATACTGTTGTTCCAAGGCCTCTATAGATGTGCCCTGACTTGAGACAATGGGAGTAGCATCACGAAGATTGCACTCTGCCCCATCTGGTACACCACGGGGTTCAAGAGTACACAATTCAGCACCATCTGGTTCATTCTGTGTCATGCGTCGACCAATACTACATCTCTTTGCTACTCGTCCATCATTCTGAAAACTACCTGACCTCTTAACCCCGAGTCCAAGCGGGAGTTCACAACTACGACGCTTGGGGACAAGTCTAGGTGGAGGAGAAACTGGGGTTGTTACCTGGGACCGTGTCTTTGTGAGGGTGCGGGTGAACCTGGGGACATCAGAGTATCCACCTAACAATGAATTGGTGCGACTTGCACCCCTGCTCAGAGGTGAGTGATGGGGGATGTCTGGAATGGAGCCCTGGGCCTGAAGGGGTGATGCGTGGCCCTGAGAGGAGTTTGAGACAGAGCCACGCGATATGTACGGCGAGGTGTGGCCCAGGATGGAAGAGCAACCTGGGGTGAGCATCCGAAGGACATCTTGCCCTCCAACACCTGGGGACCCACCAATCCTGCTGCCCTTCTCCTTCTGTATTACATAAATATGTGCTTAGTATTTTTAAATTAACAAGGAAAATTACATTAACAATACACTTACTTCTAATATAGCAAATACCAATAAAAACCTTATTGAGAGTCATGCTCTACCTACTGTTTAATATTTTACACAGTATTTGCAGACAAGAACTTACATAAATTTGGTTACTCTACTAATAACTGGGGCTACCTCCAGCATGGAGATGAAGGCCTAGTATATGTATGTACAGTCACGAGCATAAGTTTCTTTACCCCCCTGGCGAGAGTGAAGTCGAAGTCGTGGTTGGATCTAGACTACCCGAACATAAAATGGGCCAGTTCATAATGCTTCATGTCTTTAGAGGTGTAACTCAGGTGTTCACTTACTTGAATCCAACAAATTATACACCGTCATGAGATACTGACTCCCAGTGTTCGTTTGCCAGGCCCTTCTCCAACCACGACTTCGACCTCACTCTCGCCAGGGGGTAAAGAAACTTATACTTGTGACTGTACTAATAACTACATGGAGTTAAGAATATGAGCTGAAAAGGAAGGGCATGCAAATACTGTACTGTAACATAATATCATAAAATAACTTAAGTTGCAAAGTTAACCTTTCTCGATGAGGAAATTTACAGTACAGTATCAACAAGCTGCAAATTTTTTTCACCAGAGGGTAAAGTTTTGGGCGAGGTTAACAAGTGAAGGCAAACCATTGTTAATAACACCATTCCCTTATCCAGGACTGCATAAGATGCTGATTAGTAAAAGCAATGGGTGATGAGGGGAATGTCCATCCGTCTCCATCTCTGCCTGTGGCACAAACCCTAGGACCTCTTGCATACTTGGCTAGTGCTCTAACCACTACACTATAGACACACTCAAGAATTGATGTAATAATGTAAAATCAACCACATAATATTGCTGACAGTATACTCTACAATAGTAAAAGGGTGGACAATAATCCCTGGCCCACTCAAGTCTTTACTGGACAGGTTGGTTTTTGCACACTAGCTTTACACTATCTATCTGTGGTCAATCTACATACTGTATCTGATACCTCACTCCTTCATTGAACTACCTGCCCCCCAGGGAATGGTCATAGCAGGAGAATCTCCAGTCCTCCCTGTTCCATGACTCCCTCCTCACTTGGTCAATATAATTATCATTTATCACACCACTGCTGAACTGCAGTTGTTTACCGTAATAATAACATAGCAAAAAAACTATTGCCAGAAAAAATTGGGAGCAAATTCAAAATATTATAACCACAGAAAACAGCAGCATTGGTAATTATGCCTAACCAAATATGCTTCAGAGTTTTCACAGAAAAAATTATATCATGCTAAACAATTATCGATATTTTTTGAGGGTCTTTTTATTTCAACTGCCACACTCCAACTTGATCTATAAATAGTAGCTATACCAGGGGCAGGCAACCTCCAGCCCGCGAAGTTCTATTGTCTGGCCCGCAATGCAAAGCATGATTTGCATTGTAATCTGGCCCGGGAGAGTCGAGCGGCTTTTATCGTCTGGCCCGCCAGATACATTGAGCCACACACATTACCGTTAAGTACTGTTACCGTACCATTCAATAATGACCCTCATAGGTTTTCCACCTAGATCTGGGTTTTTCTGACATCACCAGGGCTCCTTGTGGAGTACACCAATCAAGTTTTTTTTTTTTTAGACTGCCTCTCCTACTCTCAAAAGATTACTTGTATTGATGATGTCCAGTCTTTTTTTCTACAGTATAATTATATCATATTTTAAAGGTGAAATATGGTTCTGTTTAGTTACATTACCAACAGTACGAAATACAGTACATGTTTCGTTAAATGTATTAATGTTACATGTTTTTTTTTTCAACTTGGGTAACTTGTGTTTAGTGTCGTCTCTCTTCAGAAGGAATTCATGCGTTTTGTAGGAGTCAAGGTGCTGACGGGCAATTTCAAGCTTACTTTGTTAATTTATATTAATTTATTCTTTGCTATGTAAGGAAATAATTTCATTATCACATATTTCAATAGGAATTCCTTATTTCTTATATAGTGGTTTATTTTTGGAAAGGAAATAAAAATATACATCTTGCATATTGGGCATTTCACTTAACCTGTGGCCCGCGTCCTAATCGTAATGATCTCATCTGGCCCGAGACATCAAAAGGTTGCCCAACCCTGAGCTATATTGTACACTGTATGAATTCTTTGATGAGTTACTTATTTAGTTTGGATAGATTGATATTGTATGTGGAACTGCAAAGACCAAATGCAAATCAGAGCACTAACACATACTGTCTTTTGGGTGTACAAGGAACTGAAAGTAACTTTATGTAGAAATACTTTTACCTTAAAACTAATACTTGTTTACATGACACATCATACATCAAATGCAACTATCAGGAGAGTGCTGAAGGAGATGAGATCTGTGAAAAGGAGGTGGCAGCAGCAAAGGTGAAAACCAGAGAGACCAAATACCCCAGAAGCAATAAGTTACTCACAGTGCGGGAGGAGGAAGCACACAGTGGGGGTAGGAGAGAAGCAGGAATGACAGCATTAGCAGTAGCAGAAAAGCACTTTGTCTTGCCAACCTCTATATCCAACTTGGCTCTCTTGCATGACGGGGAGGACGCCAAGGTAGGGATGATCACCCTTCCCTGCTCCCTGCAATGATAACACTCATATATACTGTACTTGAAAACAAAAGTGTGAGAAACTTGTAATACTATAATATGCACTGTGAGTGGAAACTACTCGGATAAACAGGTTGAAAATTACAATCACCGAGAGATTATGTCTGAATCAACATTAAGTTCAGATTTTCTTGCTGTAAGGGCCTTACACCATGATGAGTGGTACCCCAATTAGGTGGACTCTAGTGCTGAATTTGCTTGCACAATCTTGCACAGGTATCTGTCTCAGTTTGTTGTCACCAATGATTCTCGTTCAACAATAAATGTGTAAAGAAAGGACTCACAGGGGAATATCTAAAATGGAAGCAAATGGCATAAAAACTGAATTATATATTACAATTAATGATTAAACATCAATCACTTTATCAGGGGACCATCATTACAATAGTTTCCAGTACAATATTGTTTTTTTGCTGTATCAAGATGATACAGCGCTATAGATTAAGCCTTAGCTTATATAACAATCTGTAGTTCCCATGATTTCTATTGAAAATAGAAAATATCTACCAGTACTACAGCAATAAGTTCTATATTGGATAATATTCCAAAAGGATACAGTATAGATCAGATAATGTGTGGTCAGCTCCTAAGGATACCCACAGGAAAATACTCCCCTAAACTTTTAAAACTCCCCATCTTATAACAATGGGTAATGGGGTTACAGAATAGTATTCCCTCACTGGCAACTGGCTAGGTATACAAGAGACAGAGAGAAATCAGATTCAAAAGCAAAGAACAAGATAATAATGCATGTATACAGTAAAGGATCCATCACCAAAAAGAAAACTCATACAGGAAAATTTCACATTTAAGGTGTCTATATAATAAAGAATGGAAACTAAAGTGCTCCTTTCTCACGACATCCACTCAACAACAAACACATTTTGTGATATTAACTCACCCCAGTCCAACCAATTTAAATACTTTCAACCATTAATGCATGGGGCATATGATACCTCAAGTAATGACTGATCAGTTTATATAAAATTCTCAGACTACAGTACATGGGTCTAACTTCCAGCCCTCTCAGTAGTGCTGATCCTTTTTTAATAAAGATAAGCAACATTTTTCTGAAGGTCAACTCCCTCTTCACAATAAATCATGCCCATGCATTAGATAAATGCAATGACACATGATTTGGAAAATGAAGAATCACATATGGTAGATCACACAAACCTGCCAATTACATCAGCCTGATAGAGGTATAATCATGCCATCATCCACTCACCTTGTAAACTCCAGACCTAAATCAAAAGCATCAGCTGATTTTCGTTTCCTGGGTGAGGTGACAGGTGTAACAGGCACTGGGGAGAGAGTCACGCCTGGATGGAGACGTAGCGAGACATCAAGGTCCTCTGTGCTGCTGGCTGGCTGTAGAGGGGAGTGAGACGATGATCCGTCACCTCGGGAGTGGTCAACAAGGCGTCTCAACCCTGTCATTATCCCTGGGAAAACAAATCAATTAGTCACAAATGCCTTGCTTCCTTCAAAAGAATGAGAGAAGTGCATACTACTGTTGTTCATTATAGTCCACTGATATTGCGGGAGGCTGCTATCCTTCTCCACAAAATATGCATAACTGTACAGAAATAAGACTCAACAAAATTTGTGTGGATACAATACAAGACTATCATTGTATCACCCTGGTGTCCACTTACTCCAAGGGATTCCCAACAATTGGTGGCCAAAGTAGAAGCTTCCAGGTTACTTTATTTCTAGCCCTCCCAGCAACTCCTTCACATTTTTCTAACCTCTTTCCTGAATACTCAACTCTACCATCTATCTCAGTGACTCAAAACCCATAAGTTTGTGTTATTTTCTATCCTGTTTCAAAGCCATCCCAAATAAATCAGTCATATTGGGTTTACTGAACTTCAGTGTGTCACTGGTTCTGTCCGTGAACAGTACTACATGAAGTCAAGACTGACAAGAATTGAGATTTTGTCATCCTGAATTGGCAAAAGATAATTTCATCATCTTGTAATTCCTTATCAAGTCCAAAATTTACCCTCCGATTTCCTCTTCACGTGGCACTTTGTTTATCCACACTAAACTCTTTTCTTCTTATCTTCAGCTTACAGCACTGCAATCATAGCAAGCTGCTTCACACTAAGTTTCTGAGTTCTCCATGTTGGAGCGACAGCTACATGCGGAGTAACCGCGTCATTGAGTGCAATGTGAACACAGTAACATATTGTTGGAATGCAATTACACAAGCAAATTGTAACCATATAAATATGAGATAGAGTGAATTAGCCCTTAAGAAGAGTGTTCAAGGAAAGAAGAAAAACATATACAGTAATAGGTATAATGAATACCAGTAAGTCATCAAAGTTTCTGACACATAATGCTATTAAAACGGGTCCTGGTTTAGAAAAACATCACTAACTTTGTATAGAAGCACTGCGACGTTTCTTCCGTGCTTGTGGTGGCAGCTGCTGTTGCTGTTGTTCAGGAGGGTTTGAAGCAGCCAGGAGGTTTTCAGTGGAGCGTGTGCGGAGACGTAGCTCAAGGGCCTCGGTTACACTGCTGGACAGCCTGCATACTACATCACAACACTCCAGCAACAACTGTAAACAGAACTAAACACGTAACCCAATACCAAATAAACCTAATACTGTATGGTAACTATGTTCTTATTGATATATGCAACACTACTAACTCTTGCTATCTTTAGAGTAGTGTATGCTGGCTGCTGGGACACCAATTCGGGCGAGAAGACGAGGCAAAAATTACGAACATCAGGTTCACTACAATAGTTTCATAAAATTAGAAAGGAATATTGTATGTACACAAGAACTGTGGGCAACTGTATTTTCATTATTAACCAACAGTCCCAAACAATCTTTTGGAGTGAAAGAATTAAGAAATGGTAATGAGAGACTGGGTACATGAAACCTAATGAAGATGGGTTATGAAACACTCGTAAAAATTTAACTTATCCCTCCTTATCCTATACAATAAAATAATGTTTACCTCCATAATTTTAATGTTGGTAGTTAGGGTGGTCTCATGGGCACTGGAAGCTGTCTGGCCGGTAGACTTGCGCCGTGACGTAGGTGGGGACAGGGTGGAAGGCAATAAGTTTGGGGCCAGCACAATAGCCAAATTTCCTGCACCCATTAAGTTGCTCTCACTTGCAGCAATAACACTTGAGAAAAACTGTGGTGGAAAGAAGGTACAATAGTTACATTTGAATTCAAAATAAAAACAGCTTTTCTGAGTAGATTACAAAGTGAAGTACGGTAATGAGTAGACCATAATCAGCGAATCATTTCACACAGTGGATGCCTTTTCTACCTCATATCAATTTTTATCAGAGATGGAAAATTAAACTTACTTATTTTCACCATATTTAAAAACTATATCTGAACTATATTAGAATTTACAAGTAAAAATTATTTTATAAATTAACTATTCAGTACCACACTATTTTTTTTTAATATGTAGCCTACATACACTGACTTCTGCTAACCAGTGTAAATCTGGCTAAAATGCATTTTTTGTTGAAGAATACATACGTCCATGAGGTAAATAAGTGTGTGTCGATGTGGTCGTGGGAGGAGTAATGTACACAGCACCATGGCCTCGATTCTGTCTTCCTCCAGAGGCAGGTGGAGGCAGCGAGCCATTTTGGTGTGGACATCAAAGGGCAGCAATGGATCAGGAAAGCAACGTAGAAACTGCTTCAGAAGGCAAGCAGCATCAATCACATGTACACTTGCAGGAAGGCTGGCACCACCATCAACCAGACGCTGCAACACAAAATACAAGTTTTAATAACGCATGCAATAAGAATTTATAATATCTAATAAACACAACAAAAATAACTGAAATGACTTCAAGCTATTTACAAGTAGTACAATACAATTAAGACACTAACATTTTCTTCTACTAAGGTGGATTGCTAGCTGAATCAAAGCATTTGGAGTTGGTCAATACAGTATTCAAATTTAAGGTGTTGAAATATTATGAACGTGTATAGTACCATAGTTAAGAACTAAAGTAAGACCATGAAGAGTTCGTGGTAACCAATTACAGACTCTGAAGTACAGCATAGATCAGACTGAACATGGAATAAGTTTGATTTACGGCTTAACCAGCAATGCTTCAATCTAATTAACTGAATTTTTATACAAATTGTTACAGAGGTATTGAAACTGAACAAAAGATAAATAAATGATTTCCATATCAGCAGCTACATGATATTGGTTAGAAAATTACAGTATCATCAACATACTTTAATGTCTGCCTGGCGCTGTGCTGAGCCTGCCTTGCGGAAGATGCCTTTGGTGGTGACAGAACGGCGAATTAGGGAGCACACATCCACCAGGAACTCCGGTACAGTCACCTCCAAACTCTCAGGCAGCCGCACCACTGTGGTTGCCTGCTCACACAGACCTCGCCCAAACACCTGTACCAGAGGGACGACTTGTGTACAGTTACTGACAAAAACAGATAAGTGGATGTCATTTGGCCTATACTGTAAAGATTGGTCCTATTCACATAATCTGTCGCTCTCCCCTCAAAGTACGATCTAATCATAATCAGCCAATGACTAGGTTCTATGGTACAGGAGTAATGTTCAAGGTTAGTGAAGTAATACTTTTAATTCACTATACAGCATAAAACTAAAACTAAGTATACAAACATGAGATTTTTTAAATTTAAAACTTACAATACAGGATGAAACATCCATTGCTTCAGGTTGCCACAATTCTAATTAATGTCTAATGTTATATACATAAGTTTGGTTCGGTCGTTAGGTTAAAACCAGTTCTTTGTTCACAGTAATTTGGTGAAAAACGTATACCGTAGAACCAGAAACATGCACGACAAATTAAAAAATACTTGACAAAAATTTATGTGAATCTGTCCTTCAGAAACATCCAATGACCCAAACAAACGAACAACAAGCAGGGCACATTTAGACACCAGATTATTTGTTGAGTACCCGACAAGTAAAGTACAATTACCGTGAACTGTACTATTGGAGTCGACAACACACCCTCCTCACTTTAGCCAACCCCATGATGTTTTTGTGGTGTGTTATATGGTCAAATTTTACTGTCAAACCGTTCACTAATACGGTTTTTCTATTGGTTATATATACTACTATACCGGTACTGTTTGGGTATGGGGTATATTGGTTAATTAAAGTGGTGTATTGTCTGACAGTAAAGTTCAAATCCTAGGTAAGAATATAATAAAGGGTTTAAAGTTGTTTTATCATTACCAACAAGGTTTATTTAAAGTACGGTATAGTTTTATCATTACCAACCTTTGCTTTGTTGTCTAAAAGTTGGATAAGAATATAATACAGTATTTACCGTATAGTTTTATCATTACCAACCTTTGCTTTATTGTCTAAGTTAGGTAAGAATATAATACAGGGTTTAAAGTTTTATAATCATTACCAACAGGGTTTATTTACCATATAGTTGTATCATTACCAACAGGGTTTATTTAAAGTATAGTTTTATCATGACCAACAGGGTTTATTTAAAGTATAGTTTTATCATGACCAACAGGGTTTATTTAAAGTATAGTTTTATCATGACCAACAGGGTTTATTTAAAGTATAGTTTTATCATGACCAACAGAGTTTATTTAAAGTATAGTTTTATCATTACCAACCTTTGCTTTATTGTCTAAGTTAGGTAAGAATATAATACTGGGTTTAAAGTATAGTTTTATCATTACGAACCTTTGCTTTATTGTCTAAGTTAGGTAAGAATATAATACAGGGTTTAAAGTATAGTTATATCATTACGAACCTTTGCTTTATTGTCTTTATGTAGTTGTTGTTTCCTGTGTTCAGCTCGCCACTTTGAACTTCCAAATGGTGACTTAGGTGTGTTTTTCCTCTCGTTCTGGGATTTGTACGTCGGACTCTTGGTTGATGCTGAAATTCTAGGGCTTTTTCTAATCTTACTGGTTTTATTTTTGGTGGATTTGGAGGAGCTGCTAGAGGGGTTGTTATTATTACTGGTGGTGAATTTGTTGGGTCCATTGTGAAAAACTTTGGTCTTGGCACTCCCATTCTGCTGCTGCACAGATATTACCCCAAGACGAGTTAATTCCTCCATTACCACGTCCTTCAGTTCCTCCTGCTCATCTTCCATTATCCCTGCAACCTACACCAGGCAATATAACCGTGGCAAAATGATATTACTATGTAACGCTGGGTACTCCGGGACGCCCAAGCTTTAAATCCCAGGCCAGCCAATCACACACCTGGATGCTGGTCAATCTCTCTCTAGGGACTGCAATACATCTTCAAATTAATCCGTTTTTTAGCTCCTTTATTAGTAAAATTTTGTTTGAATTTGTATAATTTCATCAGTTTTAATGTCTATACTTTGAATAGTCTAAGTGTATGTTAAAATAATATATCTACCGTTACTATCCCCATGTTGAGCTTTGTTATTTTCACCCGCCAAGTTTAAATCTCTAAAATTATTCTTAAAAATCATAGCTTATATTTTTGGTAAATTATGCGTGCATTTCATCATAATGGTAAATTCTCACTGCCTCAAAGTAATTGTTTCCCTGTAACATACATAGTTTATCAAGAAAATTGAAATAAATAATCATAATTTGTTTTGCCTTGATCTGCCATAAACCTTCTTAGGATCACGATCCATTTCCTAAATAAGTATGTATAATAAGCTTAAGTGCACAGTTGATCATTTTTTCCCATAGTATATACACTATAAACTATGTTGGCATAACTTTACTTCTTTCATTTATCTCGACCAAAATTAAATATTTAAGCATGATAATGCTCTCCTGTACTATTGCACCACCTTATTATTTCACAGGACGCATTTTCATCCAACTTGACTAAGAGGTATTTCTGCTGCCTGAGTGAGTTCTTGAGTAACTGAACTGATTTGCCTCCACAACTCCAAACCTGTCCTCAAGGCCTTTCTGTATTAAACTCCACATTCTCCCTTATCTCAGCTTACCGAGCCTTTACAAAATTTACACATACTGTATAGACAGATTCTCTATCTCACAGCACTAACCTGATGCCCTCCAAAATGACAGAATAATGAACCTGGGCTACCTTGACTAAAAGACATAATATTAATATTACCACTGCACCAACCCTCTTCCCAAAGAAAACTAGAAACGAAATCCTGAACGAAGGCATATACAGTAATGTAGCCCTTATTAGTTACAGGAGGGCACAACACCCCTTCATTCAGTTTATGTGTAGCCTAACCACTGTATAAGTTAGGCCAACTACTGCAAGGCAAAACTTCCTATCACTGCACCAACCTGGTAACCTTCCTTCCACAGGGGAAAACAGAATATCAAAGTTAATCAAGGATGACAGATAGTTGGGCCTATTGGAGGAAATGAATAACTGGTCTTCATGAATTACAGTACAATCATGAATATGTACTTAGTTATAATATTATCAACTAACTAAAGAGAATGAAAAATATCCTTGCCAATCTACTTATGCAGAGCAAGGTAAAATACATTTATTGAATTGTACTTTTATTGATCTATAGCCTTAAATAGCAATAACACATAAAATATATACAGTAGTGTATATGAATTATATTTCTATATGATAAGGATACAACTTTTGTATATACAGTATGTGGGTTTGTTTGCAACCCTGAGACAGCAGAAACAGTGCATCATGGAGCAAGATACCATTAAACTTAAAAAATAAAGTAACTTTCAGTTCAACCAAACCCCTAATTCCAGAGTTAGACATAACATGCCACCCTTCAGCTAATTATGGTACAGTAAGTCACACATACTGTACCTCATGATCCTTCTCTGAAGTGACTAACCATAGGAAGGTCATATACACTGTACTATTTCTCCCATACCTTGCAATTCTTATCAGAAGTACAGTAACTCATCCTATATGAAGGTGAATCATATCTACATAATAAATCAAACTGAGCCTGCTGAAGTCTGCTATTCATAGGTTCTATATTATGACAAAGGAGAGGGACAAGGTATGAAATACATTGGGATTCTGTTCATTCATTTAATGAATAAAGTTTATTCAATCATGAGAGTACTTACTAAACTTCTAAAAAGTTTCTAGTAAATAAAAAAATAAATTGTGTGTAACTCGAATTTATGTATGTTCTGTATGCTCAAAACAAGATACAGTATGTAAATGAAATAAGTGTCTGAATATCTATGATATGCTTTAAGGCCTGTCCGCAGCAAACAAGTGTTACCAAATCACAGTGTGGACAACACAAGTGTGCTCATTATTATAGACAATGGTCGATGGGATCTGCCGATCTCGTAACAGTGATAAAAAGCGAGGGATATTTCTCACAGAAAGTATTGCCCGTCGGGGGTGCCCGCTCATGTGGACAGGCCTTTAGGAGACTGCAGTTAGCTGCAGTTTCATTGAGGATTTGCAAAAAAATAGATGTTGGGATTGTTTTAGGAATAAGGTAAGCATATATTTTTTTTTTTTTTCAAATCTGAGTAATTTGTACCATTACACTACTTTGACCAATACAATGCTTTCCTGCATTCTATAACTAAGTTATATAATTGGTCAGCTTTCTTTCTACAGAATATATTTTCAAAGAAAATATTTCAAAAGATTTGTAACATCACTGAACACCAATGGTTTTGTAAATTTACCTTATCATAGATATCACCTTATTTCTGCCTAAAGCATGAAATAGTGAATACAAAGAGGATAAATGCAGTCTGCTAAGCTAAGCAGTACAAGTCAAGTAATCCACCGAGGTTACAGGAAGACACCATCAACTCACAAGGTACACTCGCCAGCACTGCCGCGTGGACAGGGGCTAACACATATTCAGAGATGTAGCACCACTGTATATATTTAGCTCAAAACAATCCACGTGTGTGAGATGGAGTATCCTCGATACACCAGCACATGAAGTAAACTTTGTTGCTTTAAGGAACTGAATCACCAAAATCTCTTAAACATGTGAGCCCCTGTACCACGCGGCAGTGCTGGCGACTGTACATATATGTGAGCAGTGACAAGTACTGTATTGCAGTCTAGTTGGACAGGTGGTGGTAACATATTACTGTACCAACTTGGTGTCCCTGCTCCTTCAAGCAACCAGTAGATAATCATAAAGCTGGTATATAATGCATGTGGAAGGCATATTAGGTGTTAAGAATACCTCTTCTGCACTCCCAAACCTTTAATACTCACATAGTCTCAGAATTTGTTTCAAATAATAGATTAATGGCTCTCTGGATTCACTTATATCTCATACCTCAGGATTACAGTACTGTACTCTCAAATGTTTACAAGTCCCAAGCTGATATCATAGAAATGTTTCTAATCAACAAAATGCAAGGCGTGAGTTACAAGTCATTATTCGTACATGATATAAAAAACATTAAAAAAAATCCAGACTGGGACATACTAAAAACTTTGGCAGATTACGTAACAAAGCAAGAGAGGAAACAACATCAACACGCCAGAATTTGTAGTGAGAAACAGCTGTATGATCAGAAGTGTTGCATTAGTTAGATATATATGAAAAAAATGCTTATATACAATTTAGAAAATAGAACATTTTCCTTAATTTCCTGGTTGAACTGTAATGCAGTCAAAGAACATCATTAGTTAATATTTGCTCAGTTATTTCACTAAATAATTCTTATATGATGAATTCTTTATATACTTGCATGTAATGCATACAGACTGTATAAACAGAAGATCTAGATTCAACATAAAAACAGACACTTTACATTAAAGGACCGAATGAAACTAAAGGACCATAATGAAACTAAAGGCTAAAAATGCCTACAATACTGAACTTTTCTATAAAAAAAGTATAAAACAAAGCTGAGCACCATTTCAACTAAATGGTCACCTGTCACGTACTACTGTACTAGCAGGCTGGCAAGATATGGGTCCACTGGTCCTTGTCAAACCCAGGTCTTGTCATTTATGACAATAATGTCTTAAAAATAAAACACCATTATTAAAACAACATATTACTACCCTGCAACCAAGGACACAAACCTCACATTAACATTACTAAGGACACTCATTAGCTACCCCTTATTAACCTAGGAGTAACCAAACCATGGAATAAATTCCATATCAATTCATCACCTTGTACCAGTTGACTGTTTATAGAAAAAAAAAAAACAGTCCAGCATGTATGAGTTTTATTAACATTGAAAATCATAATTAAAAGTTTCTCGTTGAAGGAGATTGCAGATGTATATATTAAGAATTGTGTTGCCAATATCTTTGTCTCACTATCCAACAAATCCCAGTAAATAATACATGGTGTTCATACTAGACACCAAAAAATAACAAGCATAAGTGAGACTACTCATAGATAGTTACTGTTCAATATGGCCATTGAAAATACATGGGTGTAATATCTACTTGAATATAAACTGGAACAGCATTAGGATATACAGGTTTATCGCTCAAAAATTTATTCAATCAATTGGCCCCCACAGCAGACTTCTTTTTCTTTTTCTTCTTTGGAGATTCTATAGAAGTGTTCATCTGCTCTTCTACAACTCCACTGCCTTCCTGTTTCTTCTTTTTCTTCTTCTTTGGAGATTTCAATGCGAGAGCTGCCTCCTCTTCTTCCACACTCCCGTTAAGCTCCTTCTGTACCTTCTTTTTCTTCTTTGGAGGTTCTAATTCATCCTCTTCCTCCTGCTCATTTGTTCCTCCATTTTCCTGCGGCTGCTCCTCCTCTGCAATATGCTTGTTCTTCTTCTTCTTCTTTTTAGTACCGGTAGCTGGTTCTGATTCACCCTCAGTTGCAGGAGGCACTTGTTCCTCCACTTCTGCTTTAACCTGCAAATAATGGTAAGAAAATCTATATTAGAAGAGGAAATACTACCAACTAAAATACCTGAGAATATTAGTGTATCTGACCACTAATGGAAAATAACACATGATAAAACTCTAAACATATATATATCCAAGAATTTATTGTATTTCGACAGTTCCATTTTCATGTGAATTTCCCAGTTTCCAAATGGTTATACCATCAACATACTCACCTCAGCAGATGCCAGTGATTCCTTCTTCAACTTTTTCCTATCTCTCTTCCTCTTGCTGGCAGATGTATCCTCCTGCACCACTTCCCCTACAAGACAAAGCATTCAGGAAGTTGGACAAAAAACAAAACAAAACAGAACTGAGAAATGGGCAAGTTACACTGAAAATGGGGTATTTATAAACACTGCTGATCATCTCGCTCTCATTAAAGTTGTGAAAGTCTACAGTGACTGCTACCAATATATTACCTCCATTCTTTACTAATACATAAACATATAACCTCCTGACAGAGGAAACACCATAAAGAAAATATTGAAACTCACATTTCGGCCTATATCGATAATACACAGGAAAAAATATGCCCAACACATGTGTACATGACTCATCCTTAATGACAAGCAGTTACAGAAAACGTCAATTACAAGTTCTTTGCTCTATCAATTCAAATTAAGCTTAGACCCTCTCGAGTCAAAACATTTATGGAGATAGAAGGGCACTTGACCGAGATGCATTCCTATATATGCGGCAAATTATAGTATCTCAGTGGATGTACCCAACCCATACTTCACCCCATTCTTACCAATATAATGCCAATAAATTAATATAAAAATCCTTTCCTGAACTTGATATTTTAACTACAACCACTAAAATTGTATTATCTCTAAGATACACAGTGCCAATCATTCTGCAAGTTTGATCAAAATGAAATCCATTAATAACTTTTTGAGACATCTTGTTCACTAACCGACAAACAAATAAGTGAAAGTACAACATAATACAAACTATATTTTCAATGGTAATAAAAAAATTAAACCCGGTCCTCTGCATAACATTACCTACTTCCTCCATGTAGTAGTCAAGACACTTCAAACTTATAATTAATATTCAAGTTATTTTATTTAAAGATATTACCAATAATCTACCCTCTATAGTGTTAAAGCACATCCCCTACCAGGAATGCCCCATCCATCCATAGGCAGCCATGGAATTGTCCAAGGGAGAAGCCACAAAAAGTGCACAGCCAAGGGGGCACCACTTTCCAACCCCAAGGATGCTGACTATAGAATGGGTCTTTTGTGGTGATCTATGGTATGTTGTGATGTTAACAATGGTATTCCTGAATTGAGTCACAGTTAATTTAGGTGATTCTTTTCATGGATGTGTATTGTGGCGGGGGCGAACATGGTAACTCAAATGTACAATTGAGACAGAAATGTAACCAGCAAAAAGTTCTGAAAGAAAAAGAGGAATCCAGGTAACTATTTTCATTTCCCCAAACCTAGCAACTTCCTATAGTCATAAAATAAACTGACCATTGAAAGCCTTTTCAGGTTTGCATTTCTCCGCTTCCCCTTCAGTTTCCTTCAAGTTAACTTGAGCGGTGTGGTCAGCCAAGGCCTCACTCATCACCTCCTCATTTTTCTTGGGAATATCACCAGTTGTGTAAAAGTTGAGGCGGTCTTCGACTTGTTCACGCAGGCGCTCTCCAAACACTGATGTCAGATTCTCTGGAATCATAATTGAATGTATAAGATTTTCAATTAAAATTAAAATTTGTATCGTAATCAACGTCCTATACATATTACAATTATTCTAAAACTGAATAAAAATAGCTGGTACCAGATATAGAACTTTAAAATCACTTGTATGAAAAGCAGGAAAACTTTGTCCAGTTGTTAAAAACAACACAAATGTAAAGTGGTACCAACTATAAGAATTGTTTTCAACTCACCTGTGAAACAATCAATTCTGCATGCAATAGAGCACTTGTTGGCTAGGTAGCGTGAAATACGGCCCTTATTAGTTGGTCCAGCTCGAGAGATGAATGAGGAGTGGAAGATAAGACCATACTTAGGTGTGTTGGAACGGGTCTTAATGGCACGGAAGAGTGCTTTTTCAGCTCCCAAGATCTGCACCGTTGAGGCCGGATATTTGGCAAGATTGATGAGTGAACCAGCATGAGAGATGAGTCGAGCTCCCACCACATCACCTATCAGAGTGGCCAAGTTGGGAGCCACTGCAGACATCTTTGCTTTTAGGTATTCAGACAGCTGCTGACGGTACTTTGACAGCCCAATCACTCGTTTGGCAAATCTCTCAATATTCATCACGTCAATTGGTGAGATATCCATACCTGTAAAATATTATATATCCTGTAATTTGAATTGATTATAAGGTCAAAAATATTGTGATATATATCACACAAAATAATCAACACAAAAAATATTTGAAAGCATTCCTAAATACACAATTTCCGCATATATTGGCATATATGATGACTTGGTACAGCTATTAGCACAAGATTCTCAGATGGTTAGGGTTACAGATAGCAAAACTGCTTTTGCAGATGTGGATTTTCATTTGTGGTGCCCTGCAAAATTGTTCACACTGACATGAAATATATAATGTTTATCAAACATAATGTAGTGACAGAGTTAAGAATACTGAAATCCATGAGATGTGGTGTGTGCAAAACACATCAGAGTAGAGGAAAGTGTTCAGAGATGGTAAGAGTATGTGGAGAGAATGGATGAAACTATCAAATGGAGAAAAGTGTTTATGGCAGTGACTGTGAGGGGCAAAGAAGAGAAAGACCACATAATATGGCAAATGTTGATATAAGAAAGCATGGATTAGTAATGAGCAAAACTCTGCAGGTAAAGCAGGAATGAAAGAGAGGAGTGTTAGGTTTGCGTTGGCAATCCGGCATTACATTCCATGGAATGATTCCTTGCCCCTGGCTAACTGAAATGACTTTGGAAGGGGGAGGTGAGAAATGAAAAGGGCAGTAAATGCAAGGGTGAAAAAGTTACAGTATTACTGATACTCTTATGTCGATTTCATTTTCCCCTCCTCTGGCTCTAGAAGTCTAGATGCTCCACCTCTGTCCAGGATGCAACATAGCACCCCATTCTAATAAACACATTATGGAAGACTGCAATTTACACAACCACACAACATACACTCTCTGAGGGCACTGTGGGAAAGCCCGGTTCAGGCCATGGCCTTCCTCAGGGGCTCGGGGCTCCTCAGCCAGACAGCTTGAGGAACTTCAACAATAACAACAAATAACAAACTCATTAAAATGCTTCCTTCTTTGTGCAATATAAACCAGTTCTCATGTGGTAACACCTGAAGAAAATGTAAGTTCACTTTCAACCAGCCGGTGTTGCCAGGATGAAATACATCAAGAAGAAATGACTGGCAAAAAGAGTGAGAAAGAGACAATTCGCAACAGATGAATAAAATGACCCAAAGAAGAGAGAATGGGAGAAAAAAAATGACTACCAAGAAGGGAGAGAGAAATAAAAGTATGCCAAACTTACTGTACAGTAAAGGACAATAATAATCATCCATATTGAGGTGACTCATGTAAACGTTTGACAGCTTCCCTCTTTTTGTTACTTAAGAATCTTTTCAATAAATAGGTTAAGTACCATCTTTTACTTTACTACAAGCAGCTACTCACCATTCAAAACAATGATGTCATATGAGAATGTGAAAACTGTAGACAGTTATTTGTACTTGGCAGTCAATATCATGAGAAAATAATTTTTTTCCTAAAGGAAAAGGTTGTAGAGTCCCGATGGAAAAGTATTTACCCAACCCTGCATCTTCTAACAGCTATTTGGGAGCCTCACAGGTCATCGTGTATGCCAACACAAATAGTACTTATACTCGTAAAACCACTCCTACTCACCCATAGACATACGAGAGGCATCAAATATTGCCTGGGCTACAGCTGAGTCCATAACAAATTCCTCCAATTTGGGTACAGACTCCTGACTCAGAGTATGCCTATCCTTGATGAAATTTGCACAGAGGGCATACTTGTAGTTGTCCGTCACTAATTTCGCCAGTTCCGGGAAGTGATAGGAGTACCATTCCCTAAGGAGGAATAGCAAGAAACAACTTATAACCACAAACTCAAACACTTCTAAATAATGTACTGTAGTATTTCAGCTTTGCATCTAATAAGCATTATAAAAAATTACTTCAGATTAGAAATCGTATGAAATCAAAATTGCTTCACACATCTTTTATCCTGTTTACCTAGACCTTAAAAACATAAAACAATCCAAAAATCAACTCACTTAATTCTCATTGCAAAAGTGTTGACATCCTTGTCAAGCTGGTCCACCAAGGCAATACTCTGAATGATCATGTTGTCCACACGGTTCACGTTGAACTTGACCTTACCACGAGAGTATGAATGCCCAAGACCAAGCTCAGTTTGTTTCATAGAGCTGTTAGTCAGGCCCTTCACGAAGTGTGTTAGATGCGTTCTGATACCACGCACAACCTGTGGAAGGAAATACGAAGTGTGTTAGATGCGTTCTGATACCACGCACAACCTGTGGAAGGAAATCTGTGTTAAGTAGGAATGGCTGGAATTAGGTAAAAGATATGGTATATAGTACTTGAACTCTGTAAAGGAGGAACAAGTTTAAGGAGTTCTGTTTTAAAAAGGAACAAGTTAAAGGAGTGACAATGAAGAGTTGTAGCTCGTACACTAATACTAATAATAAACAGAGGAAAAGATCATTCTCACAAAACTTTCACCAATACTGGTTCATTCATGAGTTTATCAAATTGTCATTTGAGAACACTAGACGGCACAAATTAATTCATCAGTCAATACAGTATAACTAATACTGGTCCCTGCTGACAACTACCAGTACCTAAAAGTGAGTTGGCATTTAAGAACCGTAACAATATTCTAATTTTAGGTTACTCTCACAGGACTTTGCCAGTTAATAAGCCAGGGACTATATTGCATCTCAAGGAATTTTTTGTTTTAAATGAAAAGTACAAAAGTATACCCCCTTATAATTCCTTACCTCTGGAATAACACCAATGTGTGTGACAGGAATGGAGAGTTTTTCATTGATGGCTGCACCCAGCTTGGGATCGGTCACTCCCAGAATAATTCCAGCCTTCTTTCCTACCTTAGGTAAATTTGTCTCCAAGAAGGCACTTAGTTCATCTGTTATCAGTCCTGTAGATAAAAATGAGTATATGGATCCAACCTTAAATAAATGAGTTCACACAAGGTAAGAGAATCAAGTCTAACTAGCAGGGGTTTCAACTGTTAAAATAATATATATATTTACAGTATACTGAACTGCAGTATATAAATGAGGTTCAATCAAGGCAAACACCTTGACTGCAATGCAGCAATTTCAGGAGACCCTAGTTCTATAAATTACAGAATTAGTTAAAAAATCATGATAGTCATAATTTGTTTTCAGACCTTACGAACTTAGTTTTATTTAGCTATACTTCTGACTCTAGGATGCATATATATACCAACCACACAAATTAGTAAGATTGTCAGATATTTTAAATCTTTGTCTCTGTTGAAAAAAGTAACAGCTACTTGTATACTTTTCATCTACCAATGGGTTTCTTTTAAATACAGGTGCCTTCCCTATAAGTGATCTCCCTAAATCTATCTTATAAATTCAGCCCCTTTTTCAAATGTTGGATAAGTAAAGGGTAAGGTTATGCTCTACTCTCCAATCATTGTTGTCAGCCTGTGGCAAGTCTTTCCTACTCCCAACCCATCATGCGGTAACACACTTACAGTAAGCTTTTTCATCCTGAATCCATGCCTCCTCTATCCATATTATCTTCCTTGCCCCAAATTTTGAATGACAACTTCCCACTAAGAAACAGAACATACCTTCAGATATGGCATTAATATTTTCAAGAGAAGATGCAGCAGAGGTGAAGGCGCGGTATCCCACCAACTTCACCACTTGCTTGAATTTGCTCACATCAGAAGATGATGCCTCCACCTCTGGTAGGAAGGTCCCCACCTCCTCAAACTCTCGCACTTTGAACAGCCCATAGCCGGAGGCATGCTCAAACAGCACAAACATCTGCTGTGCCTGAAATTTCATAGGATTATTCAATGTATCTCAAATAATAAAAAGCGGCAGAAAGATTAATGCATACAACACATATCCCTGTACATAGTTTTTCCCATTATTCATGCGATTTGTGCCTTTTAACATCCATTTGTTGCGGAAATTTCCTGTTCCGGTCATATAACATCACTCAACAATCTTGGGGGAGAGCCTGGGAATTCTAGGCTTTGAGTGGGAATAGCATGTGAAATTAAAGTACATGAAACAGACTACCGGGACCTAACCTGGACAAACTACTAGGATATAACTGGTGTAAACTATCATAAAGTGACTGGGGCAAATTCCCGGGACCTAGCCGGATGTGGTAACACTGCACGATTCTAGCCAGAAACCCAGTTATTCTGTAATAATACCGGGACGAATAGCAAGTGCATTAAATATAATATAAGGCACACAACTACTACTATTGGTGGAACCGTTTCCTTGGAACTAGAATCAGTCCTCACCTCCAAACTGGTGGCTCTTGCCCAGCCCTAGCCTGCTGATAAAGGAAAATTGAATCAATTAAGGGGTAGTTGTATTTAATGCATTTGCGACGGAAATACCCAATAAGGAAATGATGTACATGTATTAAGAAATATATTTGACAGAAAAGAATTAATGGGAGTGATTATGGACAAACGCTTGACTAATACCGGGTAATGATACTAAAATATACAATATAATGAACTCAGTACTTTTGTAAATTTACCAGTTATTCATTTATGTGACCTAATTTAATTAGGCCTAACTCGACTATTGCCCTAAAGATTTTACATTGTGCTAGTTTACTCTCCAATACTTGTGTTGGCTTTGACATAATTGCATTTATTAATATCAGCTTCTACAATTCATGCTGTTTAACCTGCGTAAATCCTTGTAAATTAATTAAGGAGACATAGTGCCTAACTTTATTCTTTCGCCTTTTCTATACACATCCCTATATTGTATACACCACGCTTCCTTACCAACAGCATATATTTTATCCTTATATCCTACCTATTTACAACATTACATATACTCCATTACTCATATACACACCTTTATATACTCCATAACACCACACCATCAATTACACACATACACTTTGATATATACTTACCATTTTCGATATATAAATGTTATAGACACACGTGTAATTCCTTGGTATCCCCCATGTGGCTGGCTCACTTCACCCCCCCCTTCATAAACACAACCCTAACCTTAGGTGTTGTACAAGCTGACCGCTGATTGGCTGAGGTGGGGAATAGGCGCCCAATCACAACGCGGTTTATAAGTGTATTAGTAAATGAGTTTTGAGATGCGTACATTTCGAACTATAATATAATATAACAAAAATAGCGTTATTTTGTGACGACATATGTGTATCTGAGCTTTGTAGTCAAACTTGTGTTCCTTTCCGTGATCTAGATTGATTTTGAAATTATTTAAATTTTCTGAGTTAATAATAAAATTACAATGCTGAGGGTGAGGGAGAAATAGTGAGATCAGTGATAGAGGCAAAGCACAATCATATTGCCATTCATTAACCATCCTGCTGCTCTACACACGGTGACACTGGCCACTTTTCAGTGGACGGTGACTGCCAGCCTGCCACTCTTTTGTGGCGAGAAATTAAACACGTATGTTTCTATGGAAGCCTGCAGTATTGACCTTGCATTTTGTTAGCCACGCCACGGTGGCTTGCTGCTGGTGATCACTGATATCGTTAATTTAATTAAATGCCGCCCGAAACATGCGACAGTGGCAGGGCTGACATTGTTGACGGTCATGTTGGGAGTGGTCAACCCAGCTGGTTGGGGGAAATGTTATGGATTGTGATATATTAATATGTGAAGTGGAGAAACACCCAGCCCTGTGTGACCTCCAGTTTTGTTGAGGAGCCATTTTGTGACACAAACTACCTCACCGACATTCAAGGATAATAGACTATAGTCTATCATCCTTGCCGACATTCATGATGGAATCGCGACTGCCTGTGGTAGCCATGAATAAGTTGCCCGTGTGTGGCACGTTGACAGCAACCCACCACCAAACAGTGGCAGACACTTCTGTCAACCTCTGACCCAATGGAATTTTGAATTAGAGATATGCTATTTTATACCCTCCCAAAAGGTAGTATTTTCAATAAAACTCTAGAGAGTTCACACCCTCCTTTAGCAAATGGCTGCCCATTCTGGAAGTGGTGTTTCTTGCCATAGTCAACCGAGTGCAATTCTCCTTTTTTTCTTAAATTGTCACAACTGAACTAATTTAATATAAAAGTCACCATATTGGTACAGTTGTACCAACGAAAAACACCTTGGAAAAACAATGAAAAAGTCACAATGTACAGAGTGCAAGTACTATAGTGAACAATCAATCACTACAGGTACTATTGGCCACAAGAATCAGTACACACGCTGTTTTCAAGGTCTTACAACATACACAATATGTAAAATTACATAACTGCAATAAAACATTATTATTGGGATTGTTGTTTTACAATCAGAGACCTATCATTGTGGTGTACTTCCAGAATAATTATCTCTTTCCATATAGCCTGTGTAAGAATTCCTGTGGCCAACTGTACATAAGGGTAAATTAAAATCTTTTTAGCAGTTCCACTGACATTTATTTTAGAAAAAGGAAAACTGATCTAGAACTGGGCAGGGATTTTAGTCTGTGTTGGAAGGCCATAAACAAATGTAGCCTGGGCTTAACCAATATCGCCCCACAGACTTATGAACACCTAATTACAAATAACATGCTTCACCCTGGCCCCTTGCGTTAACATAAAATTCTTTAGAACCACCTATAAAATGTACATCTGATGTTAATTTACAAAAAAAAAATAATTGAGAGATAAAGACCTCATAAAATATTCAAGGTTGAGAGGCTTAAACTTTTCATATTTCACTAGGTTTGTGTTCAACTAGTCATTCGTAATAGAATACATTATCTTTTTCAAATACAGTATCAGAACAAACATATGTAGGCAAATTTAAAAGCTGCATCTGTTTGGAAGTTCAGGTCGTCAATAGGTCGGCAGAGATGGAGATTGAACCTTGGAGAGTCATAAAAAGCAAAAAAAAAAAAAACCTTTCTTTGATATACTGTTTATCACAGTAAGTTATCCCTATTCGGGACCACAGGAGAGGGAATATAACCAACATAATCATGATTAGTTGATAGCTTAACTAACAGCATAGTTATTGTCCAGTAGAGCTGGAAAATTACAGCACCACAGTATTCCTCTCTGAGTGGCTTTACACCTAGCCAATGAATGTGAACAAATATAAGTGAAAACCCATTAATTTTTTATTGTCTGGGCTTGGTGTTTATTATTCGTCACATTTCCAATAATTTGTGATTCACAGGTTTCCCAAGACATCCACACTTTGCTAGCAACTATCAACGGCACTGACAGCTTTGTATGAATTGATGTTCACTCGCTTGGTGTAAACCCACCCTCATGCTATTTGATAAAGCATAACTACTTCAGTACCACTTCAATCCTGTGATAGCATTTTTGGATTATGTATTTCACAGCCTCAAATGAGTCTTTACATCTCAGAAACTATACTTTGTGGCAAGTTAATAATAATTAATAGCTACAGCAATGCAATAACAAGCCTGCTATATATCAACCCATTGCTACCCTGTAGAAGTTGATGCATCAATACCAGTTTCCATTTTGAGTGAATTATGATCAATATGATTCTAATTCCTTAGTGACTAATGTATGGCACCCCTACTTCATTTAGCAGTATTAGCTTTCTCACATACAATATTCCTAACTGAAGTTGTACTCCAAAGCTAACAATTATTTAACTTACTGTCATACACTGATAACTCTACAACTTTAATTACAACTTGCAATCAAAATGGTCAGTGTTAATAATGCATCTGTTCACTTAATTTTACAGACACCGAGAAAAGTTTTGGTTGGGACAGAAGTGCATGTGATGCTACCTCCTAGTCTTTTGAAGAATAAAATTTAATGGACAGTGGTTAATCTAAACCCAAACCTAGCATAACATTGCACATCCCATTGACTGAGCCAATTTTCAAAACTATGCCAGGTATAACGCATTCACTTGGTCTGGTGCAATTATAAATTCTAGATCTGTTAATGGTATTTTTCCTTCACCAGTTTTCTGTGATCATTCCCACATTATTATGGACAACTATGAGCTTCCTCTTGCAAAGGAAACAATAAATTATGTGGGTGATATCCAGTAGCAGGTAGGTCACAACAGATGACTGACCTAAATTTTAATATAATTTATCATTTGAAATATTAAGTAGATGGACAGTGTGGGTGGACGAGTATATCATCTACTGAGGCTGTGAATAACAAAACAATATATAATGGATGGTCAATTAAACCATTGTAATTAATTTATAAAAAATTCTCATGTATCCTATACCCAAAAAAATCTGAGTGCTTCAAAACAATAACATATAATTCATTATTTAAACAACAACACTTGGGGCTGGTAGAAAGCTGGTAGCATTGTCATCAACAAGAAAAGGGGAAACAAAATTGCTCAAGCTGTCCCGTCTCCTTTAAGTTAAGTTATAAAACCTTTAAGTCATTTCTCTGGCTGGTCCACATTATCAGGCAGGATTAAGAGCCACGACATAAAAACTTGGTTCTATGTCTCTTCTTGGTTCTATGTGTCTTCTCACTTCAATGAACAAATACATGAATAGTACACATAATTTGAGTGTTGCTATATTCAACTTAGTAATGCATATATAATTTCAAAAAAGCAACACTTTCTATATGGTGGTCATGTATCAGACAAGAGGAGTACCTTAGATTACTAACAAATTTGTGTCCTTAAGACTTGACAGGTGTTTGACTACTGGTCTTGTTAATGGTGGCAGTTTCCAGTAATGCCATCCTGTCCTGAGCTGCTCGCACTAGTTTAGGGTCAGCCTGAGAGTTACATCGAGAGAGGTGGTGTGCTGGAGGGAATGGGGAGGCAGCCAAGGCCACCGAGGGTAAAGCCTGGGGCATGTCTGCCTTGTTGCTGTCTGAGAGAGAGGTCGGGGAGGTGAGGGCTGCCACAACACTGGCCAGAAATTCTTGCCAAACTTCACTCTCTGCCAAGGATGCCTGTAGTTGCTCACCACGCACCATCATTGCCAGCACCAAGCTTACGCCATACTGTAAGAATAACATTTTCAATTTAGGTTCACTCTATTTAATTCTATGAATGGTTTTGTCTTGGTTAAATTTTGTACCAAAATCAAGGAATAAATTATAGATAAAAATTTCCTATGTTTATGACATACATGTATGGCAGCTGCAAAGCACGAATAAAGCCTCTGAGGTATGAATATGATGATGAAAATGATTATATTACAATCCTAACCTTGTTACTGAGAGCTGTAGTGAGGTTGGTCTTCTGTGTCGATATCTGCGAGGACTGGGAGGTGGAGGAGGTGAGAGCCACAGCCAGTTCCAGAAGGCGTACATGAGTTGCAGCAGCCACCAAACGATCTGTCATAGGCCAGAAAAGGGCCAAGTGCTGTTCGTGAACATCCTTCTTAACCAGGAGTGGCATGTTCTGCAATACTGTCCTCACTAGCTTCACACATTCTTCCTCCCCAAGCCATCTAATTACCTTACTCAACAAACTCTGTCCAAAAAAAGAAACACAAATGTTAAAAAGTTTGTAGATAAGCAAGGGAAAAGGGTTATAGCTATGATTATTGTTTTTGAGCCACAATTACGAGGAAAAATTAGATTTAGCATGTTCAGTTAAATAAATAGTCATTATGGGGGGTGATAAAACCATACAGCGGCAGTTTTGTTCATATAATTCAAGGACGCTTTAGCAATACTTTCATCAACATTTCCCATATAAAATGATGCCTTGTTCCCCCATGGGAACTCCTCTTAAGGGCTGGTTTATGTGTAATAAGGTACTCATCAAATTCTCATGCAGTCCCTACATGTCCCCATTATAACACATCATAGTTTAGTTGCTTTCATACTACAGTGTATCACCCATCTAAACCGTACATACCAAACAACCTACAGTAAACATTTCTTTCTCTCAGGTTCCCCTAAACTTTACACCTTCCTATCTCCTAGCCCTCTCACCTTGCCCTTCCTGATACACAGTAATTGGACGAGGATCTCAGGTGCTGCTGTGATGTTCTGCCATAACCGCGCTGCCTGCTTTCTGGACTTGGATTGGAAGAGGTCGCGAGTTGGGCAATCAGGTAAGTGTCGGATTTTGCGCTCCAGGTCATCCAACTCCATCATTACGTTAAATAACTGTTGGAGATTTATTAAAATTACGAAGTGAAGTAACACGTAAAAATATATCACATTTGTGGCTGTAATGTATAGCAACTAATTAATTTATATCCAACTGTAGCAATTTTTACAATAAAAAATCAAACAAAACAAACCTTTTCCACATAGAGCAACAGGTGTCGATGTTTCCTCATTTCACGCTGCATGGGTGTTGTAGGATGAGATGGGTCAAGATGCACCACCTGAAGGTCAATAATCTTGCGTGGTGCATTGACACTAACCACCTGTAACTTCCCCAGAGAGTTTTCCAGTCGGGGAGGCTCGTATTCCCGTCCACCATCTTTCCCTCGGTCAGGTAAGAGCAGCTGGAGCCCGTCTATCTCAATAACTTCATCCTCTCGTTTCCTTTGCTGCTTTACACTGTGCATCTGTTGTATGAAGAGTGAATGAGGTACAGTGAGTAAAATACTTTTTTTTTTTTTTTTTTTTTTTTCTCAAGGGAGTTTTATTGATAAAACACAGGTGGATATAACCAGATCACCCACATTGGTGCCAACTCTGCATACACCTCATCCTCCATGACAACTTATTTTAGGAGTACATGTTCAGTAAAATATACCAATTTGGTGCCTTATTTATCTTGATTAGCTTTCAATATAATGGACTACAAGACGCTGCATACTGGAGTACAGCACACAGAGCTAGACTCTACCACAAGAGATACCATAACCAGAGGTTCCAACAGGGTTGTTTTCGTGTACAATTGGGCTACTTCCAAGATAAAGGGATGGAATAATTTGAGGGCTGATCAAAAGTTTTTATGTAACTGTTAGACTAGTTAATATCCTACATGCAAACAAACACAAAACATTTTCATATCAAAATTATTATGCACAATATTTAGAATTTGTAATTATTTCAGAGCATATAGTACAGGTAACTTTGGCTATCCCTTTGATGGTGGTTCTCCAGGCCTCTCCTCTAACATCAAGTATCAACATACCACATAGTAGTAGTCATCCTGGTAGGGTGAGTCTGTATGTAGTTGCATGGCCTGGATATATTTCAGCCAACCCTTCTCTCGTGGGGTCATGAGGCCACAGTATTCATCTTGCTCCCGTTTTCTGTGCCATTCCTCCCATTCTGCTTCACTGTCCCTCCGCGTCCTGCCCCCTCCATGGTCATCTCCTCGTCCTCCGCGCTGATCACCAGTACGGTCATACTGGCTGTATCAATGAAATATCAGGTTTGATTTAGTACAGGGAAGTTAAGTTAACCCTAAATCATAAGACACAAATCACACACAGACCCTAGCTGGAAGGCATGCTCTTTTTTAGCCTAATTAATAAAATGGGGGGTTAAAGAAAACTCTGTATAACTCAGTATAATAGGGGCTTCAGCATTACTGTATCAAACAATATGCCATGTTGTTCTAATGCCCTACCACTCCCCCATTTTTCAAAGCAACGTAAAACCAACACTTACAATGTATGGACTGAAGCATACATGTACAGTTTTATAGTAGGCTAGCCAATGGCCTACTAACCTATATTACGGATACCGACGCTTCCATAAATTAATAAAATTCCACAAAAAGGCATTGAAAGTGTCACTCAGAAGTGTCTCTCAACATACTCTTGACTGACATGATGTATATCATTACAATGAAAATTATATAGTGTAAAAAATATAAAGGGAACAAGCATTACACCTAACCTTTTATTCTGGTCATAGGGTCTGCGGTCAAAACCCCTGCGATCATATCCATTGTGGTAGAAGTAGTGGCCACCTCCCATTGATTCCTGGTTGCGGTTGTGATAGTGGTAGTTCTGTTGCTGCTGCTGTTGTTGCTGCTGTGGGTGGGGGTGGTTGCTGTAGTGGTGGGAATGATGATGGTGAAAGTTACCAAAGCCACCTTCGTTGTGGTGGTGGGGGGGATGGTGAGGGTGATGCATGGGGTGGTGGTTGAATGTGATATTGTTCTTGCTGTTCACAGATCCTTGGAAGCTGTTCATGAAACGCTGTTGCTGCTGTTGTCTGTGAGAGAACTGCTGCTGTTGTTGCTGCATGGGCCCTCCAGCAAAGTTACCTTTTGGAGCAACAGTGAATTTGTTACAATCTTAGTCCTGGTTAATGCTGACACAAACACATATTGTCACCTAAAGATACAGGTACTGTACAAACATACAATCCATACCTCATTCATATTTCTTCACTAAAGGGTGTAGAAGCCCCAATATAAGCACCCTTAGCTATATCATGAGAGGGTGGCTAACCCATTCCCATTTAAAGTACAGCATGAGTTAAAAACTACAAGGCCATCTGCTAAACCCAGATCAGGCACTCTAAGCCACTAGACCAAACTCGAGCTGCACAAGTACAAGTATAATAACATTTCAATTTACTGTTAAATCCATCGTTGAACTTTATTCTTCAAGTACTGAAAATTAAGTGATATAATAATTATTCAAAGGATATGAATATTACCTTGGTTTAAGGGTGGTCTCTGGAAGGGTCTGTTGAGGTGTGCATGTCCACCAGGATGAGGGAGATTGTTGAAAGGTCCCATTCGCTGGTGGTTAAACTGAGGTAACTGCTGCTGACTTGGACTTCCAACTATACTGCCACTACCAACTTGCTGCAGGTTAGACTTCCCCAAGGACTGCCGGGCTAACTCCCTCTCCAGGTCTTCTGCTCTCAAGGCCTGTACACATAAGCAAACAAATGAATTTTTCTGCCTTTTTGACATGAAGGAAAAGAGGGTTTAGGTCTCAATGAAATGGGCAATTATGTGTAATCTTCAAAAATAAAAGATAGTTCCAATTTCATCATGACTGCTTAACAAATGATGTGCCATCTCAGATCTGAATATGAGTATACTAGCCACTAGGTACATTCCATCATATAGCATGAAAATCCAAAAAAGGTATAAACCAAAATTAACCCATTAAAATATCTACTATCTAGACTTATTACTTCCCAGTCATATTTCTAAAGCCAGTAGTGCATACTAAATATACACATGTTAAAATGCAAATAAAATAATAGTCAATAAAACCAATGGGACCACGGATAATGGTCTTCTCAGCTGTACTTCTTTCCCTATCCACTATACACTACTACTACTCTCTAATTCATGAATTCCTGGGAATAAAGTGAGTAAAGTCATTTGGTATTACTCACCGTAATGTGAAGTGGTCCTGGCTGTGTGCGTGCATGTTGTAACTTCATTTCTTCCTCCAGCTCTGCTACTGTCTTAATGGTTGGGAGGCTCATGTGTGAGACAGGATTAGGCTGTGGCTGGGACAAGCCAGGCAGGGGTCCAATAGGCTGGTTAAGCCCATTGGAGTGTGGGGGATGAGGATGGGGATGGGAGGAGTGAGTAACAGGGCGTAGCTTGTCCACTCCTGGGGAAGGGGTCCAGATACTGTCAGAGGGAGATCCAGGAAGGTCAGGTCCTCCCAGGAGGGAAGAGCCCACATGAGAGTGGCTGCCAGGGTATCCAACCATGCTGATAGGTGCACTGCTGCTGTTGCTGTTATGACCATCATATCTACCTAGACCAAGATTCCTCAGCTCACCCAGCAGACCCCCATCATCCTGAAACATCACTGATATATTAGTGATTGTGGGTTTCCGGAAATTTCATGAAATTATTGAATTCTTCTTGGTTACATTTTAGTCACCTACAATGTACGGGATTCCAGTTGACACTTTAATATATATTTTTTTATTACAGTATGCTAATGGTTCCAAACTAGGCTGACTTTCCATTGACGGATAATGTGAGGGCAGCATAAGTTGACTGGGTTGCGTTATTATCTATGTGGCTTTTAAGAAAACTCCTTAAAAACTAGAAAATACTTTAAAAATGTTGGTTTATGATAATTTTGTGGATATTACTACATTTTTAGGGGTGCCACTGCCCCATGCCTCCCTATTCTCAGCACTTAGAGAGAGATGTGTCCTTACCTCTTGGCTCTGGTGATGGTGGGCGGCCCTGGCTCCATCCCGCTTCCCGGCCTCTTCCAATGAAGAGAGATGCTCATGGCTCTCTTCCCAGTCCCCATCCACGGCCGCTGACCCAAAAGTTTCATCGTTGAGTGCGTCATACTCTTCGGATTCCAGTACCCCTGCCTCTAACCCCCCATCCTCGGGCTGCAAACAAAAAACAATTGTTAATATCCGACATCCAGTTAAATAATAATTTCAAGGGGAAATGAAATAATTGCATTTAGAGGACTTGGAGCAGGCTTTTGACAGTCTTTTGAGTCCAGTGGGCCATGAAAAAGGTTTGTGTTCAGAATTGTATTGATAGAGTGGTTATGAATATGTAGTTATAGTTCAGGGTGAGATGTGTTAGAAATTATCTGTTATTGTGGAGTCCACACCACTCTTGTTTATTAAGTTTTTGAGGTTCTGTCTTGTGATCTCAGAATGAGAACACCATTGGAATTGTTGTATGTGGACGACTTGGCATTGTCAGCAGACAGTTTAGAGGAGTGAAGATGAAGGTATGGCATACATCGGCCTGAAAGATAAAACTGGCAAACCTAAGGTGACTGTTAGTCGGGAAAGAGGTGGTGATGCTATGGAAATTTGGGAGTGGACATGTGCAGTATGCAAGAGGGAGGTTAATGTATTCACATTTCTACTGTGATATTGCCACATTTTGACAGAAAGTAATATTGGGGGTAAAGCAACTCCTTCAGGCAACTATCCTGCATAAACAAAGACCATAAACACAGATCTATCTACCTAAAATATCAAACACTATTATGAAAGAAGCACCCCTTACCTCAAACATTACTTGTTCAGGGTTATAATAGGTTGCATTCACCCAGCTCTCTGTAGCTTAGATTTGTCCTTATCTGATACAGCTACCAATCGCCCATCACCTGCTCATTGAGTTCTATTAAAAATTGTAGTGAACCTGGAATCTACCTACATATTACCTAACCTAACCTAACCTAGACCGAGCAAACATCTTCAGACTCGGCACACAGATAAAAAGGCACCTGGCATATTTTGTGCACATCATCACTATTCACCATGCTGACATTGTGTATTATGTGTGTGTTTGGGTGGGTGTGCGAGGATATTACCAGATTACCTACTAAAATGATTAAAACATGTGTGCTGGTGGGTGAGGGTAACTCGAGGTTACCTATAAAAATTATTAATACATAAGATGTGTGAAGTGGGGATTAATGGTCATGTGTAGTGAAGATGTGTGAAGGGAGGGAGGGAAATGGTGATGTGTAGTCGGTAGTGAAGATGAGTGAATGGGGATAATGGTGATGTGTGAAGTGGGGATAATGGTGGTAAGTGGTTGGTAGAAAAGATGTGAGAATTGGAGGTGATGGTGGTAAATTAGCGGTATTAAAGATGTGTGTAGTGGTGTAATGGAGATGTGTAGTAAAGATGGGGGTAATAAAGATGTGTGAAGTAGGGGTAATGGTGATGTGTAGTGGGTAGTGAAGATGTGTGAAGTGGGGATTATGGTGATGTTGTAGCAGGCAACCTTTATGTATAATTATGATTGATCACATTCCAGGTTAGCTATAAAACTTTATACAGTATGTAATGTAGAACCTGAAGAAATAAACAGACCAGACCAACACAAACATATACCCCAAGTGAAGATCACATCTCCACTAATATTGTAACTACACGTTACAAATAGTGACCCCAGAATGACAATGGCAAATAACGATAACGTAGCCTCAGTGGCCTTCAAAGCCCCTACATTTTGCACTCACGACTTGACGCATGAGAGTTCTATATAATGTGCTGTAGTGTTTTTCATACGAATTTGTAGTTGATATCTGGCGAAAATTAGTGTTTTCGAAGATTGGGTGGGGTGAGGGGAGGGTGATATCTCCAACGACGGATATGAACTACAGATTTGTTAAAAACACACTATTACACATTGCATTCTGAAAACCTTGAGTCTAAAAGATATTATGGACAAATGTTTGAATATTACCTTAAAGGTAGTTAGTTTTATTACGAAAGCCATGCATTTGTGACGGATATAACTTATGAGGAAATGACATACTGTACATGTATTAAGAAATGGTAAATATTGAAAGAATTACCGTTATTGCGTACGGTTTTTCTACCTTCATTACCTACTTATTTAGACAATTCTAAGACTATTTTCTTCTATGGCATTTCCTCCGCAAATGCCCCATTTCCAAAATAGGGTATATTCAAATGGGGCATTTTGAAATTAGCTTGACCTTACCTAGACCGCATCAGACTACCGGGACCTAACCTGGGCAAACTACCAGGAAATAACCGTGGTAAAGGTTAAAGGTCCGCCAATGAGTGGCAGTCAATGGGACAGAGTGTAGCACACACTATGTATATGAAACACAACTATAGCACGCATCACAAGGATGATGAGTGGCCCAAAGACCTCTCCACCCACGTGAGACCCGAGTCAGCCTCGGCTATGGCTGCTTAAGCAGGAAGACCTCAGACAGCTGACTCAAATCCCCCACCCCCTGCTCACAGGGGTGGTAACCTCTGGCATCAGTGAAAGATTTTTATAGTGGAAGTACAGGAAATGACCGGGGCAAAATGCTGGGACCAAGCCAGATCTGGCAACACTGCTACAAAACGGTAATTCTTTCAATAAATACCGAAATGTATTTGGCAGAAAAGAATTGATGGTAGTGATTATGGACAAACACTTGAATAATACAGTACCAAAATAGCATTACAAAGTTACCATTGGCCTCTACTGCCCACATTAGACTTGGAAGAATTAAGCCGGTATCACACGGTCGCTCTTTTCCTACGACATCGTGTCGTACGACACCATTTTCGACGACATGTCGCGTGAAACAATAGCACACGGCAAATTCTCATTCAGACAACAACGACGACCGACGACACCACGCGGGCGGCGGGACAACCAAAACACTTTGTTACAAAAGCCACATCACCAAGGATGGACGCCATTAACCGAACCGAACCTAACCTAACCTAACCATTTTAGCTGTTGGAGCATGTGCAATTGCTTTGGAAGAAGAAGAAAGAGGTTTGGACCAGGCGGCAGGCGAAAGCAGAAATGTAAACAAACCCCGAAATCAAATCAATATTCCATGCTTATATTTAACAGTTAAATTCGGTGTATATAATATATAAGATCTAGGAATACAATTTCTATATTCAAAAAATGATACCTAACACTACTTAAATCATAATATGCCATAATAATATATTCCATACAATATTATTCACTATAGACTTTCAACGACTTTCTCCCTGTCGCAGGAAATCGCCGACAGTTTTCGATAGTTTCCGTCAACACCTCGTCGTCCGAAATCTCCCATTTCCCACGACATGTCGTCGAAAATCGTGTCGTACGACACGATGTCGTCGGAAAAAGTGCCCGTGTGATAGCCGCTTTAGAGACTGTACATTCATTAAAATACATGAGGAGGTGTGATCCTTCTGTGCAATTATAATTGTACGGTATTATATCCTGGTTAAGAAAATCCTCAACACAAATTTTATCTATACTGTACTAAAATTGAATGAAATATGAAACTGATGCATTCTACTAAGCTACACCATTAGTCCATAGTCTGATATGGCTTGTTTGGGTTTTAGGGATAAATGCTTATCGACTTCGTAATGGCCAGTAAGGTTATGAAATTGTACAGTAATAGTGTGAGTGTGTGTGTGGAGGTGAATATAGAAAAGTGTGTGTGTGTGTATGGAAGTGCATGTGGAAAAGTGTATGTGTGTTGCATGGTATCTGTGTGTTGTATCCCCATAGTCAGCTAATATCATTGTCAAAAACGTAATGGACAGAAAAAAAAACACGTGAATAGTTGAACTGTTGATGCCTGGAATAACAAATAGTCAAACTTGTTCGTTTGTTTTAGCCCACTAACCTTGAGAACCGTAATTCCGTCTAGTTTAAAAACCACTGTACTTCCAGGGTAATTATAATACCCTCTCAAATACTGGAAATGGTATCGTGTTCAATATTACATCAATTCACTATTTTTTGACAAGAGGTGATAGAGTACAGGTATAAAACGAGTGAATTTGTGATGCTTTGTTCTCACACTTCCCGTTTATAAAGTACTCCTAACCTTTCCTATATTATTTAACGTCAACTACGTACACTATTGATGACAACTACATTATTTATTATTATTCCAGGTCATCTTTATATTAGAAACGTTAAAATAAATAAAGGTTCTGCTACAGCCCCTACTCGACCGAGTGCACTGTAGCCCCTCCTCTTATCACCTCATTTCTCGAACGGTACTCAGTTTTCTCCATCAAAATGAGAGAAAACTTATTCATCAATGCTTCATAGATCCCTAACACACATTATTTCAAGCATCTTACCGGGATCGAAGCGTCAAATTCGAAGAAACTGTCGGAATCCATAGTACTTTCTCCAATAACGGGTCATGGTTTCCAGCACCATTATGTTCCAATAATCCGGAAAGTTTGCAATCGTTTTATCATTCTGTCATGAATATCATCTTTTTAAAAAAGAAAAAATAGATTTTACATCGTTAATAATAATACGCATTCTTATCAAGAGATATGCGTATCTTTCCTATTAATTGGCTTTAAAATCAGTAGCAATTTTTTTTTAAAGTCTTTCTTACCTGCATGGATGTTACGCAAGAGAATTGAACCTTTTATAAATAAAATGTTATGGTAATAAGGGGTTTGAATACTATCATATTAACTTATCACATACCACAGCTGATCTCGACATCTGTCATCAATCATGTACTGTATTGTCAGAATGCTTCAATCATTATGCATTATTTACAAACTATTATCTAACAAGTAAATACAAATAAAAAAAGGGCATGCCCATATCTTATGCAATATTGCATAACCGTATGAATTAATTTTCTAGGAATAACGTTGAATAACCATATATAATTAATTCATTTGGATTCATGGAGCTGCTGGGTTCCTCGGATTGATAGAATGCTTGCATTTTCTCCCAGCTTTGTGTCTCTGGTCTATTTTAATAATAATAATAATAACAATAATAGGAAATAATCTCCACATCAGTAATGAAAGGACTTTGGAGTTCTCAAAGTCCAGATAAATAGATAATAACAGGACACGAGAACGTAATCGCTTCCCTGCTAAGGATAACGTCATGCGGCGCGAGCCTTTATATATATATATATATATATAATTTTAATTAGTGCCCTAAGAAACACATAAGCAAAGGTACGTTGGGTGTAATAGGGCCGTAGGCTACTGTAGAGAGATCTTCGTTAGGTATGTATGTGTGTATGTGTGTGTTTTTTTTCTCACGAGTATATCTTTATCTCTTTGATTTGTGTTTTATGCTTCTCTGTCTTATTGTGTGTGTGTGTGTTGTTGTTGTTCACTGGTATAATTTTATCTCTTATTTCTGTTTTTTTTTTTTTCATTTATGCTTCCCTGTCTCATTGTGTGTGTGTGTCCTTCTGTGTGTGTATATGTGTGTGTGTGTGTGTGTGTGTTTGTGTTGTGTGTATATATATGTGTGTGTGTCTATCTGTGTGTGTGCGTTGTTGTATATGTGTGTGTATATCTGTGTGTGACTGTCTGTGTGTTGGTGTGTATGGATACGAGAGAAGTGAGAATAAGAAAAGTGTGGTATGTGTGCGACATATTTCATCTTTTTTGTACCAATTATAAAAATGAAACTAAAGAAAAGCATTATCATCACAATTTCATCGATCGTATGTATAGACAATCACAGCTTCTATCATTGAGTCTTACAAATACATCTTTGACTTGCGGAGATTATACTAAATCAAATACTTATACACATCGCGTAAATGGGGTGAACAGGCTTTACTTAATGTTTTCTCAAAAGCATTTCATTACTATCATCCTATCAAGCCTTTACAAGCATAATAAAACTACTAGAAACAGGGAAGTAAAATATGAATTATAGAAATAAAATTATGTGCTGCTGGGGTATACTTTTTCATAGTTGCTGTTAAATGTTGTTGGATCCATTTTCTGTGTTAGCATTTATGCTACAGGGTAGGCAAAAAATCACTATTAAATTTAATGTAGGTAAATAAAGATCTTATTGTATTAAATATTTTTGTATATTTACAAAGAAACAACAAGAGAGGGACCAGAGCAGCAGCTGGCCACACATCATGTTAAAATTAACACAGTAACACACCTCACAGAGGCAAACATTTAATCGCCAGAGAAGCAAGACATTTTTGGCATATTTCTTTTCTGCAAACTACAAGGCAGGCTATCTGGAGGACTACTCAGGTGGACGGGGGAGAGGATAGGGTGTCAGACGAATAAATTAGGATAATAAAATGTTCATGACAGGATAGGGTAATGGTGGATGGATGGTGTAGTATGATCAAAGGTGTGATAGGAGGCCCAGACTACAAGTAGTGGGTGGTGGTGGGCAGAAGAATAGGATGGGACTGTAGAGATAAGGGGGTGGGTATACTGTAGATAGGAGATCAGGATTGGCAAAATTGCAAGAATGGATTTTCAGATGTAAAAGAACCAGGGCATATAACATTGTGGTTGTGCAAGACATAAGGAGAATAAAAGAAAAAACCGGGTCAGAATGTGAGATACGGTGTTGCAGCTGGATAATGTCAGGAAGCAAAATGTACAGTACAGGTAATGACAGGTGGTACAGGGCTTTAATGAATGCTCCAAGATATGGGGATAAAACACTAAATGAGCAGTCTAACTGACTATACTACTAGGAATCAGAATGGGGGGATCTATGGAGGTCTAAGAGGGTTGAAAATAAAGTTTGAGACTTGTAGGCTGATGGAAGAATGGGTTCACGATATCTTTATTAGTTTGAGCTGTAGAAAGCTGAATACGATTCGATAGAAAAATACTGGCAAGTTAGGAAGAGGTGATGAGGGTGTATGGGCAAAAATGAAATAAAAGATGAATGGATGAGGGATTGAGTCACCAGATCTAGGGCAGGGATAGAATGGCAAGTCAGTTGGGCAGAAAGTAAGGAAACAGGGTTGAGGTTGCAGCATAACAGAGGCAAAGTGAGATTAAGGGAGGAGAAGGGGAAAGGTATGTGCTGGATAATGCTGGCAGCAACAGCTTGCCACCGTTGTGGGAAGCAATCTTCAAAATGCTTCTCAAGCCACCACAATAGTCACACAAACTGCGCGATGGCGCTGTTAGGTGTTGGCACGAGCTCAAAGTGAAAGAGAGCAAGAACACAGAAAACCCTGTGTAGAATCCAAGAATTTGGTGTCTATCCTTGTCTATCTCATTCACCAAATTCTAAGTGTATCTGTCCTTCATCTTCATCCTGAAACACAAACAACAATAACACTTATTAGTTATGTAATATTTCTTTAAAAATTCTGAATAGCATCACCTTATTATGAACAGCCAACTTACAAGTGCTGTGTAATGCCTTTCATGATTCAGTCCTCTGATGCTTCACATTTACAGAACTACTAATACTTGGTCATCAGTCAGTCATATCAGAATTCTTAGCAACTGTCAGTTATCCATGCTTGACAAAATACTGACAGGTATGGTATAAGAAATAGTACAGTACACATTCAGTACTTTAAGTTATACTGTAGACGTCTCCATTTAACCCCACAGGTCTAATATGAAGATCTATGCATTTCAGTAACTGCCCTGAACAGGCCTAGTACTAATATTTACAAAATGCATAATGCCATTAAACAAGAAAACAGGGAAAAATGGAGAGCATGAATACTGCGCTACATCCCAGCCACTGCCACATAAGATTCCCCTGCCTCCAGGGTGTTTAAATAAGTGAATATAGTATTTTATTGTGTATGCGCTTGTATTTTGTACCCCAAGTGACCTTTATAGGGGAGAACAGAGTTTTCATTTTGAATGACCTGGAGATACATATTTTAACATAACTGGGATAACCATTCAAGGGTTGACTTATGTTTAATAGTGTTTTCATGTAATATATTCCTCTTCTTTCTTTTATGCTCATAAGTACTTACATCAAAGCCAAAGCAAGTTTCCATCTCCTTCTGGGCTTCCTTTTTTGCTTCAGCTCCAATTTCAGTCTTCACCTCCTGTTTCTTGGTTTGCAGCCCAAGGAGGGCAGACTCCTCAACTAAGCAGGGTCCATCAACTGGGTAGGAGAAATGAAATTGTATGAGTAATCTAGAATAATGTTTAACTACTTCAGCCTGGTGTGTTTTTAAATCAATGTATTCAGGCTAAATCCAATGTAGCATTATGCATCACAATGAAAGCCTTTGGGTCAAATAAAATGCAGAGAAAAATGAATGAAGTGGAGGAAACCCAATAGTTCAGTACTCAAAAGATGCACAACTAAGAGGGGTGATAATACCAATAATTCAGAAGATAAAATCTGCTGCATCAAAGGAATGAAAGAGAATTGAAGAGGTACTTTAAAGTTGGAAAGAAAAAATAATTAGTAAAGTACAGCAAAGATGAACATGTGGGTAAAGACGAAAGTATTAGTGAGGCAAGTAGATGTATACCTGTTCTGCTAATACCCAATTAAGTGATTTGTATGGATTTAGTGATGATAATGCATAGTAATTATGATTATTAGTGCCTACATTTTGTTGCCTGACAGGTTTGATTGAACATTCTGGAATAAAGGAATATTGAGTCAACATGAAATGTCATCTCATTACCCTAGTCCCAGAATGACTACTAAAGCACCATTGATGCCCACTAACAGTGTTCCTCTTCTAGTCTGATTCTTTTCTTAATTAATTATTAGGAAAAGGAAGGCAGAACCAAGTACTTTAGAAACCTGCTCCCAACCCACCACTTATAGGAGGGTCAAAATACATAATTAATGGGCTGGTGAGTACTATTATATTCTACCCTATATAAAGAACATTATCTTGATATAACTCCACATCTACAAAAAAAAAAAATGTATATATAAAAAAATAAAATAAAATAAAAAATCAGACGACGCCAGGGGTGTCAAGCTATACTCGTGTAGTCTTAGGGGACAGTATCAAGGTACAGCTAACCTATGCCATCAGCAGTGATAGCATCGTGTGTGATGGCTTCGGGTACCATGAGAGGGGAGGCAGCCAGCACCCCACCAACCCCAGTACCATCCAAACTTGTGTCTGTCACAGGAATACCATCAGACATCATCACGTGTCCTTCTCCATCCTGCAAAACAAAGAACATGGCATGTAAATTTGTGCAGTTACAATCTTTGCCCATAAGCTCTGGGTTTGTAGTTAATAATCATTTTAGGTACAGTACATACTATAACATTGTTACATGGCCTTCCTCAGGAGCTCGGGGCTGCTCGGCCTGACAGCTTGAGGAACTTCAACAACAACAACAACAACAATGTTACATAATTTACTTAAAGACATAGTACTACCATTTCTGTTATCAAGTGAATTAGAATGACATTAGAATGCACACAACATAACAATTGTAAATACCAGACTCCTCTTAATTATCAGTTAATTGTGGTTCCTCACTGGTAGCCATTAGGAGTAAAGACTGTTGAAAAACAACAGTAAATGTGTCTAAATTTAGTTGAATGCCAGCTTGTGCTTTGTGTCCCACCATTCATTTCACCCACCGAAGCTCCACCACTCTACCCTTTCATCAATACAACACTACCTCCTTTTATTTTTCACTCACACTCCATCCTCTCCTCAATGCTCCACCATCAAGTTTTCCCTTACCTGCAGTTGTATAACTTCAAGAACAACGTACTGGTTACCATCCTGACCATCCACGGCCATGATGTCATCCTCGTCAACTTCACTAGTGTACATCTCAACCTGCAATATAATTAATCTTACCAATCACTCTAATATCTCAATCTATAATACAGTAGTTTAAACTTACTCAGGGGGGATATTGTCAATATCACAAAGTACAATACAATAAAACCTGCTTAAGATTTCCCTGAACCGAGTATCAAAAAGTGTGATATAAGTGGGTCTTACTGTATCAGACATACAGTATATTAACAATAGCATCAAATGTACTGTATTTTATTGCTATCAACTCTTTATCATTTTGTTTTATCTATGTAAAAGAACAGAGGAACCCAAATGGATATACTATCCTGAACATACATATGTCTAAGGCTCAACATATAAACCCATATCCAGCAAAGTAACTTAAGCCAGTTCCACACCTGTTGTCCATTGATGAGCTGAAGTCTCTTCTGGCGGCCAATCTTCAATGCCTGTGCCTTCTCTTGGGCCGATGCATCAGGGTCGTGGATAGCCATGTGACGGATTAAGTTACCTGCACCAAAAGTATTCATCATAAATGATTTATAACAATAATAATGAAGGCATGATTAACCAATTAACAATGTCAAGACTATCACCATGATTTTTTATTGCATACCTTTGTGCCTGAAAGCCTTCCCACATTCGGGGCATTCCTGAGTCTTCTCACGTGGCATAGGTGGGATGTACTCAGGGTTGTGGTAGAGGTTTTGATGTCGTTTCAATAGCTGCTTCTGGCGGAATGCCTGTTGTCGAGAGAAAGAATAAGGGTGCTATAATGAGGACTGAATAGGTGCCAGTCAATTAGGAAAGTGGTAGGTTTTCACTTTCCACAAATGACAGAGTGGTTTAGACACTCATCTTGCAAACAAGATTCCCTAGGTTCAATTTGTGGAATTGGGAATTTCCTAAATTCCCGTGTTACTGTTCATCTAGCAGTTAAGTTGTAATTAGGGAGGAGGAACAACAGATTCTAAAACATGTAAATATAAGACACTCCAACTATATCACAAGCACCACACCTCTTCCTTACACATGCCTTATCCAACCTGTCCTAAGCCAGCATGGATAGGGTAGGTTAGGTTATAATATGTGGACAGATATCATCAACTAGGAAAATAAAAAGGGGATAATGCCTACTATAAGAGGTACCTGATCACACTGGTCACATTGATATGGCTTTTGTTCAGTGTGTACCAGCATATGTGACTCAAGGTGACGGGCGGATGTGGAGGCATACGGACACAATTCACATTTGAAGCATTTCTCCCCTTCATGTGACTTGTTGTGCTGCTTAAAGGTGTACCTGGAGGAAGAAATAATGTCATATACAGTCAACTCCCTACTTGTAAAAATTGTTCTGCCATGCCAGGCTGGATGACTGTATAATGCAAGACTTCCCAATGTGGACATGATTTTAATCTGCAATATTTACCCGGAGTGTTTATTCACCATCCGTGAGCTACGACTACAAGAACAATATCACTAGAAGTTTGCAAACCCCCACCAAGGCTGAGCACCCCAGTGTATGGTCAGAATCACCCACATTTCGACTTCATTATTAAAAATTAATTAAGCTATAATGTATGAAACATATTTCCAGATTCAGATATTAATCATCCCAATTCTAATACTCTGTTGCCAGTCACAAGCCCCACTTATGGTAAATATTTTGTACAAATCCATAAAACTTTTAGCGTAATCCTACTAACAAACAAATTAACTGGACCGAAAACATAATATCCTTGATGGAGGTAATAATGCAACACTTGTGCAAATACTGTAGCACCTACCTGTCCGGGAATGCCTTGCCACATTTCTTACACTTGAGTGGTTTGTCTGAGGTGTGAAGCTTCTGCACATGTATTCTTAGATCAGTCTTGCGGCCACAAGTGGTTGGACACAACTCACAGGCATACACTGGCTTGTTACCTGTGAGTGAGCAACATGTACCGTGAGTAGAAGCTCATTTAATATTAGCAGGAAAAATGAACTGCTATTTTTTAGTGATGGTTTTACATCTTTAGAAGAATACCAGTCTATTATTACTAGTGCTACCACATAAGTAATGATGGACATTCCTATTAACATGAATTTAGACAATTCAGTACACACCTCTCTTGTTCAAGAAAACATTTTCTTTTTCGTAATGAAAGATTTTCAGTTCAGTCTTGCATAGACTGCACTGTACAGTTTATGAACAGCTCTGTTCAGAAGTTTGGACTTCACCCATCAGCCATTTAAACCCCAACCCTGATGATGAAAGAGTTGTCAGATGTAAACGACTCCTCCCTGCTGACCCTGACTATGGATCTTTCACAAATCACCTGACGAACCACAGCCTCAAGCACTTATCTGCTTGTGACTCAGACATTATTATTATTGGTCTCACCTGTGTGTATAAGTTTGTGTGCTTTGAGTGAATTTGACTGAGTGAAACGTGCGTGACAAATCTCGCACTCATAGGGCTTTTCCCCGGTGTGAATTCTCAGATGTCGCTTTAGCTTGAAAGTGTCCGGACTGGCATATGTGCAGTGTGGACACTGATAGGGTCGCTCTCCAGAGTGGCACCGCATGTGGCGTTTCAACTTGCTCAGCTCTACACTGGCATAGTCACAGTCTGGGCACTTGTGAGGCTTCTCATGAGTGTGGATGTACCGGACATGTCTCACCAGTTCACCTGACAAAAATAAACACTCAACTGAATCAAACTGGAATATTATCAACTGAAGACAAAATACTGTTGTATTTAATTTGAATGTAATCTTATGTGTCACATTAGTGTTAACCCACACAATCATATAGTTTAAAACTTTGGAGTGGCATGAACACAAGAAATTGGGTATAAGAGCCGCAAAGATGGCTATGCTCAGAAGTGTGTATATCGTCTGAAGAAATGACAAATTATATGGTATGGAAAAGAATGGATAATACAATAAATGTAGAGTAAAAGTGTATAAGAGTGATGTTGAGGGTAAAGAAGAAGGGGAAGATCTAAAAGACTGTAAGATATGATGAGTGATTGTTCAATGAAAACATGGAATAAGAATAGAAGAAGCTTAACTTGTGCATGATTGGCTCGAGTTGAAGAGATTTCCTGAGGTAAAAAATGCTTTTAAGAGACCAACCTGAAGTGGTGAAAGTGCTTTCACAATATTTGCAGCGGTGAGGCTTGATACCGGTGTGAGTATTGACATGGTTCTGTAGTGATGCCAAAGTTTTGAAGCCGCGTTCACACACCGAGCATTTGTGTGGCCGCTCCTCACTGTGTGATTTCATGTGTCTTGAGAGTAGATACCTGTCAAGGGGGTACATAAGAGTTAAAGTAGGAAGAGGTACTATAGGGAAAAATGTGAGGACAAAACAGGCTTATAGGATGCTGTGCTCTTCCTGAAACTATCTCAAGATAACCATATATAAATTTACATGCCAACTCAAGGAGTAGTGTTCAACCATCAACAATTGCATTTTATATTTTATACCAGGCCTTCATCTCCATGCTGGAAGGTAACCCATCGCTAAGAAAATCTTATAGAGGAGGGGTTCCCCGTGCCCCTCGCTCCACGGCTATTGCACCGAAATAGGACCCGAGTCGGCTTCGGCTATGGCTGCCTAAGCAGGAAGGCCTCAGACATCCGACTCAAACCCCCTATCCCCTGCTCATAGGGGTGGTAACCTCTGGCAAAGTGAGAGATTTTTACAGTATCCTGAGCAGGACTCGAACGCTGGACCACAGAAACGGCAGCCGCACACTCTACCACTGTGCTAGCCAGAAGCTATCAACAACAATTGTACTGAATTCAAAGCATAACAGAGATTTACTGTGATGGCTGTTCGGTTGGAAAAGCTTACCAAGTAAATATTATTCTGCTCATGCTGTATTCAACAATATATCTATAGTGTAACAATATAAACATAGTGTATGTACCTTTACATTTTTGTACAAGATTTTAATAATAAAAATTATCCTAAATTGCTTACCTTTTGGGACTAGTGTAGTTGCAATAATTACACATGTGTGCTTGAGTAACTGTTTGGGACTTTTTGTGAATGATGCGCATCATTTTCTTTTCATCTTCATCACCAGACTCCTGAAAACAAACAAATTTTTTAGAAAAACTAGCAGTCTTTTACTGTTTTATTGCAAGAGGAGATCTCTTCAAGTAAGAATACTCTCCCAATTTTGAATTACACTAAAATGGGAAGGAGTCGCTATGTGTAGTACTTGGAGTCCATATCTCAGGTGGAAGTGAAACATATTAATGCTATGAAGGCATGGAATATAGGAAGAAAAATATTCTCTGTTAAAGTACTTTTAATATTGTACCATAACAATCACTCACATAACTAAGTCCTTCATCGGGTTCATTAAAGTCGTATACAGTGTCGTCTTTGTCGGCATCGCTGGACTGCTCCACAATGAGGACATAGCTCACTTCCCCAGGGTTTGTTGAAGATGGAACAATGGTCACTATCTGATTGTTGTCCCCTGGGAAAAATACCACGTTACACTTATGGGATTGGGGAAACTACTCAAAAATTTAATAAGGCATGCATACTTCTATCTTTTATATCATAACTGATAGTAAATTTTTCTGCATTTAACATATCTTTTACAATTGATTCCTGGAACAGATTCTTGGTTTATATTTCAGTAAAAACAGTATTGCAATATCCATTTGCTTACAAGCATGGTACAGTAACTAACCTGTATTGAGGACAACTTGGTTATTTCCCTCACCCTGTTGCATGCTGGGAATGACCTGCAGTGTACCATCCTCACCCAAAGCCACTCGACTCTGGGACAGACTATCTCCATCCTAATAGCACAAAAGACACAATGCTTATACCCTTTTGTAATGACACATTAATTTTACAGTCCACATATTGTACTACAGTATACTTCATTCTCATGGTAAAATTTCTGTGTTTTCAATAAACAGCTAATCAGAGAGGTAATGGAAATTACAATATTAATAATATTATATTTATAAACAAAATAATTACAGTATAAATATATTACATTAATAAATACTGAAATATTTTCCATAGTCAAGATTTGATACAATAAACCCCTCGATATAATGACCTGCAACATGCCGAATTTCAGCTGCAATTTCCGTAAAACATTATGATGATAATCTTTTTGTAGCTGCATGCAGAATAGTGTATGCCTACTTACATCATTAATAGAGTCTTCTTCTGTATTAAGCATAACAGAACCCTCAGCTCCTCCAGACTCTCCTTCCGAGGCATCTCCACCATCTGATGACACCACCACCATCTGCTGCTGTGTCCCATCAACATTCTGGTAGAAGTACTGACCGGACTCATCCACAAACACCTGAGCTACATCAGCTGTCAGGAAAGCATACACATTACTAATATTGTGCTGTACAAGGTTGAATAAAGTACACTGTTAAACACCCATTGTCTTTCTGTTTACTTTCAGATAGCTACTGACACTTGGTTCCTGGTTTCCCTGCTATTGTTTATACAGTATCATCGTCACAAGAAATCTTATACATGGTTAAGGAGATGGTACAAAATTTCCTGTACTATTAAGTAGCCATTATATTTATTGTCATAATCTTAACTGTAACTTCAGAGACACCTCACCTGTGGGTCCTTGGTCACCAGTCTGAATCTCTTTGTTAAATGTATCAAGGTAGTTGTGGATGTCACTGATGGTTTCACCACCTTCCCCTCCCTCCATTCTGCAACAAACAAAATTAAATGTTATACACAGGGGTGTGGAGTTGGATTTTTTAAATTCTGCCTCAGATTCAAAATAAAATAGCTTAAGTGGAAGGGTAGTATCGAGGAAAGACTAATGAATGTAGAGTGTTCCTAAGTTAACCAGTTACCGGTATGTATAAATAGGATAAAACAGAGTATGCAACCGTTAACTATTCTAATGTATGTATAAATAAAAAGATAAGTTAGAAAAGAGGAGGACCTATTCTTTAGGAATAAGCTAAGAAAGAAGGAAGACCAAAACCTTGTACCACTATGAAATCTTTTCTATAACGGGGGATAATGATAAAAATGGAAAGAAAGAAGTCTGTGCTAAGCCAGAAAGATATTGTACGGTACCACAAGGGAGGGGACTAAGATGAGGGAGAGCAAGCATGAAGATAAAAAGAGAAATATGACCAAGAGAGATTGGGATTGGTTTAGGTCCAAATGGATACCAAAACTCATATACTGTAGTATTGCCCATACATTGGCAGATAATACCTCCTCAATGAGCTTCGAGAATATGAAATTCAATAATTTCAATTCAATCTTGCACAATCGGTAATTTGTTGAAATAACTTCAAAAATATTACTTAAAAAATTAATATATTCATACTTTGGAATCTTATCTAAGCAACTATCAACAATTTACCTCCTTTAAAGATGACGTTGTTACTAGCCTACTATTTACATTTTTTTATTAGCAATATTTCGAGGTCGTAAATCATACGTTCCCACGGAAAGCATACAAATTACAATTATTTTTCAATTACTACGCGTCTGTCACTGCCTTATTACTTGAATATTTATTAGAAACTAGAACACTTTTATATCTAATAATACCCATATGAGAAACGTAAGTAACAAAGGGGTAAAACTATTGCTCTTTATTAATAGCCCTCTAGCAGTATTGGAGGTAATAATAAGTGTAAGGGTTTTAATGGCTGCCCTTCAACCCTTACTCTCTTAATACCTCGTACTTCCCTTGCATTACATAGCATCCCAATAATTAACCTTCCCATAGTCATCATCATTCACCTTAACTCATAACTCAATGCTAGTGAGTCCCCGAATGATCAACAACAACTAGAATAGAGCTACGACCACGCAATCTGACGGACAGAATCAAAATTAAAGCTTTGCACAGTGAAAAGTAGGGGGCATCACAGGCGGCCCTCCATAACAACAACAACACACGCTCCTCGTTACAACTCATTTTTACACCTTATATACCCTATTTCTAACATATACCCTACATCCATGCCTCAAATACAACCAATGCTACAATCCAAGACCGCAAAATCCGGGTTAGGTCCATTCACACGGGATAAATAAATAAGAAAACAATTACCTGTCTGACTCGTTCACTTGCCGTCAGAGCGCAGCAGCAGGGGAGACGCTGCCAAAATGGCCACCTTCTATGTAAGGGATCATGAGGTTAAATAATGATTCAGAATAGTTTTATATTAGTTGGATAGTCTATATTCATTATTGTTGGGAAAATTATATAAAAAGAGGGTTTTTCCATATCTGAGGTATTCTGTTTAAATATTATTTTTAGGTTTAGCACCCTGAGAAATATTTTAAAGCTATACAAATATAGAATTAAATACTTGATTATATAGCCGCAATTTTATAGGTTTGTTAATCATTGTAACTAAAAGTATATGATGTCTTTCAAAATCTAAAATAAACTCGGGTATTTACGAAAAATTCTATTTGTTTACAATTTGTACGACATAAAAAAAAGTAAGATGGTCTATAACGTTTATAATATGATGATTATTTTGGGCTATACTAATAAAACATACTTATATATCACAGGTAATGGTATACCAGAAAAATAATATATGCACCTGAAATATTCATATACACCATAAAAAGTATAATGATCAATTAAATAAGTACTGTACCTATCATAAGACTGTACAAAAGTAAGGGGGAGGAGGAGCAGCTGACAAGAGGTGTAGTACAACATTCTTTTTTAGTTTAATTAGAGTAAATTATACATGAATTCTCTTTTGTCTTGATGTGTAATGATGTGAGAAAGATGTATTATAATTATGTAGTCAGAGACTGGATGGTTATTTTATTACCATTTATAAGAGTTACAATAAATGGAGCTCCAGTTTTTTCATAATGACTGGAAAGTGTCAATCAAAGGCTGCTAATTATATTTGTTTATGTTTTATTACATTACCCTATATTTTCATATTTATTTATTTGCCGGAAAAACCCATTATTAATCATGTTTCAAAGTTCAAGCAATTGCACTTTTTGATCGTCTTGGAATACCTTTATAATATTATATTCAATTGTTTTATATCTTATAAATTTATCAGTCGTATTGCATGTACTGTTTGTCAGAAGTTTAATGGTGTATTTTGTCAATATTGCCTCCCCTTTCTTACCAATGGCAATAATGAAAATCATGATGGTGTCGTGAATAATTTGAAATCGGAATTATTTCCAAATTACACATGTGCAAGATATCTATTTTTCACTGGTATACGTTCTTATGGTCAAAATTTCCATAACTTTGATATAAGTCTTACCTTGTGCAACTCCCGGCAGTCTGCTAATGTTAGGTCCCGGTAATCTCCCACGGTCCAGATTAGGTTAAGTAAGGTCAGGTCAGGTCTGCCTAATTACTGTATAAAGCAAACTACCGTAATACTATTTGTGCTCGCCAAAAATTGGAAAACCCGAGCCAACTTTTGCCAAAAGCTGGGTGATGGGGTATGGCCAAAACAGGATATTTGCACAATAAATGAATGTTAAAATCAAACGAATCATATGAAAACTATATATGTTTTGTCTTAAAATCTCGCACATGTGTAACTTGGAAAATTTACCGTGAAATCTAGTTTTGCTGATTCTCATTAAAGTACATGAGAAGGCATGATTTGAGGCGCCATATTCAAGAACAAACATGGTATATACGATGGTGTGGTACCGGTATGATGACTCCACAGACACAACAGGTCTGTCGTACTAAAACCATCGTCAACAAGGCCCTTGCTATCATGAAAATACAGTATTACCAAAATTTAAATTGCTAACAACACCATGATCACCACGCCTAAAAAGATTTTACTCCATAAATATAATAATGCATTGATAGTGAGATAGTCTTGTAGATGATATAAGGGGAGATTCTCCTGTTCGTAAAATAAAGGGTTTACTGATCCCTCCGAACGATGCCACGAAATAGACGACCTTAATATTACAAATGGAGGTTTCTGTTTCTTAGTATAGTTTAGAGGAATCAGAGACCTTCGAATTCACTAACAAGATAATTTCCCCTTACTGCCCCTACAGGACTAAAGAGAAAAAATGACAATCATAAAAGTCTACCACCATATGGATAAAATTTGTTAAATAGCATTGATACTTTTTAGTGTGAGAAATGGCAGCCCCAGGTATAAGCCAGGAGAACATCGTCTTTCCAGCACGTGTTCCCCCAGATGTGAAGACGCTGATCAAGGCATCAAAGGGAATGGACAAAGCATTTTACAGGAAGCTTATCAAATGTAAATATTATTAGCAATTTCATCTATCTACATAAAGTAGAGTTGTATGTATTTGGTGACATTTGGGGGTACGGTATTGGTTGAAGATGTATGAAGTTGGGGTTTTAGGTTTCTTTCATTTTTTTTCTTTATTTTTTAATGTGCTGGGAACTTCCCTGTGAAGGCATTTGTAGGTGAGGGAGTGTAATTATTACTTTTCTGTGCTGGCCAACCTCTTGACAGAGTGAGATATTAGAGAAAGGGATAGATGAATGTATATTTCTGTTGCATGATTTCATTCTGTATTTAAGATATTCATGTTCTTTATACAGTGAGCTTGGGTTACCTGCAGGGGAGCGCTAGGGATGGTGATTGTGAGGTCGCTGTGAAGAATTTGTGTCAGGCTGCCGGAGCTACAACAGAGCAGCAAGTTATGGTGAGTTACTTCTGTTCTCTGCTACCTCATCATTGTCGACTAACCAATTAAAATGTGAATCTTTGCATAATAAGAGGGCAAAGGAAAGGTGAGCATTTCTGGTGTTTCAAAGGGTATGGAGGGGAGTGGGTAGCTGTGGGTGAAAGAGATTGAGAACACAGTAGTGCAGTTGACAGGAAAGACTGGGATATATAGTGAGGTATGCATGGGTTTGATAGTTACTGTATTTAGCCATAAAGGGGTTAAAAAGGTATAAACATAAAGTATGTAAAGAATGGCAAGACAAGAAACCTAAAAGATTATTAACAGTTCAGTAAATGGCAGAACTTGAATAAAATGATCAACATTACTTTACAGGGTAAAATTAACTGGATAATTGAAGGAGTACAGTGGGTAGACAGTGGGAAATGGAAAAATTTTAATTGAGAGAACCAGCTGCCAAGTTTTTTTACATTGTACTGTAGTGTATTATTTCAATACTTGCACTGCAGGCAACATGTGTGCAATACGCTGGTGTAGTGTCTCTTCTGCGTGCTGCCCTCAGAGTCAACACTCACACTGTGCGACAAGATACCTTTATTAATGACCTTACCAATCTTGGGTGAGTGATGACCTTGTTAGTTTATAAGCAGTTACAGTATTCTCCATTTCTGAATATTGGTGTTTTGTTTGTCACGTAAAGTACGGTAATCCTTACAATTGATTTATATTCTTACAATAGAACAGGTAGTTACCTCTTCCATAATTTTCCTCTAAAGTTATAATGGTGGATTAGAAGCCATGTTGGTGCTGTATTCTAATTTACAGTGCTGGTAGTAATGTTTTGCTCATCAAGGTACTGTACAGTAATTCCTTGTGTGTAAGTAATTTCTTTAAGTTAGTGTACAAAGAATTTTACCTATACAATTTATAATACTATTAAAAGAGTAACTCAAGAATAATATTTGAGGACTCTCTTTCAGACTTTCAAGTGACTTTGCGACTGACTTGAGCAGAGTTGCTTATGGTGCCTCGAGAAATGATATAAACAAGCAGCTGGTAGTAGCATCACCATCACTCCCCACTTTCACTGCCATCAACTGGAGGGTTGAGGTCACCATATCCACCAGGTAGTGCTTATTTTAAGTAAATGATCCACACAGATAGACTTACTTGTGCTGGCAGTATTTTCAGAATCTACCTGTTCAACTAATGTTTCAAGGTTGCATTACTCATTTAAAGCTGTAAAAGTCTGAGGACACCATTACCAAATTTTCACTTGTTTTCATCAATAATATAAAATTAATCATTCTTAGATCGATATCTCTCCCAAACTCGAATGATTTGATGCTTGTCATTGGAAATAAATTTAGTAAAAACCAGACATCACTCTACCTGAATATAAATATATAAAATTGAAACTCAGACTAGATATTTGTATGATAATGCATTTACACCCTTATCAGCTGGCTGTCGCGAGTATTGGAGCCAGTTGTCACGTTGAGGCTCGACAAAGATGATAAAAAATCATGCACATTTGAGATTCCTCTGGCAAAGTTCCACCAGCTCAGGTACACTGTGGCCAGCCTCTTGCACCAGATGGAGGCCCTGGAGAACTCACCACTGGCCAAGAAGTAGAAATAGCATTACATTGTACAATTTGTGTGAATGACATTTGTTTGATTGTATACGATCTCTGTCAGTGTACTGGTATTCAATTACTGTTGGCAACCTTTCAACAAATAATCCTCACTAGTCATTGTATGGACAGAGATTGAGCCCTAGACTTAGTTACCCATTCTGATAAACCTGAAATAGTCCATTTCCCAGGGTTAGAAGGATGTAAGAATGTAATGTATATTACAGTATAACTTTATTATGGAGATAACACTTACTGTATTTTGTGCAGTATTATTTCTGTTAGAGTAAAAATTTTATTGTTTACATACAGCTTGCTTTAAGGAAGTGGGATGGTTATGAATTTGAATTGAGGAAGGAGTTAGGCCCAATGCTTGTTTTACACAATTTTTGATTTACATGACCTTTTCAGCAATATCATACTTAAATGTATACCTGTACAAATATATTAGTCCCATGAAACTGCAAACTGATTACTTCCATAAACCAGTCACAACCTAGTGAATATTATGTCAGCAGCAGGTTACCAGTATCAATTCGTTTGGGAAAAAAGTTATGAATCATCCACGTCCATGCTGATATCCATAAAATGACTCATATCGATACCTTCACCAACATCAGAGGTGGATGTCCCAGGGATAAGACTAGCCAAACCAAGATTAGCAAGTGATAGTGCTCCTCCAGTGATAGGGTCACCATGGTACACCATTGCATCTAGAACAGAGGGGTATGCGGACTTGCGCCCACCCTCACACAGGGCAAGATGACGAGCTGTAAGCAGAATGAATGAAATTAAACATATGTAAAGTAGATTCAGTTAAAGATAATATGAATTTATATATGTAAGGTTGATGGAAAATGTTATTTATTCTAATTATTATATACTGTAATTCAAACATTTAATCTTTACAATGATAAAAGTTTCTCCTCAAATGCCATTTTATACTGTAGAAAGAAAGAGGGAAATAAAAAAGGATTGTCTGACTCACCAAGATGGTTTCCACTACGAGTGTTAAAGCCACAGATACAATAAAGAGGGCGTGGGAGGTGGATGGGTGGACCAATGCTGTAGTATCCTCTAGCATTTTTCCGAGGGTGGAAGACATTGGCGTGCTTGCTGATCATGTTACGACAGCAGGTGGAGTATGGACACTTGGTACATTTCAGATATGCTCTGCAAAGTGTAGAGGGGGGCATTTGAGTTCATCAACAAAATCAATATGGTGTAAAGACAATATTATGATCCTATGCTGTGTTTTTTGTCGTCCAAGCATTGGCTTGGGGTTCCAAGCGGGCTTGGACCAAGCTGGTTTCTGATGAAAAAACAGACATATTGTTGCTGCTCAGCTGCCTAGCAAGTGGCCCCAAGACTGCTCCTGAGCACTTTTACTTTGGGTTGATTTCAGCAGCTGCCGATTGGCGTGGCTTCGTATCCACTTGACCGACAAAAACAGTACAGGGCAATTTGACTTGGTTTCACCCAAGCAATCTTCGTGTCACTTGGATGACAAATACACAGCACTAGTTAACTTAAGAACTGCAAAAACAAGAAAATACTTCACAAAATGAACCTCACTTGTATCTACTTATAATCATCCAATTAAAAAAATTATCAATGCTACATGAATCACCACTTTTTACTTACTTAAAGTGTCCCTCAAGGTAAAGGCTGGCATCACATTCTATGCAGTAGCAGGATTTTTCTTCTTCCTCATTGTTGACAACAAGTCTTTCTTGGCAAGCTATTGTGGAGGACATTGCTACTGTGGCAAGTGTACGATTGTTGTGGAACAAATCCATTGAAGTTATCTTTTTCTTGTTTCCTGGGACTATTCGTGATGGCTTTAGTGATGGCCGGAACATGATTTTCATTTCACCCTGAGGAATCTTGTAACGCTGCAGACCTGTAGGGGATCAAGAATTTGACTGAATATCACATATCAACTAATCATCATCAATAACCTATCTAACTTTTTTCAATGGATTCTAGGATCAGGAAAGGAAAAATTAATCCAGAAATGAGAGACAGAATAACCAGTGAATGAGTCAGACTTGCATTTATTCCCTCTCTTTCAAGCCACAAAATTCTCAGCCCCCCCCCCCCTAACAAAGTTCCCACAAACATAAAGGAAGTACTGCAATTATAACTACTAAGCCAAAACAACAGATGTCTTCCACTAAAATGATCAAGCACCATACATTTTCATAGTTATAGTAATTATAGTCTGATATTACTTTTTCACTTTTCCTCTGGAGCCCCCCACCCCAAACTTATAAAAAAATATAAATAAAGTACTGATAATGATAGTAAAGTTACTAAATCAGCAAGAGGATTAAAATTTTAAAGAAAATAAGACACATTTGTAAGTCATGGTACAGTACTGTAAAAATAAACCAACATATCTGACCTGGAAAACTGGCGCGTGTGATGTGGTCTCTCTTTTTGTGCTCATCAAGAAGATATTTACTGTAGAAGCTCAGCACACAGCTCTTGCACTTCCCAGCCAGTGTGTTGTGTTTCTGTGAGCAACAATACAACACAGTAAGTCAAGTAAAATGATCCAGTTTATTTTTTTCACCTTGTAGATAACTAACTCTTATGTAAAATTAAGTTTACACTGATATACCTGGTACTATAAATTAATAAATAAAGTGAGAGATGCCCTCTCTTGAAACCTATGGTACAGTACTACTACATGGCTTTATGGGACCATGGGATAGAACTGGAGGGAATAAGTGATTGCTCTGTGAGACTGACTCAAGCCCTATCTCCAGTCTACTAAAGAACACCACCTTCAGATATATAGGTATGTGGCATGCTTACCAGAAGTTGATCATGTACACAGGGTCATATTTGATATGGCTGCCCCTGACTTGAGGAGTCTCACAAAGGGGGAAGCACCATCACTCAAGGTTGAAACAAATTAATGACATGATGGGAGGGACTGGGTAATTGGGAATTTAACATTATGACGGCAATAAATAACAGTAGCACTAAAGGTACCTGAACATGGGAGAAAAGACGCTGTGAGAAGGTGCTAGTTGAGGTTGCATTGATGGACTTGACTGTGAGGCAGAAGTGGCACTGGACATATGGAGTATTCTTGTGTTCCTGTAAAAGAAAGAAGGCATACAATATGTTCATGTGCATAATTATACAGTATAACTTTCATATATATTTTAATTTGTCTTCCAACTGTTTTTCAGTTCCCATAACTAATTCACACTTCTGCATCAACTGTTATGTTAATAAGTCTAATCAGTTTCCTCAGATACCAGATAATAGCTATCTAATGTCCTTAATATGCATAAATAATTGCAGCTGACCTATCATTTATAGGCAGAAACTTCATACCAGAGACATTAACTTATGTTTCAATCATGGCATTGATATTTCTGAGTGAATGCTAGGTTACTGAACTTTTACAAATTGCATGACACTACCAATTTCACTTCAGCCACTGCCGGATAATTCCACCTCTTACTGGGAAACATCACCTATGGTAACTCACTATCTCGGGATACAAGGCCACGGTACAATAATTTATTGCAGTAACATTTCCAGATTTTTTTTTTATTAAAAGATCATCACTAACCTTGTTGAAATGGTCAATGACACTGTAGTAAAAGGAGGTAGTGAAGTTGCACACCTCACAGCGGTAAGGTAGCTCTGCCTCATAGTGTCGTTTCCCCATGTGGTTGATCAGGTTTATGTCTACAGTAAAGTTCTCATTACAGATACGACACCACGAGTACCTGCTGTCACTGTCTTGGTGAGTCTGTGTACAAAAGTTGTGAGAGGATTGGGTAGCTGAAAGTTGGATGTAACTTCTACATGAAGAGATACCATATTGTGTGTCTCGCAAAGCACTCTGGTCAGAAAGACAAAACTTGATCTAGCAAGCATTTTAATGAAGGATTAAAATGTATTGAAAAGTGAAATCTACGATTAAAAAAGATTAAAAGGTCACATACACACTGACATACAATAAATGTCACACTTACTGTTTTTTGGTGATGTTCACGCTGGACTTCATCTGGAAAGTGTGCCAAGCAGTAATTGCAAGCAAACGTGTTTTCTGCAGCAGCACCCCGATTGAGATGGAGTTTTAGATGAGTGTAAAATTCCACATTGTTCTCACACACAGTCTGAGTAAATTAAATACAATGTACCATACCCTATAAACATACAACATGCCTGCATTATATGATTTTCACTAGTATGTTTTCAATATGGACATAAAATGTCCATCATTCATTTAGTACATTGCAAAAACAAAAGTGGATTGAGTAGACTTACACTGCAGATATGGCAGGTAAAGGTGTGGGTGTTTATTTCTCGTCCAAGAGAAGTATCACCCTGAATCTGGCCATAATAATAGGGTTCTAGCTCCACTGGACTCCCAAGGGATGTAGAGGTGGCATGAGAGGATAGTTGGGGTATGGGAAGCTTGGTCTTACCAGAACTAGTAACACTGAAGCTGCCATCCACAACTGGTGTCACCACGGTCAGGCCACCTCTGTGGAATGGCAAATATAAATGTCAGCATTTCAGCTTGATGCCATGGTAGCCTTTTCATCGGCCGTTACACCCAGTATTGGAGGAAAATGGAACACTGTTAGTTCTTTTACTATTTACCATCAGCTTAGCAATACTAGAGAAGACACTGTGTTTAACTTTAAACACTTTTAACAACCAGCTTACTCTCTTTCACTGAACAGTCATCTGCACAGGCAATGTTGCCTATTCTTGAGCAGTGGTGGGCACTGCAAACAAAAATCCACTTCTGCAAACTCTAGCCCTTACCTTCCGCAACTGCAATCTCTAACACAAACATTCTGCAACAGCAATCTCTAACCCTAAACTGCTTGGCACTTACTGGGTAATTATATGAACCTTAATTCTTACACAACAACTGTGATCCCCTCCTACATAGTTTGACTGTACGTTTCACAAAAAAATTCTACATGAATAGCCCTTTGTTGATTCACCAATACTTACATTTTTTTGACATTGAGGTTGACTTTGTTGGTATGGTCCAGTGGTGTTTGAGTCTGTAGGTAGAATTAAATTTATGCTGAGAAAATAGGACATACATCAAGGGACTAGTCATATGAGGATAAAGATAAATATCCAATACAGTATCAAATCTATAGACTAATAATTACATTTGATAGGCAGCTTAATATACAAAAGTAAAAAAACGAAGTATAGCAGCATGAAAGAGAATTTTATCTGTGAGGAAAGAAAAAAAGAAAAAAAAAAACTGTTAAGGAAATATATCTATATGATGTAGAAGAAATCTATTACACTTCCCAAATTTGTTTGCTGCTTGATCCTGAATATTTAATCTGGATATTCTTAACAGGTCCCTATGTGCAACGTCACCCCATGACTTTTTGGTCTACCCCTCTGTACTCTGCCTTTTCTCTTTTATCTTAACAATATAAACTTTTTCACATAATGTGATGGTCTGTCTTTTCTTTGCATTGCTACTAATATCACTTGAAACCTTTCTCTTCAGCGCCATTGAAAGGAGATTACTGTACGAGAGTAAGCACAAAAATATCACAACAATTGCGGGAATAATGTATGTGTGTGACAACAAGTATGCTGCGACTGACAAACTGACCAATACCAGCTCCAATTCCCACACTCGCAACCACAATACTGTATTTCATTATTAGATATACATTATTAGATATATTTCTGCAGTATTATAGGCTTTTTTTTTTAAATTGTAATGTTTTTGTGTGTGTGCAGCTGTGTATGAGAATCAGAGATATGAGTGAAAGCACATGTAGTTGAGGGCAGGTGTGCATGCGGTCAGTCATACGTATCAAAATGAAGCCCTCAGATATCTCGGACATGGGTCTTTCCCCAATTGATCCGTGTTAGTGAGGGTTTACTGTACTGTACAGCAAAAGATAACATGCAGTTAAAATTCTTACCACAGGATTATTGTCGAGGGTGATTTGTGAGGCAAGAGCTGCATTGCTTGGAAGGTTGGTAATGATGGAGGGTTGAATTGCTGTTGGACACTTAGGTAATTGTTGGCTCTTGTATCGCCAAGTCTGGTGAGGCTCTTGTGCCACAAACTCCAATAGATGTAGTACTCCAGGGTCTGTGGTGAAGGGAGTTTTAACTAGGCAACATCCCGAGATATATGATTTCCTTATGTAATTTTTTTCCTTAAAGTATTTTTCTTTGTTTCCTAAAATTAAATCAATATTTATTTCTTTGCCTTACTGAGTTATATCAAATGTAGAGTTTGTTGTATTAAAAACATAATAATGTGTCAGATACTTTATTCAAGGCATAATTGATCAAAACATCTGAGATATGAGAATTTTGGACAGCCAATCACACGTCGCTACAGTTAGGAGCCCTTGAACGAGCATTATCATCAAATCAACCAATCATGGACGCAGAAACAGAAACCCGCTAGGAACCAAATGCACCGATCGTTGGAATAGACTATAGTGTGATACTCCCATAAGATGCTTAAGGTCTGGATGTAGGGTGAGGCTATTACTAGATTCATATCAGGATAAAACATACCAAGCTTCCATTATGAGAAATGTAGTATAATACAAGTTGAAACATGAAGAGATACTAAATAAACATTCCAACTCACTTTCAGCTTCCCGTGCTGTGAGATATTGGATATGCTCCACCATGTGGTTGTATGAGTGAGCAGCACAGTTTCCGTATCGCTCTCGCCAGCACAGCTCATCAAGTACCAACTGTACCTGCTGTAGTGTCAGCTGTGACAATGCACTCTGAAACCACCACATGCTAATTAGATTAGCTGTATCATTGTAGTCCTTGCATACATTTTACTTGACTTCAGCTATCAATAAACTTTAATCCTCCATCCGCAGTCCCATACAACATAAAGTAATGGAATGTGCACACCGTATACAGTATTTTAAAAACAGCACAATCAATATCAAGATGTACCATACCACATTTCATAAATTATTTCATCCATACTTTAAATGATTAAGTATATCTAATTTATTTCTTCAAATCTGAGGACTTAAGCTTAGTAATCTCAGGGAATTCATTGTAGGCTTACACCTCACCTGGAACATTTTGGGCACATGGCGTCGTAAGTATGACATAATCTTGGCATTTGATGACAGGTTGTCCTCATTATCACTTGTGTCACACACGCTCACCTAAATATATGAGAAATGATTATTATAGCTCTTTCAGCATGCACAATAGTAAACATGAATTTGAAAATACTCAAGAAAAAATGTACATTTCTGGTTAGTAGTACACCAACTCACAGTAGGCTAAGCTCACTCAGGTTGGTTGATTTGAGGTTGGTACAGTTCTCACCCCTTATTCCCCTGTATAAGGGCAAAGTGTTACAATCTCCAATGGCAGTACTGGTAAACAATGAATACAGCCTATTTTCATGAAAATTATGGCTAGAAATAGTCCTGCTCAGTTTTTTTTAAGAGATGAATAATCATTGCTAACCAGTTTCATTATAAAATAAAGAGCACAGTAATTGTGTCAAGTCAGCCTCTAGGGGTCAATGGTTAAAGGAAACTAAAGGTGTATGCTATTATTGAGGACAGATCAGGGGCACTCACACCCACATCTCTTTCTACTACTCAGTAACTTATAACCCTTTACATCTCAACTCCTCTTTATTTCCCAGCTTACCTTGCCATAATTCATGGAGTAGAGACAATTACGGTCCACACTCTGGTCACACAGGATGATGGCATTAGTGTGTACAACTCTCTCCAGGGGCTTAAGAATGCGGACAAACCTTTGACGTGATGAACTGCCAGGCTCAGGCTCGGACGCAAAGAGGCGGAACGATTTCATCTTGCGATCATACAAGCCAAGAATCTCAACCTGTAAGAGTTTATGCATTGTCATCTCTCTTAATCTTACATGAAAATATTTCACTATTACACAATGTCACTGAACTAGTGTTCAGTACTAAATATTTGTAGTTTCATGCTCTCAGTTTTAATTTTAAAGTCACACAACATGTACCCTCTTCCACAGTATACAACACAGCACACTACTAACTTTGACTGCCTTCTTTGTGCCATCAGCTGTACTAGTGCCAAGGCTGACAATACCCAGCTCAACTGTGGTACCATCAAAGCCAAAGTCATACACCTTGTCCTGCAGCATGACCGAGCACACACAACGTAGGTACCCATACATTTTGTTGATGAAGTTCCTGTCAACCTGTAACAAATCAAAGTGATCCTGCATGAGTGAGGTTTAGCTAAATAAAGATTAAGTTGTCACTTACCAGGTTTGGTGAAGGTTTAGTTTGGTTTCATTAAATATCCAGCCTGATAAATATTTCATGACATCAATTGACTTTCAGTTATCTGTCCTTTCCATACTGCATATATTCATCTTGCAAATTTCAAGCAAATGTGACTGTTAATAGGAAAAGTACTTGAATGTGCATATCATTACTATATCTCAAAAGAAAAAACAAGCAATTTCATAACATAATATCTACTCACTTTAACCCATGACTCCACATTGCTGATTGAGGTCTGACAGGCCCAGTGGTATACCAACTTGAGGACTGAGGTGGGAGGGACCTTGTCAATAGGGGTGGAGCCAAAGATGGAGCCACTATAGACTGAGACATACTTCTTGCCACAACACTCGCTGATCCAAACATATCCACCACTTGTTGCTAGTACCTTGGGGTCTGAGAACATACCCAACTGCCAAAGGAAGACACATTATGCAAATTATTTTAGCTTTTATGTGAGAAAAAAAAAAAAAAAAAAAAAAAAAAAAAAAAAAAAAAAACGAATTTTACATTGCAACTCAGGCATAGTTAATTTTGTCATAATAAAAATTACTATACCTAAGGCATATTTTATCACTTTTATAATACTAGAGACAGTGTTAGGTATAACAAACAGATCTGGAGAGTAAAAGTACTCACCCTTAGTTTGATGGGGACCTGCATATGGTGAAGTGTGCAGTATTGTATGGTTCTGATGAGACCCTCACTCAGCAGCCACTCCACAAACTCCTGAGGTGATCGCACTAACACAGCCTTCACCTTGGCATCTGACATTAAAAAAAAAAAAAAAAAAAAATTATTTTCTTCAACATTCACTTCATGTAACACTATCTTTTTACTGGACTGTCTGGAACAACTCTACCTTTATACGTACCCTTAACAATGGTAAAGCATGAAATTCTGCTCTCCTCACAAGGTGAGATTTCTTAAGATGTATTGTGACTGCACTATACAGTATATCCCCATTGTAATCCAGTGCAAAATTTCCTCTGCCTAATGATACATTTAACCAAGCACCTTGTATACAAAAAAGTACAGTGTTATCAACAGACGGCATTTAAACAGGCCAATACTAACCGAGGTCTTTCCTGTGTAACATGGCTTCTGCTGGTGTGAGAACATTCTTCGGTCTTGTGATAACATTAAGGAGTGGGAAATTCTTAATATTAGAGCTTGTTTGGGAGCTATTGCCACTGGTCGTGTTGGCACTTAACACCTCACCACTCCCAGAAGTTGTTGTCTGTTGGGGCAAATAATTTTTAACAAGAGGAATTCTATAGTAGGAAACATTATTTTTACTATACTCTTTTTATAATTTACTTTGAAGTCTTCACAATGAAAATGATTACCTCCACAAAAATGCAAGTCACAACTCTCAGTTCACATATGGATACGTAGTTGGTGAACAAAAACAGGGGATATTATATAGCAGGATTATTGGACTAGGTCAGGAAGGACCATACAGTAAAACCTCTATTTTCCGACCTTCAATTAACTGTCGATAACGTGATCAGGCAGGGTGAGAGGAAAGAGGTGAGTAAATGTGGTATAAGCAGTCACAACTGTCAAATCGCCACACCCAAGATTTAAAACTAGAATTAAGCCTCCCCCAGGGGAATTACAGCGACCTGTCATACGGTGCACATAGGCCTCCTGCCACCTCATTACTGCTCAGTTTTTGTCCAGAAACTACAGAGTAAGCACCTCTTTTTGACTGTGTATTTGTGCTCTCACAAGTTTGTTAAAGAGATAATGCCTCCTACTAAGCCTAAAAGAAAGTGGGTTGTGCTTAGTATGAATGATAAACTGTAATAATGTTGTGTAAAATAAAACTGTTTAAATGGTATACAGTTCGTATTTTAATTAAACCTTTTACTATGACAAACTCTAGCTTTGTTTACGCTCCACCGGCATGTTAAATTCGGAGCACTGGAGCCTAACCTGTTATAATTGGTTCGCGCAACGGAAATTCTCGCAACGAACGTTTTTTTTTAGGAATGTAGCCCGTTCGTTAACTGGGGGTTGCCTGTACTTTAGTAAATATTTTCATGGCAGTAGTATATATTGTTGTTTGTCATTTCCTATGGATATTGAAGAATTTATTCAATGGTTAATTTTTTTTACAGTAGTATTGAAAAATGGTTAATGTTTCAAAGCAGATGTAAAATTATTCATGAAAGGTGAACTAAATTATGTCGAGAAGGGAGATAAATTACTGCAAAAGATACATGTTAATCCCATAGACTTTACTTACTATAGTAACTATACCCTTATCAGACCTTCTGAATTATCCATCGGCCCCTAACCGCAATATATGGTCGGAAAATAGAGGTTTTACTGTAATTGTTTATAATATCAGAAATACAACTCCTAAAAATGTAAAATCAGTAAAATATATAATAGACACCAACCTGAGTGTTGGGGCCAGTACGGGGGACTCTTACATCTCGTAGTGAGTTCGAGTTGGGGACTCTCACATCATGTAGTATTTCAATCTCCGGGACATCAGAAGAATTGTTTTTGCTGTTCTTGTTTTGGTTTTTGCTACTGGTAGCTGATGATGCTGTGCCTTTAAATAATTTATCTTTATAAGCAATAGAACGAGCACATCAAGGTACAGCCACACTTGCTTAAAAACTGTGTTGGCAATATGTTTCTAGGAACATTGATAGACATAGGAAATACTAGTGTCATTAGCAAGTTGGTAACTCTGCTTAATTCATCTTGATAGTATTAGTGTGAATGAGGCATGGCCCTCAATCTATCCCTATTCTCTGAAACTCTGACTGGTAGGATATTGCATCAAACACACACACACAAAGCTGTATTGCAATGACTGATAAAAGCCAAGTGAAATACAAGAAAATGGGAGGATATCAGAGGGTGTGGCAGACTCCATCCAGTTTTTTAAAGGCCTAACAATAAGCTATGCGTTGGCTGCCTCCTGGCAGGATCTTCAAACTTCAACCTGTTTTCTCATATTCTACCACTTGTCATTTTGATAACTTATGCAGTGATCACTCCATATTATATAAATATTTGTCTCCTGTAGAAATAAAATTCCAGAGATTATATTTATTCTATGTTCAAACAATGGGCAATGTGCAAGAATACTCATATGCCTGCTATGTAAAGATGACAACCAGGATGATGGCTCTATTTATGAAGTGTGCCACTCCATCAGTCATCACTGTTTAACTGATATTTTGGATGCAGGCCAACAAAAATTGAGAAAACTTACGTCTGGAGCTGGAGTTTAGAATACTCAGGCGAGAAGAAGTTCGGCTGGCTGTTGTCTGTGGATGAAATTAGATTGTAAAACCATATGAATTCATTTACAGTAATGAGGTTAACATTGTAGTAAATTTCTTATAGTGAGAAAAATTCCACTTCTCAGCAGTTTGAACTAGGCTGGACAGAGAGCTGGGGTTATGAAACTTTAAGTCTACGTGCCCAGTAAATACCATACTGTACTTGGTATATCATTTTGGCTTCATGGCTCTTATGGAAATCTTAGACAAGCTTATTCATCATAGTCATACTTGAAATGATGAAAACTATATACAAACTACAGCACAGGCTAAGCACTTACACAGACTTCTCTAGGCAGGGGCCAGGACTTTACTAGTCATAGAGCGTACTCCCCCCAGATATCTCTTATTTCCTACTTTGTCCTGTATCTTTATTAGGGCTGATGAGTCTAGTATCCCAAACAGCTTACCTTTGTAATTGGGTTGGTAATAGCTGCCACTCCTTGAGAAGATGTAGCCACAAAGCCATCTGCTGGAGCAGATGAATTAATGTTGGTAATATAATTAAATGAAAAATGAATTCCCAAGCTTTACAGTAATTGTATTATCCAATACTAGACTTCAGGTCGTTTAGTGACACATTAACATTAATGTAAATGTGATTGTTATAATTTTAACCCATAATCATGCATTGTAGTACTGTATTATTACATAATATAGTATTGCATTTGGAAAAAACATATATTTTACAGCATTCTAGAAAATCTCAGTCTAATTATTTATATTTTATCTAGTACACAGCCTGCTTCACTAAGATACCAACAAGGTGAGTCAAACCTTGGGTTTGGGTTATGGTGGTGGACTGGTCAGTGGTGGGAATGGCAGCAGAGGCAGCAATCATCTGTCCATTCTGTAGCAGGAGAAACTGTGGCACCTGCAGCCCCACCTACACATAAAATTATTAATGCAAACAGATGACAGTCATGAGTAATAACTGTCATTTTACATAGGTGAAGGCTGTAGTTTTGTTAAAATAAATGCAATTAGAGTATATATACCATGAGCTTTTAGTTCTAACTCCAACAACTTTCATGAGACTTATCCAAATTCAAAACAGTGGCAGGAAATTATGTATGCCATATAGTGTATCTTGTGTGCTAGAACTGCATCATATAGCATATCTCAATGTGAAAGGGTTAAGAACAGGAAAAGGCAGGTGGGGCAAGTTTTGTAGGCATATGAACAGTTACTTCTATTTTTGACAATTCTACTATTCTCAAAACTGTCAACCTTCCATTCCTGATTATGAGTATTGACTCAAGGATTTAAGGTAACATCAGCAGTCAGTGAAATATGACATTATCTTAAAATTAATGATGGAATATTAATAATGATTAGTACAAAGGTGATACTGAAGATAACAGTACCAGATATTGACTCACCATTCCTGTGCCATTGGTAAGTGATTGTGTGACTGCAGTTCCAACTGGTGCCACGGCACTGGTGGTTGGCCCGTTGACCAATGAAATTCCACCAGAGCTGCCAGCATTCTTTCCATCACCAACATCATTCTAATGGGTGTGTAAATAAATATGACTCCTGCATTCATTACCAACTAAAAATTCTTAATGAGCTTGAAAATAAAATAATTCTGGCAAACACAGGTACTTTACAGTAACCATATTACAGTACTTTTTATTTTATATTCTAATAGTTATACCATTATCAATGAACAAAGTTTCTTGCATTTCATAACCACTTACCAGTACAACCATATACACATTATAGCCTATAAACAAACATTCTTTTTCTATAGCCTACAATATAGCAATTTACCTACCTACCTATCAATAGATCTGCTGACGCTTCAGTTCCTCCTGGAACTCTCCCTGTTCCAACACCCTCCTCACTCAGTCATCTTTCACACTAGGCTCTGCAACTTCTACCCCATCCACATTCTTTGTAAACTCCCTATCTTGAATTCTCTCCCAATGTCCAAACCTCCTCAGTGTATTTTGCCTCACCCACCTTTTCACTTTACACTCATCACCAAATGCCTTCAAACCCAATTTTGAACTACATGTATACACTATTTTGTACTCTCCTTTTCACCTCCATGCTCACACTTTTACCCTTCATGATTCTCTCCTTTAATCCTACAACCTATTTACTTCACACTGCTCTCTCTCACTCTCTCTGATTTCCCTTTCCACATTCCCTTGCATACACCAAACTGTAGGAACAATTTACTTCCTCCATCCTCTCACCTTCCAGGAATATACCATCACCTTTAATTGAGCCTTATGGCTAAGATAATACAGAAGGGTGGGAAAACAAGGCAGCCAAGAGACCTGTTCAATGGGGTTCTGGAGCAGAATCTGGAGTCTGTTGAAATCATCAGCGATCTTGCGAAGTTTGGAGAGCTGAGCCTCAGACAATCCCTCACTCTCACACTCCAGCATGAGCCCCCCATCTCTATTGGTCTGGGAAGCTGCAGCACTCCCTATCAAGCAAATAAAAAGACACACAGTTAGTCAATAAATTACAAGCCTCTACCAAGGCTGACCCCCCCCCCCCATTCCCTTCTTGGTAATAGTTAAGGAGAGCCGCAGAAAAAGAAGTTACTAATTACCTTCATATTTTGGCTGGTGGTAGTTTTTGATTTATGAAATCATTACCCAGTTTGACAGTACATTTTGACCATGTTTAATTTTCCCCCTATGTTTGCCCAAGTTAGGTCCCAGTAGTTTGGAAAGGTTTGGATCCGGTAGTCTGCCATGGTCCAGATTAGGTTAGGATTAGTCAGGTTAACTCTTGAGTATAACATATAACATATAAAACAGGGAATGACGGATTTTACAAAAAAAGGTGGGAAAAATTGTGCTTTCCATTTCTGTGGTTCTTCTTAAGCTTTATCAATATCTTAAACACCTGAAACAAATTCTGCCAACAGTAAAAACCGTCAAAGTTAGCCTAAATATTTAGACATAATTACATCAAGACTTTATGAACTATGAGCTGACCTACTGAGTATCAATGGACGAAATCAACTTAAAGTGTTAGATAAGTGAAATAAATTCCCTTTCGTTCCTAACATACCATTAACGTTTGGGCTAATATTGCGATTATCTACAACGGTGAACTACTGGTTAGATTAGGTTGGGTTCGGTTACCTTTATCAATACTCATTGGAATTATATTGTGGAAATGTATTCTTTGTTAGATATTTCAATATTAAGATACGACTTATTTCTGTAGCGGAGGGGCAAACTGAGGTCAGGCAGACAGTGTTACCAGATCTTCTTGCCGAAATTACAAAAAGGGCCTACATGCAGTTGCGTATATTACGCCTACCCCAACCAGTCAAGATACTTTTAGCTACTATCAACAGGATCTATTTTATTTTTAAAGGTCCAGAAGGACACTAGGTTAGGTCCCGAAGGTCATTAGGTTGGGTCCCGAAGGTAGCAACAGTCTAGGTTAGGTTAGGTCTGATCAGGTTATATCATCTGGTGTTCAAAAAATTAATCATCCTACTTTAAAATTATTGAATTTCCCACCAAACTGGGCTACTTATTGAACATTATTTATATGATTTCCCAATTGTGGACAAACTTAGCCTAAAAATTGAAAGTATCCCTTTATCTGGCAACATTGCATGTAGAGGCGAGAACCCGCTAAAAAAGTCGCGCTCCCATTTCAAAAAATAAATATATACAAAGGTAAATACATACAGTACAAATAATATACATGCTTTTTATGTATTTTCCTTAAAACAAAACAGTCTCCAAAATAAATAGGGAAAAGAAACTGACGATTTCGGTTCCCAGAAAGTGTGAAAATCGAGGACGCAGATAATCGCAATATTTACCAATGTTTGCTCAGTTTATTTCCCAAGTGTAATAAATTGCCTTTCTTTCCTAACATACCAGCTTATATCCCAAGTGTTAAGATAAGTGTAATAAATTCCCTTTCTTTCCTAACATACCAATAATGTCAAGTCTAGGGTGGCTTAGTTAACGTAAACAAACATCTATTCTGTAGCCTGTCATCCACTGTTGTTGTTATCACCTGTTTCATTCATTACAATACAATAAAAAAATAATAATAGTTGTTTGTCATCCTTCATCATAATCACATCATATTAATACTACTGTAATGTCTTTTTACAATATATCTTTGTTGATTTGTTGTTTGGCTGTGTTTACATTGTGTGGTGAGCCATGGTACTCATCACTGTGGGCCCTATTTAAAAACATTTGTGGTATATACGATGGCGTGGTACCGGTACGATGACTATATTGTTTGTCTATGGAGTCATCGTACCGGCACCACGTCATCGTATACACCACGGATGTTCTTAATTACGTGCGGCCCTAACTACAGGAATTCCCGTTTTCAAACAAATTGTCAGGCCTTACATATATAAAGTCAATTTGTAAGGAACTGGATGGCTTACCTCGCCCCATTTTTGCCTTGTGTGATGCTACAAGTACTCAGTAATCCTGCTTCAAAGTTTCAAGGTGTAATAGTGCATATCAGCCAAGTTATTAAGCGAAATTCCCCACAACAAATACTAAGTATAAACTCGTGGAGGCACCATATTGAAACGTCATGTCCCTTTACCACAGATCCACCAATCACAACACACTATTATTGTGACGTCATCACACAACGAGTCTCAAACTCTCTTTACCTTTACCTCTTCTAAAAATATATATATCTTTGATAGTACATGCACCTTGGTCTTATGGTGTAATTTATGTTAAAGAAGGAAGTTAACTAAGTTATAGATAATTTATTAAGATAAATTAGTAAATAGTTGTAAGTTTGTTGTGATATGCCATGTTTTTCCTTCCTGTAGGTGTTCCAGTATTATTTTTCTTTGTTCTCAGAATCTCAGGTGATGCGCAGAAATACGGCTAACAGCTAACTTATGAATACTCTTAATCCCAGTTATAAACTGAAATTGGTTCGTTTTACCGTTGGCTTTTTACTTAAAATATAATTTATTTTAATAAAACCTTAGGGAAGTTGCACATTACAGTACAGTTTTTACAATTCAGCAGGTAATAGAACATCATAATAGGGTTGTTGCTATGACCAAATGGTGAGAGTGCCACATAAGCAATGGCTTGATTAATATAGTTTCACTGGGATAATTTTGATAAGGTCAGAACCCAATGGTTTATACAATATTGAATATTTGTCCTTTAGTAATATTTTACAGCACCTGGGTTAAAAATAGGACTCCTTCCGTATCTGGCAGCCATAATCCAAGTAGAAACAACTTCAAGGGAGATCTCTACATGATCTATACATGAGGCACTTTTACCTGTGGGAACCAGAAGGCAAGCTGAACTCATGACCATTACCCCAGTAAAATTGTAGCTTAAAGCACCAATGCCACTGATACCCTGAAGTTTGGATCACCTTGAGACATCTCTAACTTCCATTGTAACACAGTAGTGACATGCGCCGAGTTAATTAATAGGCCTATCCAACCAGCCGACATAGGAAGCCATGCATCGCCTTAGTGTGCTACACAGAGACTGATATGCTCTTCCAGTCCCACAAATGCAGTTTCAGTATGTTGTCCCGCCTCACCTCACCACTTTGGGACAACCGTCAGCGGGATGAGTTGCCCATGAAACCTTGGGCGGGATGAGATGCCCTTGTGAGTTCCTCGTTTCTTCCTTCTACTGGGATAGGGGGAACAGCAGGCTTCTATGTACAGTCATGGTCAAAAGTCCTGCAACCTGGTGAATAAAAGCAAGCCATTTGAGTTAATCTTGTGAACCAATAGTACAGAGACCAACAGCTATAGTTTCGGATAATTTTTCGAAGCCATCTCATAGGAAAGTGTTACAGGACTATTGACCGTGACTGTACCATTGGCTGCTATGTCCCAGTGGCTGATATAAACCACTGGTGGCTGCTATGCACCGCAGTTGCTATGTACACTCTGCAAGATTTCCACCTGGACCACCCCCTCACTTGGCAAGGCTAACGTGGCAACAGTGCTTCGATGTCTGCTCTGTTGCAAGATGATGGTGATGATGCAGGGCACATAACTGAGGAGGAGTTGCGCCGTGCTCTCTCTCGTGGTAGAGCTTCTTCCCCTGGTGATGATGGTATTACTTATGCTGTTCTGTGCCTACTTCAACAAGTTCTTGGGAACCCTCTACTTCGACTGTACAATCTTTGTCTTCGTGACGGATGTGTACCACGAGCCTGGACCAGCTGCACAATAATACCCATCCCTAAGCCCAGCACGGCGAAGTTCAGGCCTATTTCCCTTACTTCCTGTTTTTGTAAGGTTGTGGAGAGAATCTTACTCAATCGTCTCATGTACAGACTGCAGGATTGCCTTTCTCCATGGCTGTTTGGCTTCCTTCCCCAGCGGAGCACACACCACTGCCTAGTGGACCTGTACTCTCGCCTTTCCAGGGACAGTGTGGTGGCCTTCATTGACCTTCGAAGTGCCTTCGATGCTGCTAATAGAGACGTCATTTTGGATCAACTGGTTGACTTTGGGATAAAGGGTAATCTACTACGGTGAATTTGCTACCTGAGTAACAGGACCTCCCATGTGTTTTTCAGTGGTGCCTTCAGTCCTTTGCGCAGTTTTCATCTTGGTACGCCTCAAGGGGGTGTTCTCAGCCCATTGTTATCTAATATTCTGATACATCGGCTGCTCACTTCTCTCCCTGATATTCCTGGAACTACAATTATGTGCTATGCTGATGATATCTGTGTTCATTCTACCTCACCAAGGGATCTCCAGCGGTTTCTTGACTCCTTCTCTGTGGCCTCCTCTCACTGTGGCATTATTGTCTCCCCAGATAAGAGCAGAATATTCACCTGCCGCTTACCTCAAGCTCGGCCAGTGTTCACCATTGGAGGGACTGTCATTCCCATGTGTTCCCAGTACCAATACCTGGGCGTGCCAGTCAATATTTGGCCTATTGTCCCTGCCAGACCTCAAGACCATCCCATTGTCCAGGACTTACACCACTTCAATGGCTCACTAACAACTCCTCGGGTATCTCCATCCCAGTAGCCAGGACCATCTATATTGCTTTTATCCGTTCAGTTGTTGATTACCTCTCCCCTGCTTTGATTCAACTTCCTAGGGCTACTCTGGAAACTTTAGAAAAATTTCAAAATAGAGCAATGAGAATAATATCTCAGCTGTCCAATGTCGACCAGGATAGTGAACATGCAGCGTGAGTTGCGTCTTCCCTCATTAGTCGAGAGAATTTATTCTAATGTTACTTGCTTCACTGTCAAGTGCCTCCATTTCCCACATCTTTCACTGCATTACTCTCATTTAGTCAGGACTTCTCTTAGACCAAACTCCCCTGTCCCTCCCATACTGCCTGCTGGACGTAGGCTACTCTTATAAGGTCTGTTTCCTCTATGCTCTGTAGTCTTAATATAGATATAATGGTCGCAGATCACTCCCCCTAGGGCCCCTCCGTGGATGCTACCAACACCTGATGTGAGCTTCACTCCTACTTCCAAGTCGGAACTGCCTTCTCTACAGCAGCAGTTGGCTCTGGAACATATAGAAACAGTGACGTCCTCCATCACAGATCCATACTGCCTCTACACTGATGGCTCATTGCAGGTGGATGGTACAGTAGGTTGTGCCGTTTTCTCACCTGACATGGAATCACCTCCAGGGGGCTGGGTTGGCCGTCGTCTCTGTAACCACTCTAGCTCAACATTGTGTAAACTGTATGCCATTCTGGATGCTGTTAGTCTTGTTTGTCAATGTGGAGTGAATGCTGCCATTTTTTGTGACTCTAAACCTGCCCTTCATTCCCTAGGGCTCTAGTGTTCAGCCCACACACTCTACTGTTATTCAGCAGACTTTATTGTTTTTGGCCTTATTGGGTCATCTTAACTTGACTGTCAAATTTTTATGTGTGCCATCCCATGTAGGTTTACGTCACAATGGTACAGTTGACAGACTCGCAAAGGAAGCCTGCCATCTGCCTCCTCATGGTGTTGGACGTCCTCTCTCCCTGACATGTTACCTTTCGATCTAGAGTCCGCTCCGCCGCTCTCCTTCCTGTACGGTGACGCAGGGATGCAGAGAGGCCCTTGAGCATCTCCATCACCCATTACGAGTCTGTCTGCTGTCACAAATATTCCTACCGTCGTCGAGGCCTCATGGTTCGGAGGCACAATGTAGTCTCTGCTCGTTTGAGGCTTGGCTACCGGCCACCGTGGCAGACTGCTGGGATGCAGGGTGAGCCTCCCTTCACTGGGTGTCGCTTGTGTCGAGCGCCTCGTGCTAACACTATAGAGCACTATTGCCTGGCCTGCCCCACTGTCCGACACTTGCTGCCCCGGGACCTGCCACTTAATGTGGTTTGTCGACACCTGCTGAACCATCAGGTTTTGGAGGAACTTCTGGTACGTCACCCTCGTTTTGGTGGATTTAAGTACTGTACGTCATAATGTAAATATTTCTATATGCTTGTGCTTCATTCTGTTAGATTTTCGTGATGTGTGTGTGTGTGTGGTTGTAGTCATTGGATTCTCATGAGTCCCACCTACCCTTGTGTATTGTTGTCTGCCTGTTGACTGACGCTACGGCGCAATGAATAAAAGATAAAAAATTAAAATAAAAAACGGCGCTTCGCTTGTGTGAGCTCATGTGAATATACAAGCTTAGCTAGACACTCTTTCTCGTGCCACTTGGGTACAACCATTCAGCTGTGCATAGATGGATACAAACACTGCATATTAATCTAGATACAGTATTCAGCTCTCTCTCTGGCCTAGTAAGCAAAACTGAATACTTTTCCAACTATACAGTACTTGTAACTATTATCTCAATATCTAGATATTTAATCTTGGAAATTACACTCTAAAGGAGATCCCAAAATAACTCCAATAGTTAATGTTCATTACTGTAAGTTTTCATGGTGGTGATAGGTGTAATTTACCTAACTACAGTATTTTATCATCATCTCGAGAACTATTACCTTACGAAATAATTATGAAAAAAGCAACATAAGGAAAAATAAAATAAATTTTTTACATAAAAATATATAAATTTTAATACATACAGCATAAAAAAATTTGATATTTGTAGTATGTTACAATTTTTACAATGTTTTCAACATTATTGGTACAGTATATGCATGTGCCATGAGTTTCTGTATCACAAAATACCAAGAGATAATGTGGAAGAAAAAAAAAAAGGGCTTTCATATTTTGTTTGTAATATACACCACAGACAAAGCTAGGATAAAACTCACAGTAAGAAAATGAAGTTTGTAAACACTTAAAAGCTATGGCGTAAACCCTCACAAAACCAGACTTCAATACACTATACAGTACATTGGCTAAACTGGAATCAATGAGTTCAGTTGAAATGTCCCCCTCTTATCTGGGAAAAGTCTGGATGATGGATTTTCTAACAACCGGACTGTCTCTCTATTATCCCAAGAAGTCTGAATTAGAGGGAAAAGTCTGGATGCGGGCCTTACTGGACTTTCTGCTAAACCTGATATGGTAATGCCCCCAATTAGTTTGGTTTACTGAGGGTTGGTGTTGTTGTTGAAGTTCCTAAAGCTGTCTAGCCAAGCAGCCCCGAGCTCCTGAGGTAGGCCGTGGCCTGTGCCGGGCTTTCCCACAGTGCCCTCAGAGAGTGTATGTTGTGTTGTTAGCGAGTGTGGTTGTGTGCATTACAATCTTCCATAATGTGTTTAATAGAATGGGGTGCTTTGTTGCATCCCGGACAGGTTTCCACAATGGCTCCATCCAGCTTCTTCTGATATGTCAGAAGGCCCGGGTGGTGGCCACATCGCAGCCTGGCCAGGTGGACTCTGTCCTCACAGGGAAGGGAGGATTCAGATGGGTGAATATCAGGAGGTCGTGCATACAGCTGTGTTGTTTTTGAGTGTGTGGATGGACTGATGAGTGATTTGAGTATGGATATGTTTCTGGAGACTGGTTTGGGGTGGGCAGGGTGTAAGGGATGATAGTATTTGTGTATGGTATTGTGTACTGGGTGTTGTTTTGATGATCCTTGGCATGTGTGGGTGTATTGTTTGTACACTGTGGTTGTGGTTTCTTTGTTGTGTCCAAATGTTGTGATGACAAGTGATCTGAGGGCTTTAAGTCTTTGCATGCATTTGTTTTTGATGGCCGTGATGTGTTTTTTTAATGTCATGGATGTGTTGTATATTATGGAAAATATTTTGGGTGTGTGTGTGTGTGGTATAGGTGTGTTGTTTATGGTGAGGTGAGGTGTGGTGTGTAGCAGTGTTCTACGTTCCAGTTGGTGAGAAGGGTGACAGTTGACTTGGTGGGTGCTATTTTAAGCCTGTTTGTGGTGAACTAGGCATTAAGTGTGACTTTGCTACACCTTACAGAGTGGGAGTACCAACTGGGACGAAGTGTGAGATAACTCTGAGGGGTGAGAGGATGGAGGAAGTGAAGGAGTTTAAGTACCTGGGTACAGTTATGTGTAAACATGGGAGTATGGAAGGAGAAATTAGGGAGAGAGCAATGAGGGGTAGACAGGTCATAGGATCACTGGGGAGGATTATGAAGGGTAGAAGTGTGAGTATGGAAGTGAAAATGGGACTACGAAACAGTATAATCCTGCCAACACTGACATATGCGTCGGAGACATGGACATGGAGTAGGGCTCATCAGTCTAGAATAGGTGCTGTGGAAATGAGTTACTTGAGAGGAGCATGTGGACTTACAAGGAGGGATGGAGAAAGTAATGAGAGTGTATATGAGAGGTGTGGTATGAGTGAGAAGGCAATTGGTATTGAATGTGGAGTGGTTGAGAGAGTGAAGCGTGATACATTGAGATGGTTTGGACATGTAGAGAGAATGCAAGGTGAGGAGTTTGTAAAGAAGGTGTATGGAAGTGAAGTTGTGGGACCTGGTGTGAGAGGCAGACTTCCGGTTAGATGGCAGAACAGAGTGGAAGAGTATGTAAAGGAGAGAAACATGAGGGGTAGAGGAGGGCTTGACCAAGTAAGGAGGGAGTGTTGGAACAGGGAGAACTGGAGGCACTTCTGCCGTGGCCACCCCCTTGGGGGGAGTTCCCGGAGGGAATGAGGCATCAGAGCTATAGATAGATAGATAGATAGGTAGGGTTGGAGGATATGAGTGGCTGTGTCTGCATTTCCGTGTGTACATATGAGTGTTATGTCGTCTGCGTAGGAGGCTATGTGTATTTGTGGTGCCTGGGGTGTTGGTATGTCGAGCATGTATAAATTGAAAAGGGTGGGTAAGAGAATAGAACCTTGGGGGACACCATTGGTGAAACTTTTAATGTTAGATGACTGACCAGCAAATGGAACATGGGCTGCTCTTTCTCCCAAGAAGCTGGCCAGCCATCTTTTTGTATTATTATGCATGTTTGTGTCGTATATTATATTGTTTGTGAGGTTGTGACAGGGGATTTATTGTACTGCCTACTGGAATACTTTGAATTGCTTACTGTGTTCAGGACTGAAATAGGTTAAAATCCTAGCTGTCACTGGTTCATAATAAAGATTGTCATGCTTAAAGCATCACAATCTTCAGTATACATAATAACAGTATTACTATACTATGAATCACATAATACAATTATATACTGTACTATATAAAGTACTGTACAGGTATATAAATGGGGTTTTCTTAAAGCAAGGATACACTCATTACCCCAGTACAATATAGCTATAGTTTAAGTGGCAACGTAGCTGTAACAGGAATGAGGTTATATGCCTAATCATGTTGTTATGTATAAACATAGTGATGTAAAAGAATAGAATGTTTTTCAAATGAACCAGCTAATTTTCTTTAAATAATAAACATAACAAAAATACAGGATCTCTGCTTATCTACTGAACTTTAATTTTAATTCACTATAACCAAAAAGAAGGAACAGTTATTTTAGATTGAAATTTTCATTCCATAAATACAGTACAGTACACATAATATTCAGAGATTAGTATTGAAATCTTTCATATGAATTTAATCATTGGCATTCCTGTGCTACAAAATGAGCAGAAATCATCACAACCTCTATAAAGTTCTAAACCCATTACAGCTTTTTTCATTACCTTAGTAAACCTCCACAGACAGCAGTCATGGCAAAAGTGTCTTCTGTTTGCTTATACCTTCACTTCTGTTTTGCACTTCCAACTTCCTTTCTCCAAATTTGTCCCCTTCTTAATCCTCTTGCCATGATCAACTCATACCTGCATATTTCAGTTAATATTTAAGTTTGGCAGGCCTTATATCCTTCATTTTTAGCTTGAGAACCAAAAATGATGTTGATTTATTTAAGGCTACCATTTCTTACAGATTGCACTAAGAAACATCTCTCTCTAGTTAGATGTTCCTTTTAGGTACATCTTGGAGGACTCATTAGTTTCCAATTTCCAAACATTCAACAGGTGCCTTGGCTGGTATATCAGTGGATGGTATTTTGTTTCTACATACATGTGTGTATCAACTGTCTGATTTACTGCCCATGTACAAGAGGGTCAAAATATTTTTGTTTGTATTTCACCCATAGTTCATATGGACCTAGTGGTCCACAAAAACTAAAACCATGCTAAGTATCAGTTACCATACTATCCTCCAGGCTGGAGAAAATGGGGAAGGTTGAAGGTCATTGCTTGTGGAACATAGGTGCTCCCAGGTGAAGGTTATCCAAGACAGCACTGAAGAAAGGGAGTTAGGAGAGAAAGCAAACTTTGAAGAGAGCAAGGAAAATAAAGTATTGAAGGGGTAGCTAGACCCTTTAACTGTTACCTAAAACTCTTCAAGCAACACTCCCCTATGGGATAGAAGGTCAATACAGTAGTATACTGTATAGTGTAAGAGAGTCATCCTAGCACAATGGGTAACTGCTACTAGTTTCTTTTTCAACCAGTTAATGGGATTGCAGTTTTCTGTCCATGATCACACCCTGCCAGGTGACGAGCTGTGAAGGAAGAAAAATAAGCTCTATTAAAGACAAAGAAATATACAGTAAATGAAAACCGATGTACATTATAGTATCTCATGCAATATCATACTTATATGTATTCAACTAAATAATAATGAACTCTACCCAAGTTAGGCCATGAATGAACAAAAGAATGAAACACTTGAATTTTTCAGTTGTTCAGTGTTCAAAAAATGAGGATGAAACATACACAAACATCTTACCTATTCGGTTACCATTGGAACTGTTGAAGCCACACGAGCAGCACAGAGCAGGAATGAGACGTTTGGTAGGTGGAGCAGTTCTTATGTAACCTTGGGGATTTGTTTTAGTTTTTTTCTTATATGGATGGTATAACTCAGTATGTCTGGTGACCATATTGCGACAACAGGTGGAGTACCGACACTTGGTGCACTTGAACACTGATCTACATGGAAGAAAGTGAAGAATCTGTTAATATGGTAGGGACAAGAAAGATAAGCTTGTCAGTGAATTTTGGGACGGGAAGGAATTGATAAGAATTATGGAAAGACACGTGGTACATGGAAAAATGTATTATTATGCAATACATTTTCTCAATACCTGAGATGAATTAACTACACCTTAAATGAGGTGGTTCCATCATATATACAGTATAGTTATTGAGATGCCTTGAAACACTGCTTGAAAAGTGAAGATCAAACCAAAAATAAAGATGGAATGAGGGAGCCTATCATTTATGTGCATGAAAGACTGGACAGTGGTTGTGATGTGGGATTGATAGTTATACAAAGAAGGAAGGAGATGATGTTGTTACAGACTCTCTTCAAGAGGGAAAACATGTTATGAGATAGTCTGATGATCATTGGTCATTACAGTAGTGTCAATAACAAAAATGTGAGGCAGAACCATTTGGGTAATCAATAGTTTTCTATTTGACAATATTGAAACCCCTTGAAAATATATAATGTCTCCTTCCACTTACGGAAAGTGATCACTGAGCTGCAAATTGCCCTTGCATTCAATGCATGTGTATGGCGAGGAGGAGTCAGCCAGTAAAATGGTCAGCACACCAGTACTCAGGGATTCAATCATGAATGACATATCATCCTTTTTCTTGTTCCACTGGAATGGCACAAATATGACCTTGTTGCTGGCTGATGTGTTACAGGAGCGCTGCAATCCTGGAAATAGGGAAAATTCTTCATTAAGTCAGCTAATATTGTACTAGTTACTGCCTTTTTCTCTACATACTGTACATTTTCAGTACAGGGTAATATACTGGATATCCCTTTTCACCATTCCACTCACTACTTTCTCTTCCTTCAATTCCACTGCCCATTTAAATTTTCTGTAGCCTAATACCAATTATTTCATAATCATATAGAGATCAGCTTTAGACACTTCCTTATGTCAAATGATTAGGGTAAAGCAAGTCACTGTTGCATTTTTGTTGATTTAATCCAATTCATCTAGCAACCGGCAAGAGGTTAATCCTTGAAAAACTCCTGATGACTAAAACTTTTTCTGACTACAGTACAACTATAATTTTTTTTTTTTTTAATCAAATTTCCTAATGTCCAAATTTCCAAAAGTATTTCAAGTGGTCCATAAACAACAGCTTACTTCTTTCATGATATCCTTAAACCAATGCTAACTGAAAAAGTTTTAAGAAACCTCATTCATCCAAAGCTTAAGAACCACTCAATTACTTTACTCCTACTTGTGTCTCACTCTGTTTCCTACCATTATTATTTTACCAACACTTCCTCTTTTACCTGGAAGAGGGGAGGCATCACTAAACTAGCCCTCTGAGAGCTGGTGTTGTTTTTCGTAATTTTATTCTAACACTTAATCATTTCATTCATCAAGAGTCATCACTCAATGGGTTAAACCATCTTTATTAAAGGGGTTGGTAAACTACAGGCTATAACTATGCAGGTAATCAGACTTCCTTAATAAATGTGCTGCATCATGGTACATTTTGGATGAAGCAGTTGCCCTGAACTTGCACACAACTTTATAGGCCCCGTAAAATAACTAACTGTGGGATAGCTGGAGGTTCAAACATATACTGTACAGCTAATTTAACTGCTACAACACAAGGTAAAGTTGAAAGATTTTCTTATCCAGAGGCTTCCAGGTCTCTATTTATCCATATAGGTATCGTCATCCCTCCCACATTGAACCAAGTCTAAGAACTTTAATGGACCTGGGAAAATATGTCATTGGGGGACTGCTGGTTACAATTTTCTAGTCACATACAATACTGTATTAGGTTAAATAATGGCACACAGATGTACTGAATATGATCAATAGTTTAAATCTGACCTGGATAACTGGCTCGAGATATGTGGTCCCGGGTTATGTGGATCTTCAAAGAGTGCTCATGATGAAATCTCAGCTCACACTTTGAACACCTCCACACGTCTGTCAGATGTGTCTGTGGGTGAAAGGTTTTGTATCCTTTACTGATTGAAGATGTTCATAATGACAGTGAAAAGCTACACTGATAAGTATTTGCACCTCCAATTCCTTTCATGTCAAATAAGGGAAATATTCTGACAGCTATGAAATCTTGCATGTCTATAATTTTGACACACACACACACACGGGGCTGGTCTGTCACAATTTCTATATAAAATTTTATCTTTATAAAAGTTATTTTTAGCTTCATATGTCTGGACTGGAAGTGGAATTATAGTAATACTATGCTAAAAAGTATAATTATGATTGATTTATTTGAATAAGATTATATAATTTATCTTTTAGACATCAACAATATCAGGGCGTTCCTGGAAGTGTCGTCAGAACAAAAGTACCACCCATCTTGGCCTGACGCTAAGCGTGCACCTGAACAAACACTGTCAGTACAAGTGTTCACTGTTCCACTCATACATTTATGGAGGCATCTCCATGGATAGGCTACATTTCCCCCACCTCTTTGTTAACATTCATATTAGGCTATACTCATCCAAGAATCACACTATGTTACACATTATCTTCATTCCAAGTTTCAATTGAGACTATACTTTACATGAGCAAGAGCGGTGAGGGCTGAGAGTATGGCGCCAGAGCCGCCATTTACGCAAGTTACTGTTAATTGAAATAAATTGGAATGCATAACTGGATGTGGTCAACCTCACACTCTAAATCTAAAAATAAGTTCCTACCACACAAAACTAAATTTCACTGGAAAGTATCTCTCTCCAGCAAAGAGAAAAGATTAAAAGAAAGCAAGAAGGAAGAGTCTGTAAATGGGGAAAAAGAAGACTGTGCTAGGCCAGAAAGACCTTGTACTAAGACAGAGAGGAAGGACAGCAAGTAAAAAGGAAAATGAAGGAAGGAAGGACCAGCTGAAGAGAGGAAAGGAATTGGCCCAGGTAAAAATGGGTGCCAAAACCCATAAAATATTGCCCACATCTTTACAGGCAATACTCCCTACAGGAAAATAAGGAAAATAGGAATACAGAAGAGCTGAGAGTGATTGACACAGGTATGAATGGGCATTAATTTGCTACTAATCAAATAAACATAATAAGGTTCAATTATTGTACTGTTCTTCGGCTAATATAAAATCATAGCAGTGGCTTGACTCTAAGACTTCCTAGTAATATAAATGTAAGGATCTTTCTCTGCCATGTAAATGCTGGCAAGTCAAGGACCAATGCCACGCTACTATCAGCATAACCTTGGAAATTGACAGCAATGGCATATGAGGTAATGTTAATTATCAAATTTCAGTTTGAAGAGATGGTTGTCTGATCTGTGATATGCCAATTCCATTACTCGTACCTTGAGATGTGCAAAGAATATTTCTGAGAATGAAGTTGAATTTTCTACAGTACTTATTCTTTCCATGATGGCAAGGCAGTAGTGGCACTGCAAATATGGACTTCCATTATGGACCTGTCACAGAAAACGAAAGTATTACTACAGAGTTATATAAACATGATAACATTGCGGCTATCATACCAAATAGGGAAGATTCCATTGTTGGCGATTGAAATGTCACTGATTCCTCCAAACCATGCCTGGAAACAGACACCCTCAATGGTACTAATTGGGGATCTGTTTCGTGGCATAATTCAAAGGAATCAGGGACCTTCCAATTCACCAACAAGAGAATCTCCCCTTAAGGCTCATCCTCAACTAGAGATTTATATGCACACAAAAAAAAGAGCACGTACTACAGTATTTGCTTTTCACAAATAATATCATTTAGTGTTATCATTGACAATACAGAGTTCATTTAGGTGCTCAAGCTTCTTGTACAGGTGATGCCTTGTTTTAATAATTAAAGCATAATCAGAGACTAATTACTTAAAAGGCATTGTCTCATTCCCTAAACACATGTTTACTAGGACTGAAAATTTAATACATAGTACAGTACAATATTCAATGTGACATGCATATATATCATTGATAAACTAACCTTATGAAAATATTCTTTAATTAAAATTTGTAATCTATTATTATATTGCCCAGTAACAATACTTAAGAAACATGAATTGAGTTTCGATTTTCACTATTACTATCTAACGTTTCTGATCAAGAGAAACTAGATGTGAATTCAAAAATAAATTTTTATCCAACTGACCGACTTGAAGTGGTTAATAATCATGAAGTAGTAAGATGTAGCAAAGTCACAGATGTTACACCTGTAAGGTAACTCTGCCTCGGTGTGATTTTTTTTCATATGCGCAGTAAACTCTGTGTTTTCGGTGAACCTCTTGGAGCAGATGCGACACCACAGGAACTGTTCATCACTGTGTAGATGAACCTGGGTACAAGGCAAATAAAGAGGAAACATGAGAATACAGCAGGTAAACAGAAAGATATATAATCAACACACGATGTATCGTCTATGTAAGCCATGTACAGTTGGACTAAAAAATTCGTGGTATAGCCCAGATGGAAGATGCTTGTCCCTCCCCAGTAACTAGTGATTAATATTGTCTATTATCACCATCCCACATCATAGTTTCTGCCCCTGGTATATCTTATTGGTCTCAAAGAAATTTCATACTGTGAGGAACTGACCATATTACACCTCGACTGTACCACAAATTCCTGTGTCCAACTGTACAATGTATGTATACCTGAAATATTGACGTTTATCTATCTATCTATCTATAGCTAATCCCTTATCCTCTCCAGGAATTCCCTCCAGCACTGTCCAGGCTTCCCTTCTATATATCAAAATAGGGATCTCAACACTATGATGTATGTCTATTTTTTATGCCCATGATGACCTACCTGAAGTCTGGGTTGAATTAAAAAGCTGAAATTATCTTTTATATCATGCCAGCCAAAAATACAGTAGTAGGTAGCCAAAAAATATATGTCAATATTTTTCCAAGATCACATGGTTGTTCATTGGGATCTTTCAAGAGCTTGGCACTTATAGGGTTAAAGGAAGTTCCCATGGGACAACAATGCTTGTGAGTTATACACATACATTCAACTTTATTATTTTTTGAGGTTAATGTCAGGACACTCTTACCTCTCTAACTTTCCTTTGTCTGTTTAACACTTACTTTTTTCATGTGAATGAACAGCCAAGTGGTCATTTTGAAGTGTTCCAAGCAGAAGTCACAACATATCCATGCCTCAGTGTTCCCCCTAAGATGAAACTTTAGGTGATTGTAAAATAAAATGTTATTCCAGAACACAGACTGCAAAAAAAGAAAGAAAGAAAAAAGAGAGAGAGAAACACCACATTAGATCAAATGTTCTGTCCAGGAAGGTCACTGCAGAAACATTTAATTTCACAGGATTCACCAGTGTTAATTATAATCAATATTTGTATAGTACAGGTACTATTGCTTTAGTTAAGAATAACAACCATATACTATAGAGTACTTACTTTACACACATGACAAGTGTAACAGATCTTGTAGGGTGAATGCTGCTTCACTGTATTACCCTGGATGGTGCCATAGTAGTAGGAGTCCACCATCATCACATCACATTTTCTTTGGGGATCGTTGGCAGTGGACTGTGATGGACCAGGTGAGTTGTTTAAGACTGCATCAGGTAAAGTGGCAACAATGGCAGTTGTTCTGGAAGTGTTGTGTTGTTGAGGGAATGATCTGACCATGTACAATGCATAGATGCATAGACCTTCAATAATACAAATATATATATACTGTACTGTATTTAAATATTTATTTACCACATATTCCAGCGGATCTCCAACTCTGGGGTTACTATATGTTTTCCATGGGTTCCCAAGCCCTCAAAATATCATACATGTTTAATTCCCAATTCTGAAATGTTGGCAGCATGTACCATTGCATTGAAAGTATTGTCACAGTTACAACATTTCAAACACACAAGAATGTGGTCATAATTGCCAAACATATTCATATTTATGCTACATCATAAGACTGATATGACAGCTACTGTACTGACATTGCAAAGTAAATTAGTATTTCATAAGGTTTTATCCTATACCATTTATCACTAAGAACCTTTTCTATTGCACATAATAGGCCATATATAGTTTTGCAGATACTGAATTTATTCTATCCATAGAATAAATTCAGTTTATTTATTGAATTTATTTTGTACTGTACTTTGAGCAATAAACACACCATTTCATGATAATATAAAGATAACAAATATTACTTCTTGGTAAAAAATCTCTGGTATCTGTGACATCACTTTACTATTGTATAATGGAATGCTTTATATAACACTCACTCTTTGGTAGTTGCTGGTTGGCAAGAACCCTTGTTGTTATCAACTGGCACAACTGGCTGTAAGCAAAATTATCATGTTACAGAATCAGGCACCATCCTAAGCCTGCTCTCTTTTTCTAATCTCCCCTTCCATGCTTACATACATATTGTTCCCAAAATTTTGAACTCCTTTACTTCTTCCATTTTACTTCCCAACACAATATCACATCCAGTCCCGTTCAGTCCTCTTACCCTGTAGGGTGTTATAAAATCAACTATTTTGTCATCTTTTATTATTGCTAACAGTAAAGGGTTTATGTCAATTAATACCCCAGTATGCATTTTGATAGTTTTTGCTCCAAATTAAGGAAGGGTTTTACTAACTGAAAAGGTTTATTCCTGCTAGCCACACCCAATACTTGAATAAATATAATGTAGTTTACCAAATCTCTTATGGCTGAAACATGGGGTGAGATTATACCTTTTCTCTTGGACTGACTCTAGTAACTAGTCCATTGGTAGTACTAGGGGTGTGCTGAGGTTCCTTCTCACTGCTGTTTGTGTTGTTGACCAAAGTGTTGTCAGATGAGGGACCAGTGGCCATTTTATTTAACCACCGTTCATGCCGAACACGCATGACTGAGTCTAGCAGCTCTATCACCCCGGGGACTGGATCTGGTGAAGAAACATCTTTAATGCATACTATATTTCACAGTCTTACACTGAAAAAAAAAAAAAAAAAAAAAAAAAAAAATACTGTACTGCATTCGTAGGTGGAAGACCATGTTGTATATTTGAAAGGAATCAGCTGAAAAGGTAAGTAGTCTAGATGGCTTTTGAAACATTCTGAATTAACTTTCTGGTACAAACTGAGTAATTTTCTTGTTTACCGCTCTGTATATCAAGGTCAAATTCCCACTTCTATATAAGAAGTGAAAGAAAAGTAAATCCCAATCCTGGATTGTGGTGAAATAATAAAGTGTTAGAAACATAGCATGCCAACCAACAGAACATACTGTGCATGATGTTATACAACTCAATGAAAGACCTAATAAACATGTTCAACATTGGCTTGTTCAAGAATTTGAGGCAGATAATGATGACTCATACTGTGCAGTTAGTCAAGCTTAAAACTCCTGAGATTATGTCATCTGCTGCAGCCACAGAGAGCTATTTAAGTTGGCAGACCTATCACCCAGGCTACCAAGGGCTGTATGATTGGTTGAGAATGGTTTATGGTCACTCCCATCAGAGAATGAATCAGAGATTTATCTGGCTCATTTTCATATATCCGAGGTAAGACTGTAGCTCTCCATGAAACTGGCTATACCCTGACGCAGATAAGGCACATGGACGTAGATAGGAAAACTGTTTACAAGTGGATACGCTGTGAGGAAGAATCAGGAAATTTCGCAGACTTGTGTGCTTGATAGATTACAGTCCGTAATATACAGAAGAGGTGGGTGGGATAGGTTTTAATGAAGAAAGAAATTATGCAATGTTTTTTTCATATTCCTGAGTAAATTTGTTCAGCTCAGTCAAATAAAAGAATCTTTCATTTACAATAACAGCCATGGATGATAATGATTACTCCTGACTATGCCACATAAGGAAATGTGACTCGTTGGGTCTCCCAATGACATTAACTCTAAGGGCCGATTCCACAGTGGTATTCGTTTGTTAGCTTCCCAACCAATCACACTTGTAAGACTTCATTATTTTCCAAAAGCTGAGTATCCACATTCACAAAATCTATCCAACAGTTAGATAATGATGATCACTGTATAGTTTACTCACCAAATTCATTAAATAATTCAGCCATAAGTCATTTACACGGCTAACATTCTTTCGTTTGCGTGCTTACAAACCAAAACAAACCACTGTGGAATCGACCCTAAAAAAGCACTTCGAGGTCATCTTACATGAAAAGAGCAGTAACGTCTATTTACTTTTAAATGGTAATTGGGTCAAAGTACTTGAAACACTGTGTGTGTGTGTGTGTGTGTGTGTGTGTGTGTGTGTGTGTGTGTGTGTGTGTGTGTGTGTGTGTGTGTGTGTGTGTGTGACATTGATGTGGTCCCCCTCCTTCCTAGTGTTTTGATACCCCCTCCCCTTCTCCTGCACACCCTCCTCTGATGGGAGTGACCTGAAACCTTTCTTAGCCAATCATACAGCCCTTGTTAGCCTGGGCAACAGGTCTGCCAACTTAAATAGCCCTCTGTGGCTGCAGCAGACGACACATATTAAAAAGGGAAAATGCTTTTGGACATTGCAAGTTTGTGAAGAATCACACAAAATCAACATACTGTACTGATTAAGACTATCATTTCTGCCTCTCCTGTGTCACATAAATACACTTTCACAAACGTGGAGTCAACACAGCAACACATGAAGACTGACTAACTCTCTTTCTCCTGTGTCGTGAGTTGTATAATGTGTTCCACCATAGTGTTGTAGCAACTGGCAGAACTGTTGCCGTAGCGTTCTCGCCAGCTCAGCTCATCAAGTACCATTTGCAACTCCTCTACATTTAACCTTGACAGTGTATTCTGAAAGCATCCCCATATACAATATATCAGTATAATTGTGTATGTAGACATAATGGTAAACATTCCTACAGATACCATTATATCTGAGAATATCCCTCATACAACCAATAGTATCTAAGCATAATTCTCACCTGAAACATCTTGGGCAAACGTTGACATAGATAGTATACGATAATGCTATTGGACATGGAGTTCTTCTTGTTGGTACTGTCAACCCACACCACCTGAGATCGTTAGGAAAAGATTATGCCCGTAAACTCAAAATTAAATATAGGTTTATACTTGTAAGGGGGGAGGGATCTGAGGGCAAGTCCATTTATTGTAAGAAAAAAGAGCACTCACTGTAACCTGATTATCAATAATTCAAAATTTACATATACACGACAAGGGTTACAGCATGTGAAGTTGTTAATGAAAACAGAATATGAAGAAATACCTGTACTACAATTATATGGAATATCATTTTACAATTGTACTAGCAAAGTCTTACAAGAAAAATTGGAGACAACTGGTGACTTCTAGTATCTCTGATATGTGCTGAAGATCTAATGTTATGAATGAAAACATAAGATTAAGGTTCAACTTAGGTTACTGAATACTACAATAAATTAACAATGGTTTCTAAGTAAACAAATGTTCTAAGTCAATGCAACAGACCAAGGCAACCAGATGCTACAATAAGGAAGAATGGAAGTCAATTAATTTGCTGTACTGTATATCAAATTTTACGCTCAACATTCATCAAATTATTTGCTCTCAGATTTTATCTGCAAATGTTGCACTTTACCTTCTTGTAGCCGTTCTGCTTCAAATATTGGACCTCTACAGGTTGGTCACATACAATGAAGGCATTCTTGTTTACAACTTTCTTCAGAGGCTTGAGGATTCGCAGATATCCCTCCTCTCCTATAAGGGTTGGCAATGGCTCCGATGCAAAGAAACGAAGAAACTTTGTGTCACGATCGTACAACCCAAGAACCACCACCTGTGTGTTGATAATAAATTGGTTGCATTAGGTTAGCTTCTGCTATATTAGCTTAGGAGAAAAATGACAACATATATAACGTGGTTAAAAGGTTAAAATACTATTAATATACTACTGTAGCAAATAACATGGAAAGTCTGTAACACTGTCAACCATAATACTGTATATTGTAGTGAATTAATTTTAGGCAATGGTACCGTAATACAATAATTGGCTGTGCTTATATCAAATTTACAGGGTATGTTAAAATGATTAATGTTTATGGATAACAGATACACTTATATACTAAACCTATATGAGATTAAATAAGGATGCTTGATTCTTTATCACATAAGAAATTGTAAAAATGCATCTGAATGAGCTACATCATGCAGAAAATGTTTCTCTCTAAGGTTACAGAAAGGTTGTATATCCCTCCAAACAATGTATAGCAATGCACCAACTGGGTGCCCTTCATCAAGGAAAGAGTCAAGTGAGTGAGAAGAGTTGTTGTTGTTGATATTGTCCCAGGGCAGAATGTCCTCCTGCCCCACAGATCCCCGGTACGCTCTGGTCGCAGTGAAAAAACAAATCAAAATAAAGGAGGGGCTGGCCCTATATGCCTGGGCTACCAAAGCATCAGAGCTTAGTGAACCAGGGAGTCTGGGGGGCTCCAACAGCCAGGGAGATTGGGGGAAGGTCTTTGATCCCACAGCCAGTGATGTGGGCCCAAGTCCATGTTACCACAAGAGCTACAAGTGGGGCCGCACCTTCCATGAGACCAGTCCTGAAGGGACCATAAAGGGGGAGGGAGTTTAGACTGCTGCATGTAAAGGGATAATGCACCCCCGTGTGCTGGTGGTCCACGCAGCATTGAGGGAAAAAAATAGAGCCTCCGGTTGCAGTACACCTCCATGTGGGCAGATTTCATCAAATCCGCTAGAAAGTGACCAAATCTTACAACAATCTTTATTTTAGCCCTGTGGGGGATGGCTAGTATTCACAGAGAATAAAGGCAGCCCCCCTGGGCAACAGTGAGAAGAGTTGTGGAGTTTACCTGCCAAGAATTTTGGGCTAAAAAAGACTATTTAAGGTGTAACACAAACATGACTACATTTTACTGCTACACAGTGTATTTGGCAAAGTTTGTAACATAAGCACCAACATTACAGATATGATTGGTATCTCTTTCTTCATTATTCCTATATAGCACAGCACAGCACAGCACATTTGGTACTACATACTATACCTTGGCTTCCTTCTCGGAGGTATGTTTCCAACAGATACCCAGATTGACGATGCTAATCTCAACTGTGGTGCCGTTAATGCCAAAGTTGTTAATCTTCCCTTCCACCACCACAGAGCATACACAACGCAGGTACTTGTACACTAAGTTTATAAAGCTTGTGTCAACCTGAAATATGCAGATAACAAAATGTTTTTTCTTCAATATTAAATCCATTCATCAAATGAGAGGCTTGCATCTACAAAACATAATGTTCACAAAAATAGAGGCCACAATTACTCTTTGGTACCAACTGCCATTGTGATCCTCAGCATGCTCACGAGGCTCAACGAGAGAGAGGGTGTGAGTACTGTAGACAAAACGTTACCTTGACTTAAAGTGATGTTCAACCATGTTGTGGGTTCCATTTTGTACCTTCTGTTTTGTTTCAAAGTAAAGGAAAAGTTGCTCCATACATTGAAAAGTGGGGATGGGCAATTAGTACCACATGGTAATTGGGACCCTAAGTAGACACCGGCTCACTCTGCAGACTTATCTCTAGGTTCATGTTACGCAAGACAGCTTGAATGAATTCATGTGGTAGGTTGTACAGTTGGCTGTAGAAATTGATACAAAAATCAGGTGTACAAACACCTGTGATTAACTGTAGGTCTACGGTACACAGAAAATACCAATTTTATCTCATATAATATTTGAGATAAAATGTCATTTTTGCAAGGCATGAGATAATATTTTATATTATTAAATATTATCTTATGCCTTGCAAAAATTTAGTCTTCATTACTATTTTTAATACCAAATTTGAATATGAAAACTGACCATAATTCAACTCTAGTACAATGTTTTTCCTGCTATACATTTTCAGAACATGTACAATGGAACAATGTGATAGAAACAACTACTATTTACAAGAGAAACTGACTTACATTAACGAACCCTTTAACACTGGCAAAGGGAGTCTGGTAAGCCCAGTGGTAAATAAGCTTGAGGACTGAGACTGATGTAACTCCATTGGTGAGAGAGAGCTCAAAGATGGAGTCAGTGTACACTGAGAGGTGCTTTTTGCAGCAGTTCCAACTGTACCAAAGGTACCCACAACCAGCATCACTTTGATTGGTCTCTGAAAACTTCCCAGCATTGGTAGGAAAAAACAAAGAAAAATGTTAGAATTCTAGTATAAAAGTGTCTTGGGATAAACACTGCTTATCATGTCAACTAGTCTTGGACTGGATATACATTGAGATGATGGAAAATCAGAGCAAGGAAGTACAGGACAGTGAAGATGTATGTACAATTGGCCTCAGGAATTGGTACACAGAGCATTAGTTACAAAGGGTCTTTATTCTGTGCTCATTCCTTGTGTCCATAGCATCTCACAATTCTCATTTTTAAATATTCTACCACATCCATCTCAATACCACACACATTGTATCTGAATCTTCTGATTTAACAGTCTAATTCTCCATTTGATTTAGGGAGCAACTTTAGAATAATTCCATTCACAGTAGCCCACCATCCAGGGAGCAAGAAATGGGTAATGCAAACAAATTTCTGTTGATTCTGTAATTATGAGTGATGCAACTTTGTATTTTCTTCGGAATTCTACCTACTGTACTGTATACAGGTAGAGTATTCAACTCAAAGTGAAGAATAACTTAGCAACTGATTTACAAAACTTTACTGAATAAAGCTTACACAATTAATCCCATAAACTGAAGTGTAACAATGACTTGTTGGAAAGATGAACATATGGCATAGAAGAGACCGAAAGAATCTATGAATCTGGCCCTTGGTATAGTATCTGCCAACTCACCATGAAATGCATTGGGATGGGCTTCTCATGTTGTTTGCAGTGCTGAGTTTTACGAAGGAGACCTTCATTCAGTAGCCACTCTACAAACCTCTTGCCAGGGTATGAAAACACAGTCTTCAACTTCTCCTCTGTAATTGATGTACCATGACATACCAGTCACCAGGAAGGCAGACAGACACCCTTGTTAGGAGACTTGTTACTACCTTTTGGTGATTCTAATAACTTTAATGAGGGCACAAAAGGGATTCTGTACTTCCTCACTGCCAGAAATGGGTGGAGTTCAACAAATTCTCACCACCAGAAATGGGTGATGTCTAACAAATCCCCCACAATTTCTTATGAGTCCCTAAATACTTTGGGAGAGTTTGTTGCAGTGACAGTATTGAAAAACCATTGTTATAATACAAAAGTATCTTGGAATGGATAACAGAACTAACAAAATGCACGCTCAAAACTCTACTGTTAGTTCAATATAAACTGGAACAAATCATATAATTAGTACAGTATAACACTGATTTCTTCCTTAAAAAAAGTATAGGTAACACACACTAATGGATACCAAAACACAAACCTAGAAACAGTATGATCATAACACTCATTGCCTTGTCACTCTATTGGGTCAAGGTTACTATAGTGTATTTAAATTCAATTAAATGCTTACCCAACTTTTTATTAAAGCGAGCAGCCACAGGGAGGAGAAGTGCATTCATGGGCTGCAAAAATATCTGTAGAAGTGGAAACATTTTGTCATCTGTTTGGCTGTTTTTATCCTCAAGTTCATTTACCTTATCCTCTGTGCTTCCTGTGGTTACACTCTGGAAAACAATACAAACAAATGCAGTATGAGCTCAGAGGAATAATTCACCAAATGCTATATCATCCACGATGACAATGAAATTTAGATACCATCATTTACCTGGTTAGTAAGCCCAGGATACAATTATCATATTTTAAGAACTTATTTACAACAACTCTATCAAACCATCTCACTCCACTAACTACCCTCAAACATTTCATATCTCTTACATCAACATGCTACCTCTCTAGCATTTAAAATACAGCATTCACATCCATACAATTATTTATTTTTTATTATACCAATGGCATTACTATTCCTTCAAACATTCCTAGTTTTGATAGTTTTGATACAGATCACTCACCTCCTCAGTCTTGATGCTGCTAGGGTTGGAGGAGTGCTGTTCACAGGACACATAAATATAGCGTAACTTCTTGGAACTGTAATTCTTGTTGAGGGATCCATTGTTGGAGGCTACTGTTGTAGTGGAGAATACTGTTATTAGCAATAGAGGAGCAGCCAGAGGCAACAATTTTGTCAAATTTGTCACCTTAAATAAAAACTGGGTTTACAGCAATGTAATCTTACCAATTTCACTAAGTGATTTATTGGCTCTATCCATGGCGCCTGGAAGAAGAGAAGTAGTAGTAGTGGATTGAACAGTGCTGGATCTGTTAGTGGTGGTGGAGTGGACAGGGATGAGACTGGAAGGCTCAGTGGATTGGACAGGGGTAAATAGAGTAAGATTACTTGGATGGACAAGGGAGGGAAGGACAGGATTGGTGGGGACGGCAGGGTTATTGGGATGAACCAAGGGATGGAGGGCAGCATTAAAAGGTTGATCAGGGATGGTATAAACAGGGTTGGTGGGTTGAACAGAGGTGGGGAGGGCAGGGATAATGGGATGATTAGAGGGTGTTAAGGGAGTACTGGTACATTTGTTAGAGTTGGTGGGCTGAGCACTGGTAGGGATGGCATGGTTGATAGGTTGGATGGGGTTACTTAAAGTAGAATTAGTAGGTTTAACATGGTTGATGGGCAGGAATGGGGTATGGAAGGTAGGGTTATTAGGCAGAGCAGTAATAGGAATGGCAGTTGTGTTGGTGGCTTGACCAGGAGTGATGGAAGCAACATGGACACTGATCACTTGTCTATCCTGAAAAAATATTGAAATATATGTCAGTGTACAATGATGCCATTTTTCTGTGCCCTTGACTTTGTCATAATTATACGCTACCTAAGAACAACTGATACCTGGTACAATATATTCTACCACATATTTAATATCACACACACACACAACTACTGTACTCCATTATACTATATAAGAAGAGTAAAATCCACTAAAGAGAAGGTATGGGACTACGAATCTGGCCAAAGATTCACCACTATGACAAGAAAAACTGAGATATATATCACCTCAGCCACTGTGTTCTGCAGCAACATCTTGACTTGATTGGTAGCACGGGCAATCTTGTCGAGTCTAGACAATTGAGCTGTGGACAGTCCCTCACTCTGACACTCCAGCACCAATCCCACATCCCTATTGTTCTTAGTTGATGATGCTCCACTCCCTGTTACACAAACAACAAAGCATTACAAAGTTCATCATTAGAATATTATACTCATTAGAAATTACTTTTTCAGATTCTACAGGAATTACATCTTCATTTCCTTTAAGTTAGGCATTGTTAGGTTAGACAAAACTTGGTTTGGGTTTCTAATTTTTCAATATGCAAGTTTTGTAGCAGTGTTGCCAGATCCGGCTAGGTCCCAGTATTTTGCCCCAGTCATTTCCTGGTTATTTCCCGGTAGTTTGCCCAGGTTAGGTCCCGGTAGTCTGATGCAGTCTAGGTTAGGTTAGGTAAGGTCAGGCTAATTTTAAAATACCCCATTTGAATATGACCTATCTCGAAAATGGGGCATTTGTGGAGGAAATGCCATAGAAGAAAATAGTCTTAGAATTGTGTAATAAATGGGTAATGAAGGTAGAAAAACTGCACGCAATAACGGTAATTCTTTCAATATTTACCTAAGTGGGTAATGAAGGTAGAAAAACCGTACGCAATAACGGTAATTCTTTCAATATTTACCCTTCTTTCATTTCGATTTCAACTTTTCAATCAGTTCAGGCTGGCAAACTTTTTAATTTTTCTTATTTCACATTTCTTAATTGCTGCTTATAACACCTCGCTTGTTTTGCCACACAACCCAAAACCCAAAATTCCCAGGCTCTCCCCCGAGACTGTTGGTAGGGATGATGGGGTATGTAAACGAGAACAAAAAACTATATAGTGACTGACAATCAACACGGTTTTCGGCCTAAACGCTCGTGTGAGACGCAGCTACTGGTAACTACTCATGACATCTTGCAGTCCCTCAATGACACAAAAATTAGACAGGTTGACGCCATAGTATTAGACTTTGCCAAAGCCTTCGACAAAGTCCCTCACCAAAGACTACTACACAAATTAGAATTCTATGGCATACAGGGACAACTTCTTCACTGGATTAGAACGTTCTTGACTACCAGAAAGCAACGTGTAGTTCTTGACGGTAGTCAGTCTCCATCTGTTCCTGTGACCTCTGGGGTACCCCAGGGCACTGTCCTGGGTCCCCTTCTCTTCCTTTCATACATTAATGACCTCCCACTTTCACTTTCCTCTACCACTAGACTCTTTGCAGACGATAGCTTAGTTTACAGACCAATTAAAGATAGGAATGACTGCCTTCGGCTACAGGACGACCTAACTGCACTTGAAGACTGGGAAGTCAAGTGGCAGATGACATTTAGACCAGACAAATGCCATCAAATCCGTTTTACCCGTGCCCATAATGTCATTCCATATACATACCAATTACACAACACCAACCTCAACACAGTCACTTCCCACAAATACTTGGGCGTCCACATCTCAGCGGACATGAGGTGGAACACACACATAGGTAGCATCAGGGCCAAAGCTAGTAGGGTCCTGGGGTTCTTGCGCAGGAACCTCAGCAGGTGTAACACAGACACCAAAATTATTGCATATAACACTTTCGTTCGGCCACATTTAGATTATTGCGACACTGTCTGGGACCCACACACTTACAATAATATCAATAAATTAGAGTCCATACAAAACAAGACTGCAAGATGGGCCAGACGTGATTACAGACACACTACATCAGCCACTTTGCTTAAACAAGACACAAAACTAGACCCATTAGTAACACGAAGACAGATACACAGACAACAGATGATATACAAAATCACAAACAAGTTAGTTGACATAGCCAAAGACACATATCTACACTCTACAAGTATACGATCCACTAGAGGCAGCCACAACTTAAAATACCATACATACCAGACAAGCACTGATATATTTAGGCACTCATTCTTTCCCCGCAGCATCCAAGAGTGGAATCATCTCCCATCTCACGTAGTTAATAGCCCCACTCTTGAAACGTTTAGAAATAGAATCACCAATCATTACCTCCCCAATCCTAATCCTCAACCCACAGTCCCTGACCCAATCCACCCTTATCCTAACCCTCTTCCTAATCATGCCCTGGATCCCTAAATCCCCCGCATATTATGCCGCCCATGAGCGGCCCTCTGCGGGACCCTAAAACTTGAACTTGAACTTGAAACTCTGGCACATTTATAACTCATAAAATTAACACTACAAATAAAATACGGTATTTATTGAAAGAATTACCGTTTTGTAGCAGTGTTGCCAGATCCGGCTGGGTCCCAGTATTTTACCCCTGTCATTTATTGTACTTTATCACGATTATTTCCCGGTAGTTTGCCCAGGTTAGGTCACGGTAGTTTGCCCAGGTTAGGTCCCGGTAGTCTGATGCGGTCTAGGTTAGGTTAGGTCAGGTCAGGTAAGGTCAGGCTAATTTCAAAATGCCCCATTTGAATATGCCCTATCTTGGAAATGGGGCATTTGCGAAGAAAATGCCATAGAAGAAAATAGTCTTAGAATGGTCTAAATAAGTGGGTAATGAAGGTAAAAAAATCGTACGCAATAACGGTAATTCATTCAATATTTACCTAAAATACTTACTTAGCCACATTATCCCATGGAGGGGCGATGGAAAAATATAATATCAGCAATCTATATATAGGAATGAACATGTAATACTTGGCAACATTTATCCGGCATGGTAAAGGAAATAAATAAAGGATGCCAGTACAAAATTGGTCCCTCTAGTCTTGTGTGACGTCAGATGTAAACAAACTGACATTCGTACACCGTTAAAAAATAAATATATACGTAAACATTCTACCAGTTATGTAGAAATTAAAGATATATATTAATTAATTATATTTAAAAAAAAAACTGAACACGGAATTGAAATCAAAATGTTTAATTGAATAAGAACAAATGATAACATGTCAAGATCGCACCCTATTATAACTACAGTAGGCGAATTATCCCTGCAACCAAGCTAAAAAGAGAAAACCACCAGCAAAAGCCCCCCCCACCCCATTATTGTCTCTTTGGTTTGGATATAAAGTAATATATATTAAAGTAAACTTGCCAACTGACCACAAATAACGAGACTTATAATTAATAAATTCCCAAAGGAAGAAGGACAAAACAGATTTTACCACTACCACTTGTAACCGTCTGCTGGAAAGTTGGTGCACGAACCATTTCACCTTCAGGAAATTAATATATCTCCGTCGCAACTTCCCTTTGCAGGGTTTCCTCCTTAGCTGTTGCCTTGAAAAACAAATTGTGCTTCCATGCTGATTGATCCATATCCAGGCAAATTGACGTTTCTACCTTTTCTCTCGTCTAATCCTTTTTCGAGCTGCTGGAAGTTTTCTACATGATCCCACAGTGAACAGTGGACAGTGTATGATCCAAACTGTTCAGAAATACGATATGTGACATGCTGACCGCTCCCAACCCTCCAAACATGGTTAAATAGATTTTCTTAAACCATGCCTCCAACTATATATCGTCCCATTACACCCATCTCATGCTTGTCTATCTAAGGTTATCGAATCTATCCTTAACTAAAATATTCAAAAGCACTATACTTCTCGCAATTTTCTGATCGGTTTCCGTCGGGAGTGATTTACTGCATGGTGATGACCAGGTGATCTTCTATGCATCCTTCCCGATTCAAGGTGCAGTCTCTATTTGGAACCAAGATCTAGGTCTTGTTTGGAACCACAGTACCCACATATAGTTTCTATCCTTCCCTCTGCGTCTTTATTTCCATTTCCGTTTAGATCGCTCTAATGGTTGTCTTTTTTTTCTTTTCATCAATGTCATTCCTATACTTCTTCCCCTAGCCACACTCATCCGCTAATAATGGCCGATACCTTTCCACCCCAGCAGCTCCTCTGCTGCATCACTTGATTAGCCTATGCTGTACGTACGAGTAGCACGTACAGTACACCCAATATTTGATTAGCCTATGCTGTACGTACGAGTAGCACGTACAGTACACCCAATATTTGATTAGCCTATGCTGTACGTACGAGTAGCACGTACAGTATACAGTACTGTACTTCCGATTGGGACAAAGAAAACCATGTGGTTTTTCAATGCTTCTGATTTCCAAAACAGGTCTTATATCTTTCAATTCGCTTTAATCTTCCAAATACCTATCCCCTTTTCTACATTGGCACACAACTTAATCTTTCATAATCTTGTGGTGGGTCTTTTCTCACAATCTCTCGGAATGATCTTAATACCTCTCTTGCTAAAACTACTTCACATAAGTAATATAGCTCGTGTACCCTGCATGGTTGTAACCCCCAATAAATAAGTGGTGTCCAGTCAGCTAGTCGAACTATATTTCCAGTATAAAGGTAGGCTGCATTCTTCTTATTCATTCGTAATAAAAGAACACATGCCTCCTTTGAATAACATTGTCTGGGATCGAATGTCTTCGGGAATAATATTGACATTATTCGCTCGATCTTTCCTGTTGGAACACCCATTACATCTCTCAGCCTGAATATCAATATTTAATCAATATCTAATTTGTTAGGCCTGTGTGCAATATTCAGCTCGATATTTGAGATAGACTACTCTTCTTTTTTATTGATCTCGATGGGGATATCAGATGTAAAACAATGTAAGCAATATACACCCCCACAAGTCTAGAGCCCGTACAATGCACATAGCATGTAATAATTAATCCAACAGGCTGAGCCGTAACAAGACCGGCTTCTGGAAGGGGTGGCAAACAGGCGAGCATGCGCAAAGAACACCGATAGGGAGGGAAGGTGTCTGCTTCTGCTGATTCTTGGGTGTCTGGCAGACGGCATGTCAGTGTTTCTCTTACTGCTATAGGCGAGGTAACGTTCTCCCAATACTCTCATCACTATACAGACTCTTCATTTCGGTGAGTGTATAACCTTCTGCTGACAGTACCAGAGGTATGAGATCCAGCTCTGACTTACCACAGTGTATACCGTATCCGGCTCATTGTATTGTCATTCATCAAAGTGGCTGAATGTTACTGTGAGTGAGTGAAGTTGGCCTATAGGAATGGTAACCTTACACACCTACTGCGATGGTGTTTCAGAGAGTACTGATATAGTGAGTGTGTGTGTGAGAGTACTAATAGTGAGTGTCGGTGTGAGAGTACCGATAGTGAGTGTCTGTGTGTGAGAGTGCCGATAGTGAGTGTGTGTGTGAGAGTACCGATAGTGAGTGTCTGTGTGAGAGTACTGATAGTGAGTGTCTGTGTGTGAGAGTACCGATAGTGAGTGTCTGTGTGAGAGTACCGATAATGAGTGTCGGTGTGAGAGTACCGATAGTGAGTGTCGGTGTGAGAGTACCGATAATGAGTGTCGGTGTGAGAGTACCGATAGTGAGTGTGTGTGTGTGAGTACCGATAGTGAGTGTCTGTGTGAGAGTACCGATAGTGAGTGTCTGTGTGAGAGTACCGATAGTGAGTGTCTGTGTGTGAGTACCGATAGTGAGTGTCTGTGTGAGAGTACCGATAGTGAGTGTCGGTGTGAGAGTACCGATAGTGAGTGTCTGTGTGAGAGTACCGATAGTGAGTGTCGGTGTGAGAGTACCGATAGTGAGTGTGTGTGTGTGAGAGTACCGATAGTGAGTGTCGGTGTGAGAGTACCGATAGTGAGTGTGTGTGTGTGAGTACCGATAGTGAGTGTCTGTGTGAGTACCGATAGTGAGTGTGTGTGTGATAGTACCGATAGTGAGTGTGTGAGTGTCAGTACCGATAGTGAGTGTCTGTGTGAGAGTACCGATAGTGAGTGTGTGTGTGTGAGTACCGATAGTGAGTGTCGGTGTGAGAGTACCGATAGTGAGTGTCTGTGTGAGAGTACCGATAGTGAGTGTCTGTGTGAGAGTACCGATAGTGAGTGTGTGAGTGTCAGTACCGATAGTGAGTGTCGGTGTGAGAGTACCGATAGTGAGTGTCTGTGTGAGAGTACCGATAGTGAGTGTGTGTGTGAGAGTACCGATAGTGAGTGTGTGTGTGAGAGTACCGATAGTGAGTGTCTGTGTGAGAGTACCGATAGTGAGTGTCTGTGTGAGAGTACCGATAGTGAGTGTCGGTGTGAGAGTACCGATAGTGAGTGTCTGTGTGAGAGTACCGATAGTGAGTGTCGGTGTGAGAGTACCGATAGTGAGTGTCTGTGTGTGAGTACCGATAGTGAGTCTGTGTGAGAGTACCGATAGTGAGTGTCTGTGTGTGAGAGTACCGATAGTGAGTGTGTGTGTGTGAGTACCGATAGTGAGTGTCTGTGTGAGTGTCAGTACCGATAGTGAGTGTGTGTGTGTGAGTACCGATAGTGAGTGTCTGTGTGAGAGTACCGATAATGAGTGTCGGTGTGAGAGTACCGATAGTGAGTGTGTGTGTGTGTCAGTACCGATAGTGAGTGTCTGTGTGAGAGTACCGATAGTGAGTGTCTGTGTGAGAGTACCGATAGTGAGTGTGTGTGTGTGTCAGTACCGATAGTGAGTGTCTGTGTGTGTGAGTACCGATAGTGAGTGTCTGTGTGTGTGAGTACCGATAGTGAGTGTCTGTGTGTGTGAGTACCGATAGTGAGTGTCTGTGTGAGTGTCAGTACCGATAGTGAGTGTCGGTGTGAGAGTACCGATAGTGAGTGTCTGTGTGAGAGTACCGATAGTGAGTGTCGGTGTGAGAGTACCGATAGTGAGTGTCTGTGTGAGAGTACCGATAGTGAGTGTCGGTGTGAGAGTACCGATAGTGATCAGTGTTTGTGTGAATTGCTTCTTTGACTCCTCTCGCATCTCTATATCAAATACATTACTGGGAACCTGAAAATATTTAAGTAATGAATACATTGCTAGTAGAAGGATGTAAATTAATGTAATGCTAGTCCATCCCTGACAAATTGTACCATAAATGTATGTACAGTCACGAACACTAATAAGTATCCTGCAGGTGTGCTTGGAATACCGATAGGGGTCAGTAAATAAATGCACAATTGGACTGGTCATAGCTTCAACAAAAGCTGTATACTTATTAGTGTTCGTGACTGTACATAACTACCGGTATGCAACATATGAACCCAAATGTATGCGAAACGTGAACTTCACAAAAGAATTTATTTAGGTATTTTTTGATGGAATTCTATAGCACAAGTAGAATGAATGAATACTAACAGATCCATCCTAAAACACTATTAATTACATTAATTAAAAACACTATTAATTACATTAATTAAAAACACTATTAATTACATTAATTATTTTTTAAACACACCTAACGGGAAATAACCTTCTCAATTACATTAGACCACATCACTCCATCAAACAGTACTGTTGTCAAACTGGAATACAGTTGCCATGGACCATATCAGGGGATCATTGGGCGGCTGTATAAATTAGCGGACCTCCCACGATCGATATTTTGTATTGACACTTTTGCTTTGACATTGGGCGGCTGTATAAAGCGGACCTCTCACGATCGATAATTTGTATTAACACTTTTGTTATTGTGTGATGCTGGAGGAAGTAATCTGAATATATCTATATCATCGGCGTTATACCAACACATACACATTGTATTTTTGAAGGACTATATAGTAGTAATTCCGAAGATGTTTTTAGTTTTGCTGTGCGACATTTACTTATCGCGTGGTACAGCATACATATACATACAAATTTACTTTATATAAATAGATAAATAATATATATAAGAAAATGCTTCCTTTGTGTTACTTTCTATAATTGGCGTTTTATTCCTTGTTAGAAATCTCTTTGTTATCTATTTATATATACGATGCATGCCCTCCCTTTCCCTCTTGGCTATATTGTATAATCTTCACAAACCTTGCCATGTCTCACTTCTTTCTCCAACCCCTCCTCCCTTTCCTTCTACTCCACTTTACCCTCTACATGGTACCATAAGCAATTCAGTCAATTAAAAAGTCTCCCTCATTCATTAGACAAACATAACACGTCATTGTCTAGGCTATAGGGTGTGAAGATACATATTGCTCATAACAGGGTATAGCTTCTTATATATACAGGGTGATTCAGAAATGCGTGCCGAAAATCCGCAGGTGTATTCCTGGCACATAATTGAATGTAAATTAGTCAATAACGATTTTGGAAATTCTCAATAGTTTATAAGTTATAGTGCCTTCAAGGTTTGAAGAGTGTGTTTAAATCTAGGGATTGTACCATAATCTTTCAGACACGTGTGAAATTACTTAACTCCCATGAAGGCATTGGAAACACAGTAAAAGTTACTAAAGAATATGACAAAAGCTGTAGAGTGTACAGTCACAGCAAAATTACCAGGGACGGAGTTTCAGGGATTATGGTACAATCCCTAGATTTAAACACACTCTTCAAACCTTGAAGGCACTATAACTTATAAACTATTGAGAATTTCCAAAATCGTTATTGACTAATTTACATTCAATTATGTGCCAGGAATACACCTGCGGATTTTCGGCACGCATTTCTGAATCACCCTGTATATATATATATATATATATATATATATATATATATAAGAGGCTATAGCTTCTTATATATATATATATATATATATATATATATATATATATATAAGAGGCTATACCCAGTTATGAGCTGTATAAATACCAGTTAACGTAATTATTATGCAGGTGTGTTAATATATCATATCTGCCAAACAATATACTGTATATATATAGTTTATTTTGCAGATATGATATTTTAACACCTGCATAATAATTACGGTCTATAATTGCTTAACTATTCATTCATGGGATTGGAATTCGTTTCCTATAGAAGCCATAACAGAAGGAACTGGAGTGAAGATACATGCAGCACAAAACAAAATATATAGCTTTTTATTATGATGTATATACACAGTTTATAATTAGGTATGATATATTTACACACTTGTATAATGATGGTGTCAGCTGGTACTCATCTATAATTGTCTACACGCGCAAACAGAGATGTGGAGAGATATAAATGTACGGTACAATACGTATGTACAGTTGCATGCGGACTTATGTAACAGACACACTTCAACCCAGCCTCTCACTGAGCATAGGATAGGATGAGACATTGTGTGTAGAGGCGACGCGTCCTGTGTCTGTTTCAGGTGTCCGCAACTGTACATATCAGATAGAAATGCATGGATGAGTACAAGGTCAAGGATGAGTAGATATTATTGTACCGTACAGTTGCGCTAAGAAGTGATGTCACAGAATCCAATTTTGTTTATTCAAGAAGCTGTATTTCATATCCTTATAGTTTCGTGAAATAGTGTTTAGAACTACATAATAATTAAGTACAGTCACGTTCATTTGTCCTGTTAATACCTTCGAATGAAACGGCCTCGATAAATTATGTGAAACTAGGTATAGCCGTTGTTGTTCTCTATAATATTGGTTCATAAGATTCACTAAAATGGTTCACTTAAATTGACCAGGCAGGAATTTGGATCGTGATTGTACAGTGCAATTTTTCCCCTTCTTCACTGCAGGAATTAAGGCGAAGGAGAGGGAGGGAGGAAGGACGGTATATAAGCAGACAAGACAGTGCAATAGAACGAGGATAATGCAAAATTTTAACGAGGAATGAAGAAAGTGTTAAGTTACGGACAGATAAAGATTAAGGGACCCTGTGATCGTGTATGAGGCCTACATGGTGGCTTCTGATTCCTCCTGATTATGCCACGAAACAAGCTCCTTTAATGTAGGTGAATGGTATTTCGTGGCAATGTTTGAATGACACTCTAATCTCCAATTTTCTTACTACATCACGGGGATCCTTGATATAAACGAAATGGTTACAGTGCAAGAGAGACAAAAAATTGAAGCTGAAAACATAATTATAAGAAGCATAACTCAATTAATTTCTTATGAGAGTCATGCACAGGTGTTTGAATGATTTACGTACACTCTATTAGGAAAGGTGTTAATTAAGAGATGAACAGACAGATTACAGTAAATGAAAGGTGACAGTGCAAGAGAGATGAAGTGAAAATGTGAACATAATTACAAGAAGCATATGCCAACCATTCCTTCTGAGAACAATGCATAGGTGTTTGCATGTTAAGTAAAGTTCATGACAAGTGTGTATAGCCTACAGTACAGAAAACAAATAAGCATTCGAATTTATATTAAAAGATGTTCATATTCTTTAGTTTAACTACAAGAACGCCGATGAAAATATGGGAATGTTACCGAGTGGATATATGAGTTAATGCTGAAGAAAACTAAATAAAACTGAATTGATGAGGAAAAAGGCCTGAAAGACCATGTAGTATGAAGGAGCAGGAGATAGAGAAGTGGGATAGTTGAAGAATTGAAAGAGGGCTCATATGGTTCGGGTTCGAAGGGGCAACAAAACCCTTAAAATACAGTACTGTCTACATCAACGGGCCAACTAACGAGAGAAATGTTAAATGAAAGGATATATTGAAATCCAATATTTATAAAGAAAATATTATGGATGTAACAATAAAACAATTGAAAATTGAACCAAATGAGAATGTGAACAACGATATGGGAAGGTGAATCAATCATCTGTCACTCTAATTTATTAAAAGTTCAATAAGTACTAGCTTCATGCAAATCACCTACCAATTAAAATCTAAACCAGGTGAAGTAAGCACGAGTGAAAAACCCCACGGTAAATAACATAACAGAAAAAGTCAATGTAAAAACAGGAGACTTAATTATCAATGAGGAAGACATAACAATAATTAATTAAGGCGAACTGAAGAGTCGACTGATAAACTGAGACACTTAATTTAAAACTTGGTCCGTGCTGAATCAACTCTGTAACCTGATTGTCAATATCGTGGTTTGATTCTTATGTTGAGCTGCATGGAAGATAAAGCATAATTCATTGAAAAGTAACTGTGCCTTGCAACGGTGATACAGAAAGAATATTATAAAGATCATTCAACTATAGCAATACGGGCCTAAAAATTAATTCATCAGTATTTCATCTCCCCGAGCAAAAACATTTGGACAGAAACAACACCCATACACAACAGTACTTTCTCATACGACTCCCAGGAGGACAACAATTCTATCTCAACCAGAAAGTTAGTGAGGGCAGAAACAACACTTACAGACACACACAAAACCTCACAACAACAGCACTTCCTCATACGACTTTCAGGAGGACAACAATTCTATAAGAGATCCAGGAAGTTAGTTAAGAGAGGATGGAGGCGTTTCTGGAAACGATAGGGGAGTTTGGACCCTACCAGAAGCGTATGTTCCTGTTGCTGTCCCTCCCCACAATCGTTGTCTCTATGCAGAAGTTGGCCTGGGTGTTCCTCGGCGCCAGGGTGGATCACAGGTAGGATTATTATATATATTATGTGTTTTCTCGTTTACACTGTCAATCACTTCAAAATGACACCCCCCACCCCCTCACATACATATAAGCATATAAAAGCAAAAACGTCCCCTTACAGAACAATTAAGCCAGCACTCGACTCGAGCATAATTATGGGATCACTGTAGTCCCACGATGGTTACTTTATTATTAACATTATTTGGGAAGAACCTCAGCTTCGGAGTTTGTGGGAGGCTATAATTATATGCTTTTCACTCATGCTTGTAAACATCGTAATATTCTTTTCCTACGGAAGGACTCAAAAGAGATGGCCGGGTCTAAATTAGGAGCTGTCAGTTAAGAAGTAGTAGGTCAATATAAGCCTTATGCAGTTCCTAAATTCTTATGTTGTAAATTAAGGCGGAAGTACACTCGTGATACGTAATCCCTGACCAGAGACGAACGGCAGGCACTACACATATACCCTGCATTCGAACTCAGCCTCATTATGTGTACTAAGTGGGGAAATGAACAATACCAGGCAATTCGAAGCTTTCTGCTCTTCACACTGGTCAGATATTATGTATCACGAGTGTACAGTGTTAATTGGTAAATCTCGCCAGAGCAAATGATTCTCCTAAACTATTCCAAGCAACAGAGCCACCATTATTTTCGTTAACTTGGTCCTGTTTCCTGGCATACTTTTGGAGAATAAAGGCACTGCAATGTACTGTACACTCGCAGACCATCAAATCTAGCTCACCTGAGTCGAAGCCCGAGATCTGAAGCAGGCCACACACACACACACATACATCTCGAACCAATGGAGGTTTTGGGTGGGCTGTCGTCCAGAAACCACCTACATGCTTCAGATCTCGGGTTTCGACTCAGGTGAGCTAAATGTTATGGTCAGCTGGAGTACAGTATATACGGTATAGTAACATACCTTGGAAGAGCTAACACACAGAATAATAACTGTTCCACAGATGCCGACTTTGGTGGGAGGATGAGACGGCAGAGTTCCCCCTGAGTGACGACGTGAAGGAAGTTGCTATACCCTGGGACGGAACCAAAGGAGATTACAGCCAGTGTTACATGTATAGGTACAGTACAGTATTAAGGGACCCTGTGATGTAGTCAGAAAATTGGAGGGAAGTAAATGAGTCCTTCAAATATTGCCACGAAACACCACCTAGATGAAAGGAGTTTGTTTCGTGGCATAGTCAGGAGGAAGCGGAATCCTCCAATTTTCGTACACGATCACAGGGTCATTTAGGGGAGATTCTCTTGTTGGTAATTTGGAAGGCCAAATTAACTACAGTATACCAGAAAAACAATGGTATACCGTATACTAATAGGGAATCTGTTTTGTGGCATAATATTATATTGTTTGGAGGAATCAAGAGACCTTCCAATTCATCCTTAAACAACTTCAACCCCAAGGCGAAGGGGAGGAGGGGGTTTATGGAGACATTTTATATTATCAAGTTTTAGGATCTGAGCTATTGTGGGAGTGATTTTTGTTATTTATTTATTTATTATTTATTTATTTATGGACGTGTGATCGAGTCGACACCAAATTGTTGAGAGTTCTCGCATGAAACCACAAACACCTTGAAACTCTACTGCCTCTATCTAGTAAGCCACATGTGTAGCATAGCACTGATCCTTGAAATTACACACAAGTTATCGGAAGACTACCAGCTGTTTTAAACCTTCTGATTCTAATATATTTTAGAAACAGAAGGTTTAAAGCAGCTAGTAGTCATCTTATAACTTATGTTTTATCATCCAAAGGTAGTGAGTGATAGGTTCGTAGACTCTGAAGGGGTAACACACGACTCTATACGTAAGGTGAATGTGTCGTGACTGTGTACACGACACAAGCATGGAAAAATAGAGAAGAACGCAATTTAAATACTAATAATCATGCAGTTTTGTCGCGGCTGTCCATCATGTGATTGGCGTCAGTAATACCGGGTTGGAGGGTCAGCAGAAAACTTGATTGACTGAAAATGAAACAAGACCACCTGTGGCCTGTACGATCCTGTGGCACGAGGAATTAAGGTGTTAGAGAGGGTTGTTATTCAGACAGACAATGCTTTAAAAGTTAACAGCATATTTAACGTCCATTATCTGAAAGCCAGAACAGCTGAACAACAAAAATAGTAAGGAACGGTTAATTATCTCCATAAGGGCGATCATGAATGTGAGAAATGTTTATAGAGATGATGTTGAAGTGACTGGCGATCTACATACACGTGATTAGTTATCATTTACGTAATAAAATCGAAATAATTTACGTAACAAAAATTACGTAAAAGATAACGTAGTCAGGAGGAATTAGAAGCCACCAAGACCCAAACACGAACACAGGGTCCTTAAGGGGGAATTCTCTTTTTGGTAAATAGGGGGTGTTACTGATTCCTGCAAACTATGTCACGAAACAAATCACCTCAGTGTCACTAATAGGGAATCTGTTGTTTCGTGTCATAGTTTGAAAGATTCGTTAGCCCTCCAATTTACCACCAAGAAAATTTCCCTTTAATAAACGCCTATCGACTTCGTACTGTGGTAATTAAGGCGATGTAATTGTAGAGTGATTGATTGAATGGGATGTGGAGAAGAAGAGTATGTGTACATGTGTTGTATGTGTTCTGTGTGAGTGTTGTCTGTGTCCCCATGGTCTGTATTGGATGATATGATTAAAAAGTCCGTTCATAAAACTCACATAAACTCAATCTACACAGGTGATGGTAATGTGAGAAACAATGAGACTAGCTGTTATGCTATAAAAACAATATACAATAGTATAGTGACCGAGTGGTTAGTGTTCTGCTGGACTCATATCCTAGAGGTCGGGAGATCAATCCTCTCAGGTGAGGGCCTGAGAATATTTACTCTTCCGATTTGAGTTTGAGGCACTAACCAAGGTATATCTCTTGGCCTTGGCACTAACTATAAGGCCACCGAACGTCGTAAAACACCCTCGCTGGTACCATAACAGCTGCAGTATTTGGGAATAACCCTCACTTCCCTCCCTCTGTGGCTGGGTACCAGTTCGGAAATCGTGACGTGTGTGTGTGAGTAGCAGTTGACCTGGGCCACGGAAACGGGCTTGATTAAGCCTATGTCCAGTGTCGGAACATAAAAAAAAAAATCAGGACGCACTGAATGTAACCAGAGCTGGTGATCTGCTGGCCCCTCTATTCACAAATTATTCATGGGCCTTTAAATATATAGTCTATCACAGACACTTGTGTAGCTTGACTCAACCTGTCCGTCATATCTGCACTAAATTCAGGGAAGATAGTTTTTCCACGTTCATCACTCCAGCGTTGTCAGTGTGTGAACCCCACGAGTTCACAAAGTATGAACATCTAGTTTCGACTTGAAATACATGCCAGTACAAATCTGGCAGGGGGGAGTGTGATGGGGTGGAGGGTGAAAGTTTGAGTGGTGTGGTGTTAATTGTAGGGAGGCAGTACTAATTTTATTATCCTATAAGACAAGTCAACAGTATAAATCTATTGCAATATATCATGACAGCACTTTTGTTGTGGTAAGAAAAATCCTTTGATATTATGTGTTATCCTTACATGCACTCTTATGACAACAGTCCTTGTTGGTTGGTGAGGCTGCTAATAGAGAATCTGTTGTTTTCTGGTTGAGTATGGTGGAATCAGTATCCCTCCAATTTACCCAAAAGAGGTTAATTAATAATGATAATTCCTGCACGTATTTAAAATGTCTCGAGTGTACAGTAGTTTGAGCAAGTCATCTTGTTGTCGGTTCGTCCCTCCAAGTTTGTCAATATAATTTGCATATAATAATAACAAATACCAACAACAAATACCAACATTTTACGACCATCATAAATAGTGTTAGTACAGGTGTACCGCAATTGTCATTTTACGTTGTTTCCTACCTGCTCCAGCCAAGGATAATACAATATAATAGTTATCATTACTACAGAGTAACTTATACGTCAGTGGCATAATGTAAAGACTAACGTATGTCAAACTACAGAGTGAAGTTTGACACACGTTAGTATTCACATTATGCCACTGCCGTATAAGTTACTATTGCATTATTGGTGACAGCCCCAACCCTACCCTATACCCTATACCTTTGTGTAACACCCCAACACTCCCAAGCCTCCAGTCAAGCCCCTCCATTACCCCCCCCCCTCCCTCTGACTCGCACTGGGATGTGTTTTGGATACAAGAGTCAAAATTGGGGGCCCCCCGTTCACACCTTGTGGGTTTCAGACATTAACAACGCTGGAGTGATGAAAGTGGACGTGAAGGAGACCGTACAGCCAGCAGCATAAATTCGCGTCCGTCTCATGTACAGTCGTGGTCAATAATAATCATCCACATATGGGTATCTCAAGCAATTTGGTGTCTAATGTTTTCGCTTTCACATATGATATTATTGATTTTAGTAGTGCGTAGCTACTTGTAGTAAATTAAATGATGGAACTTAACCTATTAATTAGAAAGTTTATCAGCTAAGGAACAGAGGGAACTGTCTATTAAATAACTCTTACGTGAGTCACCCCTATATGGATGATTATTTTTGACCACGACTGTACTTGATAATGCTAATATGACCAAATAGTTGCATTATGTGCCAGTTTCTATTCTAACAACATATATGAGAAGTATATCTGTCATGTACACATTCAAATTGTGTTAAAACATCATGATAGGTCAAAATATTATATACACGTGGAAATGAAGTGAATTTATGCTGCCTACTGTACACTCGCCAGCACTGCCGCGTGGACAGGGGTTCACATATATTCAGAGATGTAGCATTGGCGTTGGAAGATATTGTTCTACAGCATCAAAGAAAAAAATCATAGAAATATGCCATAATAGCAACCATTCATCACTTGGAATAAACATAGTATAAAGAATAAATTGTTATACTTTGTGTTCACACTTTCCTAGTTCAAGATTTTCTGGACCGACTTTCTTTGTTTTACACATCAATAGAAGCGAAATTTTATGATCTTTCCAACAGTGACATCAGAATTTGTATATCGCCAAGCGTTTCCGAGCGAAAAGAGAAAAACTCCGACCTACTCAGTGGTGGCGGCTTTGGTAGCAAGCGAGCTTTGGGAGGTATGTACAGTCGGCGGCTAAAGTGGTGTCGCCTGCTGATGACTTAAGCGTATCTTGAAGGATATAACATAAGGAATAATTATCGAACCAACACATTCACCATACAGAATTACAATATCCACGGGGAAAAAATAGTTAACTACTTTGGGTTCTCATTTTACGAGCCTGTGAAGCTTATATTTCCATACTGTTCTACAACATATTATAAGAAAATAAGGCAATTATATAATATGCGAGAATATTCTGTACTCACATTTATTCATCACATAGGACAACATGACTCTTCAGGAATAGCTTCTTCCATCAGGGTAATTGTATCTGAATTATCATCATTATCAAAGAGGATTTTCAAAAAGTCCTTTTCACGCAACGCCATGACCAAGTGATGAACACACAAGCAGAAGTACGTTATTACCGGTATATATTATATATAAAGTTCTGCACACTTCTTGAAAAAAAAAATTATTATAATAATTCACAACACTACCACTTTACATTGTGGTCAATATGATATAACTTTTATTGAGCCCTACCAGTGTACTCCGTGGGCGTGGGTAAAACACGATTTAATTATATCCCGCGAGACGCACCGCGCTGGCTCATGAGAGAACACTCAGAAATTTTTCGGTGCTACTATAGCGTGAGATCTACCTCAATATAGCGTGAGATCTAACCCCCGTTTCGATTATAGCTTGAGGTCTACCGCAAAATCGAACTATAATATAATATTGTATGTGTATACATATTTATTTAAACCTTATATTATCATTTATATATCTATATACAGTACTATTTATATTTATATTAAAGGCAGAGAGGTAAAAATAAACGCTATCAAATACAATATATACATTTATTTTAGCGATAAACACTTCGTATATCTTCTAGGAATGACACGAATAGATCATTGGAATTTTTTCTCATCATCTTCCAGCAAAAATAATCAAGATGTGATATTAGTTCTAAGATTTCACTCAGGCTCAGGTTGCAGTGCAATTTATTGTTCACGTCTGTATAATGGAAAAATTTATTTCCTTTACGAACAGACCGTGTAGTTTGATACCCCTTTTGAGGACAACGTAGTACAGGCTTGAATTCTCCTCCCCTGTTACGCTTTCGTTTTTCCTCCATGACAGAACCGCATTTATGGCATAGATCTGCTTGTTGAACTGTATCCAGCAGATTGTGTTCTCTTAAAAAGGCTACTGCTGATTCCTCTGTCAGGATGACTCTTCTATAAAACTTATTCAGCAACATTTTGAAGTTAACTGGTTCAGGCCGAGGAGGATTCTGATTTATTTTTTATAGCTCCATTTGCTTCTTTTTATATGGGCAGGTCACGTGTTAGACCTCACCTGACCTGATGGCCACGTGAGGGGAGGGGCACGTACGGTAGACCTCAACGCTGAACCTGGGTAGACGACATATGGTGGTAGACCTCACGCTATAGTAGCACCAATTTTTCCTACTCTTTCAAAATATAATCCCTACAGAGTTGCCAATTAGTTTATTTGATAGGACTTGTGCAGACCCTTGACTCACCCGATTTTGACGCAGTTATATAGGAACTCTATTTTTGGAGAATTTATAAAGGATTTTGACGCGATTTTGTGTGGCGGACGATTCATTTATGACGCTAATCGCGTCACCGTGCATGAGAGGGTTAACCAGAGATTTTAGTGAAAGTGAAAAAGTCAACCCTATTTTCAGTATTTGGAAGGTCTCTTTTTTTCCCCATAACATGTTACAACATGTGTAAGAGGAAGCTACAGAGGTTCACTCCACGCTAAATTAAACATGGCCGAATGTCTTGCTACCCACAGCCTCAAATGGACAACAATTAGTGTGTTATGCCAGGCTGTGAAAAAAGAGCTAGAAACCTTAGTACAAATTTATACTATAATAAATTAATAAGAAATAAACATCTTGAAGAAAAGCTTTAGTTAGTTGGAGCAGGATTTTAATAATACAACAGCTTCTCAGGTTTAGATATTGTTCTGTTCCATATTCTAGCAAAACCATTATTTATACTAAGTGAGGCATAACAGAATAACGGCAACTATAACTACAGCAGCAGCACACCACACCTGACCACCACCACTAATCATACACTCAAATAATACCAGTCTGTCATATCTGTGAAAAGTATTACCATTCCTTCAGTTTCATGTCATCTATGCTACCAGATGCCCTATTATTATCATACTGTAACTCATATATTTCATTATGATCTTTATATTTATAGCAATGGGACGGAAGATGCAGCATCACATTACAACAGCAGCAGCATTTTGGTGCCGTGTGTTGAGATGGTGTATGATACTTCAGTGTACAAGACCAGTGCTGTTATTGATGTAAGTTGATATAACTTTAACTCCTCCTTTGTTTTGTTGTTAGTTGTGTCTCTTTTACATCTCGACCACTATAATCCATGTCACATTAATTTTGTGCCCTCTTGATTTGAAAGTGACCAATTTAAATGTTCTGTACTGTGGAATGCCTTGTGAGTGAACTGTTAGATCTAGATGACATAATTACACTATGTATACTACATGCCTGTCATTGTAACAGGACATGTGACAGTTGTGGTTATTGCAGATACTGTGGTTCACACTTTCATATATCTTAAAATGAAATGTGAAGTTGGGTTCTTTGACCACTTTTAGGCAGTCTATTCCCTTAATCACTCTTAGTCCTAGTTAATCTATTTCTAATGTACACTTGCCTAGAGAAGTTATGGCAATGTACTGTAAAAGGGTAGTAACTCAAACATGATGAAAGCATATCATCTCTTTCTTGGAGGCTGTAGCATGACAAAAAAGGATTTACAAGTGGTTAATATATTGCAGTATGAGTTGGTGTGTGGACAGGCATGGCTGAGAGCGACAGTGCAGTCTGTCTTCATGGTGGGAATGCTGGTCGGATCATACCTCTTTGGTGACCTCTCAGACAGGTGAACTTTTGAGCACTCACTGAAACCTCTTTTGACACCTTCACTGAACTTTGCTCGTCATTTTATTCAGCCATATTTAACTTCTTATACACCTTGCTGTTTTGAGACCTTAATTCATTCAACTCAAATCACATCGATCACCTTTCTTCTCTTGCTCCTTCACTCATATTACTCCTTGATTTACCTCATTTCATCCCTTGATTCTTTTGTGACACCCTTTTAATGCTGACAATATATCAAGCCTTATCACTGATTAATGCATCCTGATGCTTAAAGGAGAAGAGAACTACAGTACCAATAACTTGTTTCTCTGTGAGTATCTTGAGGTTTCTAATTCTGTTTAGTGTTTAGCTTGAGACAAAATATTGAGGATCTTCTCTTTTCAATGAATCTCTGTACTGTTTTGGCAATAATTACACTATTAAAGATACAGTATAATAACAATATATCATTAGTTGCTCTTGCTACCTCTATCTGCCTCTCTGTCAATCTTTAGTTACCTGCCTCCCAACCACTCAACCCACCTGCCTCCTAAGCTATCTCAGCCTTCATTTCTAACCACATTTTCTGTAACTTCCAGCCACTTTACCTGCCCTTCCATCCGCAGACTGGGCCGAAAACGAGTGTTTCTGAGTGCACTGGTGTTAATGGTGTGTGTGGGTTTGGGCCAGGCTGCCATCCCCTACTACTTAGCCTTCACCTTTCTCAGATTCATCCTTGGGGCATCACTTCAGGGTGTCTTTCTCGTTGCTTATGTTATGGGTTAGTGTCCATTGGAGCTCAATGTTTTTTGCCATTTCTACACTTGTAAACATATATTGTCCAATAATGTAACTCCTTTACAGTGACTTGTGATTTTCCTTTAATTCTTAAATAAATAACCACATTTTTTGGTTCAGACATGGAAATGTTTCCAGTCTGCATATGCCTGCTCATGTTAATTATCAGTGAATAACTTAAAAAATCCTATTGGTATTTAGACATGGCACATTAATACATAAAATTATATTACTTCTTCTTAAAACTTTTGTTATGAGATTGCTCATCCTAGGCTGAATATACGGTAGGAGACTTACGTTCTAACCACAATGAAAACAAAATACTGAACCATCATAATGTAAAACTGTCACCATAATTATGGATGACTGGTATAATTATGCTGCTTTCCTTACTTGCATGCTTCCCTCTACACTCTTTTTCCAATCCTATCTCAGCACTGGAATTAGTGGGTAAGAGGCGTCGTGTGCTGGTGGGAGTGCTGTCTCAGGCTTTCTACACCTTAGGATACTTCACAGCCGCCCTCCTGGCCTACTTCATCACCTCTTGGCGTTGGTTACAAGTGGCCATGACTCTCCCAGGCATTTTCTTCATCCCATACTACTGGTGAATTTTGTTTAGTTTTTTCTATATTAAAAAAGATGAGAACTAAATGCCAAGAGCTCACTTACTGTCCTCACATAGAAAAAACACAACTAGTAAGAGAGGTCCAAAATCATGTCCAATTTCATTTGAGATACCTAGACCCATTGCCCCAGTGAGCAGTAATAAACTTGCATGGGTAGTGAAGGTCCAACCTAAACAGACATCTAATCTGAGCAACAGTCAACATGTAAATGTAACTAAAATGTAATAAAACTGACCTGACTGGCCCATGTGTGTTCTGAACAGGATCATCCCAGAATCATCAAGGTGGTTGATAGCAAAGGTGAGGACAGAGGAAGCGAGGGTAATCCTGGAGAAGGCTGCCAAGGTGAACAAGAAGGAGGTGAGTTAGTGATAACAAATCTGCTATGTTATACAGTACTATATAAGTAATAACAGATGTACAGTTAAGCATCAATCATACAGGCATATTTTCCTTCATCCTTCATTTTCATGCCAGATCTGTTCTGTGCTGACTCAGTTACAATCCAATTTATGAAGTGGTTGCAGGAAGGTGAATGGAGTCTCTTACATCTTCTAAAATGTGCCACAAAATTGCCGATCTATACTGTAATCGTCTCCTTCCTGCCACATTCTGGAGGGATTGGCAGCCTTGAAATTAGGTAATATTTTATTAACCCTTTAACCAAACCAAACTTCCCCTCTATACTCCCTTACTAGCTGCCTTAAACTCTATTCTTACTACCCTAATATCTCACCAAACCAATCCTCACCCATTCCCTTCCTTAGGTCTCAGAGCAGGTGATGCAGGAGGCCCTGGAAGTGAAGGATGGAAAGAAAGAGGAGGCCAAGGGCAACTTCTTGGACCTTTTCAGATATCCTAACCTTCGCAGCAACACACTCAACCTCTTCTTCAACTGGTGTGTTGTCTTGAGAATTTATGGAAATTAATATTAGTTAAGGAATCAGCAACCAACATTTGCCAACATTTTACCATAGTCATAACCTAACCTTCTAACACTTTCAATTCTGACCTAACCAAATTATGTACAGGTTCGTCAACAGCGGTGTATACTATGGCCTGTCCCTCAACACTGGTAACCTCGGAGGCAGTGCGTATCTCAACTTCGTGATCAGTGGTGCAGTGGAGTTACCGGCACACGTGCTCACCTTCCTCCTTTTGGATCGAATTGGTCGTCGCATCCCACTGGCAGTATTCATGGGTCTAGGGGGACTCGCTCTGCTCTCCACCATCCTCATTCCTAAAGGTGGGCTACAGTATAAGGGAATCTAACATTCTAGAAAATATTATGAGTAACTCTTTAGCACATAAAACAGTTAGGCAAGTGTGGATACAAAGGACAAAAATTACAACACGAATAATCTATTAATATTATTATTGCTAGATAATATACAGTACTACAATATTTCTAGTTAACTAATCTTTGTTATATTTACACTTAAAATTAGTCAGGAAAACATTGCTGAACCAGTTGCGATACAAACTTATACAAAACTAAAATTTGTAAATTTAAATTCCCATTTTTTGTTGTTGTTGAGTGCAAATCAATGATGCAAAATTAGTCCCAGGTCACATAAGATAATGGTTGTAAGAGAAAATGGACGAATATGAGGACATAGAGCACAAATGAACAAGGTCAATTGGGGCTAAGATGACATACGTGAACAGATACATAACATAAACACATGTATTCCTAAAATACACGAGGACATAAAATAGCACATACAAGAGAAGAGAGTGAGGGAAGCCAACTCTGCAATACCATAACACAACTCAGCTGAGTGAGCTTCAGTAACTACTTATCAATTAGAATGTGAGAACCAATCCTTACTCACAATCAGTATCAAATGTGACGAAAAAGGTCTGACGTAGAATTAAATATAATCTACAATGATACCAGATAATTATGCTGACTGGAGTACAATGTATAGTAAACTGAAATGTTGTATATTTTCTTGAATCTGTGTTAAATGGTGAGCTATCAAGGAACACCTATGTTATTGCAAATTCCATAAAACATTAACTCTTATTTTTTCACAAGTAATCCTTCTACCTTTTCCTTACACATTTATACAATAGATGATAACAATGGCTTATATGCTTAAATGTATGTCTCACTACTTCCATCTGTCTTCTACTCCTGCTCTTTTTCCTTTACCAGTAGCATCCATTAAATGACATAATACTGTATTACTGTACATGTGCTTTCATTCACAGTTGGATTTCCTTTACACATATTTGAAATGGTTACCAATTTACCGAACCTTTTGCAGTACTCATACAAATATCGTTATACAGTACATACAAAATTATAAATGGATAAAGTCTTATGTCAAACCAGATTCCTTGAGAATAGGAAAACCAGCTGGCACCACTATTTCTTTTCATAATTATAATATCAAGATGCCTAGGTCATCATCATCATTATTTTGTTTAACATCCTTATTCTCAACATCCTGCAAGTCATTTTATTTAACATCCTCTCCATCTCTTTTGTCTCAGCACCATATAACATCGCCTATCTCGCACATCTACAGTAATTATTCTCCCTGTTCCTTAATGGTAGACTTCTGTTGGCCACCAAGCTTTCTCTCTCTCCATTTTCTTCACACAGCTATTTTTACTCTCACCACTGCTTCCACTCCAGTCTTAGAAAGACAACATACAGTAGACTACCTCTATAGTACAGTATTTACATCCAGACAGCTTGAGGAACTTCAACAACAACAACTTCCAGTGTCTCTTCATATTTAATTAAACTATTCATTTGCTTGCCTTGGCACTTTGCCAGATCTAGGTTGGTTGGTGATAACACTGGCCATGCTGGGAAAACTCTGTATCACAGCCTCATATGCCATCATTTACGTCCTAACTGCCGAGATCTTCCCCACTGTTGTTCGTAATGTGGGAGTTGGAAGCTCCTCCATGGTTGCTCGTATTGGTGGTGCACTAGCTCCCTACATCAACCTGTTGGTGAGTGCCAAAACACTTCAGTATGTACAGCACGACACTGATAAATAACACATTCAAAGGCACATCCAATTTAACTGTTTTTAATTCCTCAGTGATATATTTCCACAGTAACATCACTAATGTACAGAACAGCATCAGACAGAAGGGATTAACATGAGCTTAATCCATTGCTGATATCACAATAATATTTCAGAACTTACCCTTTATCCATATACTGTACTGTATCTAATTCACTGATCTTAATATCTTCCCCAGTTTTGAAAATACAGTTCTGTACAGTATACAGTATTTTTTTTTAAATATATACAGTATTCTACTTTTGTCTTTTATTCAGTCAAATGATTTGTATACCACAGGGTGACTATTGGTACCCCATACCCATGATGATATTTGGGGCAATGTCAGTGACTGCGGGTCTCCTCTCCTTATTGTTACCTGAAACACTGGGTCGCCGCCTGCCCGAGACCATAGAGGATGGAGAAAACTTTGCCAGGTGTGATGAAAATGTTATGGTATAGCTTTAGTGTTTATAGTTTTTTTTATCATATACAAGAAGAAAATACACAAGTTTCATTAGTATTTTTTTCCTCAGGATATGTGTGGTATTTGTGAATTGCAGAACTCAATGTTTAAATGCTAATGTATAAATTTAATTTTATGCTCTTGATGTTTTCCTGTTTTTGCCCTTTTGCTCCCGACACTTTCCCAGCTTTAGGCAGAAAAAACAGATGATAATGATAGCAACATTTGTATTCTTAATTTGCAGGAGGCCACTGGAGCGAGATGACAGAACAGTGCCACTGGTAGAGTCTAACCAGCTGACAACTTCACATGCAGATGAGAAGCAACAGCTAGATGAGACCAACAATCATCACTCTATTCCAAATGACATTGGCTACAGAAGCAGTAACAAGCAAGAAAATGGCACTTTAAGTGAAATTACCTCAAAAATTTGAAACTTTAATAACTAGTATGAGCTTTTTCAAGGTCAGATATTGTGTCTTATGCAAAGTGTTCATTACTATAATTTATTACTGTAATTCAGAGATTTACAAGTGTGGAGCTCTCAGACTAATTTTTTCAATTTCCACAACACACAATTAATAAAATGGAATGATAACTGAAACCAAAACCCTTTTAATCTAAAAAAAAACCCTCAAGTACTGTAATACACTGTAAGCTCTTTATATGTTCAAACCTCAGGGATACCAAAGGTGTGTCTAGTTTGGTGCTACAACAGACTCTCCCTTGTGTAGAGACGGGAAATGTTGATGCTGAGGGCTGGTCCCAGGCTCCTCCCAGACTTTCCAAATTTGAGCCCAGCTAACATCTTCCCCTGCTCTTCCTCACCAAGACTTGCTAACTCCTCTAGTGCTTCATTTAGTAGGCGTGGTGTGCCATACTGAAAATGATAGAAATTTTAATGTTCAGTAGACCCTCCTTACTGTAGCTTTCAATTAGCTGATTATAGATATATCAAGTAGTACCCGGGTACTGAATAAGATAAGGGGAAAAGAAGTCTGGAAATTGGAGGATATGAAATCATGAAAATTGAGTGAAGTAACAAACTTGTTTCATTGTGACTTGTTTTGTAATAGTATGGAGGAATCATGAGCCTCCAGGTATCTGTAACCCACCTGGTCAACAATAGCTCGAGCCTTGTCAACACTTAAGCCATACATCTGTAGGAGTTGTTTGGCCAGCATTTCTCTCACTTTCAGCAGTTGAGTCTTGGCACATGAGGTGTTGAACTCTTGGAAGGTGGGAAGGTACATCTGGGGTGTCCGGTCCCAACCAGGATCTTGTGGCCACTGTAGCACGTCTTCACGCTTCAGTCCACTCACTGCTTTATCCTGCAACACCAACAATGTTTGATTCTGTTCTGACACTGGATATTGGTATCGTGTCCATTACTGAGGCCAAGTCGGCACCAACCCACAGGATTTAAAAACAATGGAACACTTCAACAAACTTCAATACTGTGTCAATTAATTTCAACCACACACGTGATAATGCAGACATCTAGAACTGACCTGGTATCTAGACTGAAGGCAGCGAGTCATTATGGTGAGGTAGGCTGCTGATTCTCTCTGGTCATGTGTAACCTTCACTGTGAACTCGTCTACAATCTGTGTGTTTGCTATTGCTTGCAGGCACGTTGACTCTGGCAGGCTGGTAGTAGTTGGATATAATTTAAATAAAATTAATTTTGCAATAAAAATACAGTTTCTAGTACTGAACAGGTAATGTCAACACTATTACTGTTTATGCAACTGAATATAGTGTACAGTACTGCACTTCACTTCTGTACTATTTTTCAAATGAAACAAATTTTGTGATACTGCTTTGAACAACATTTAAGTACTGGCTTGTTGGACTACTAATAAAAAGGAGTGACACTTTTGCTATCTGCTCAAAAAAGAAGTGTCACTATCACTAGCATTAACAAACTGTAGCAGCACTCTTACTCCTGCTACTTTGGTACTTCACAAAACATATTCAAAGACCTGAACCAACCTCTTTGTACTGTACATGCAAAATATAATTGTCAGCACATTCACTGACAGACAAGAAAGATGATGCAAGGAAGGTAGTAAAGAGAAAGAACTCCAATATCCAAGGGTTACAGACGGAAATCAAGTTATAACGTCATTCATAGTTAAATGCAACATAACATTATAGTACCTGAGGTTTTTACTATTGAATTCTTCAACAAGGTAGATAGGACGGCTGGCAGCCCACCCACCCTGCCGTAGTCGGAACTTCTGCTCCTTAAAGCGTCCATCCTTGATGCTAGAGGCCAGGTCATCCATACGCTTCCTCTCCACAATGTATGGCAGCACCACCTCTCTCCTTTCACCACCACCATTCTAGGCAGGGTAACATACCAGGTCATTAATCAATTTGTTAAAGAAGCAAAAAGACTGATACATCTGGAATGTAGCCAAAGGCCAACTCAGCACTATAGCCAGTACAATCAGTTGCTCTGTTGGCTCACCGTGACAAGTTCCCGGCAGATCCAAAGGAAGTCTCCAACATTCAGCTTTCTCACATCATATGTCACACCATGACGCCCCAACTCTGATATAATGATGTCCTTGGTTATATGTCTACCAGTTATTCTGTCTCCTCCATCACTCTGTCTGAAATGAGAAAGTAAACTCTTCACAACAGTGACTGAATACATAAAAAGTTGGTTGATATATAATTGAAAGTAAAGTCACCTCCATATGGAAATAAATAAAGGTTATGTAACCTAGAATGAACATTAATCTTTATATTTTTACGAGAGTTAATCATACATCAGGGATGATTATAATAGTTTTTTCTCTTTGGTCACTCTGCTGTGGTGAAAATATATGATATATGAGGCTGAAACTTACATTATTATGTTGTGTAAACATGACTCTATATAAAATGCTTGATGTCAAACTATGCCTAGGTGAAACTTGAAAAATACAATTTCTTATGTGGCTGGAATGCAAGGCAACCATAAGTAATTGTGGGGTTTAACGCTCAGAAATGTTAATGACTGATAATCTCTATAAAAAGTGAAGTTTATTAAAATGTTCATGTTTTACATGAACATTTTAATAAACTTATCATTGCAGAAAAGAAAAGAACAGTCTTTACTTTCCACTGGTCTCTTGATTGTCCACACACAGCACAATCTCATATTCCTCAGGCTGAAGAGTGAATAAGGGATTTAGTACTGAGGCATCTTCAGCTTGATTCTGGTTCATCACAGCTTTGGGGTCATCCTTGTCCTCCTCTTCCATAATGGTAGATGCTGCTCTCTTCCAAGCTGTGGTTGATCTTGCACTTTTCACAACAGGTCTAACTCCATCCTCATCTTCCACTGGATTGGACATGGCTTTCTTATGAGTTGTGGCAGATCTTGCTCTCTTTGACCTAACAGTTCTTTTTGGAGCTGTGAAAACATTCATAAAGCAGATATGTTAACAACATCAGGATTCCAGTCCAGTACTTCAATATTCCTATGTGTGTATTTCTTTGACTCATATCAACAAACCAATTATGAGAGAAACAAACTTTATATTACAGTAGTTGGAAATTTATAATAACTTAATATAAACATATAAGTCACAAGGTCAAATGAAAGAAATGCTTAGTTACAATATATCGTCATACAAGACAAATGATGAAAAGATTAATGACGAACATGTTCCAGACATTGAATTAACTCTTGGATTGGGTCTGGACTGGGAAGCAGCAACTGATGGTACAGGTGTAGCAGCAAGCAGACCAGGACTGATTTCTGGGGTTCTTGCATTGCTTACATAAGCATAAACAAATCCTGGTGGTGCAGTTCTGGGGAATGGAAAAGGAGGAAGGTTAATGGTAGGATGTGTTGTAGTACCGTAGTCACAATTTTTTTCACCTTTATGTGTCAGGGATCTTTCCTGTAAACTATCATACCAGTCAGGAATATTTGGAGAAAATTTAATTTTAAAAATATCATATGGGTGACCACTTTTGTGGGTGTAATGTATAGCAGGTTATATAAAGTTGTCGCAGAAATACTAACAAAGCAGTGGGTACTTCAATTTCTTACCCTAATTTGCTTCTGTCCTAAAACAGGGCACAATGCCTCCGGTACATTAATTCAGGAATGAGGCTGAATATACAAGGATTACAAAAAATAGCAAGAAACAGACAACATAATCATATTCAGCCACTCCATAGAAGGAAGCTCTTCAATGACAAGCATTATAGAATAAATCAAAGCTGAAGACAGAGGGAATGAACTAAAGTATACCTTGTCTTGTCTAATCGGCGATCATCACTTGATGCCAGGCTATTAATATCCGAGGTGTGACACTTGACCAAGAATCCAAGAAACCCATCATCTTCAACAGTGACGGCAGCATGATCCTTCATGGGTGTCTCTATGCCTAGTGAGGTCACGTAGCAGAACCGCAGTTTGTCTATAATAAAAAGTGGATTCTAACGTGGTCATTCATATTTATGCAAATTAATTCAGTATTGTACAGTTGCCAACACTGCCGCGTGGTATAAGGGCTCACATGTTTAAGAGATTTAAGTGATTCAGTTCCTCAATCAACAAAGTTCACTTCATGTGCTAGTGTATCGAGGATACTCCATCTCACACACATGGATTGTTTCGAGCTAAATAATCACAGTGGTGCTACATCTCTGAATATGTGTGAGCCCCTGTCCACGCGGCAGTGCTGGCGAGTGTACCTGTAACAGTAGGTAAAATAAGAAAAATGGAGTAAAGATGAAGGACAAATTCTCTGATTACCAGCCACTATTACCAATATCTACATTACAAAAAGACAATAGCATTCCAACACTGCAATCCTCCACTCAGATTGAGGAAGGGATCATTCTCCCAAAAAAGTTGTGAGAATCTAAGGGAAAAGCCATCAATATTTCACCTTCATTTTAAGAACCTTTTAAAAGGTTAAAAAAATATAACTACTGGATCAAGATATCTTAAAAAAATCTAATCACTTGGTGTCAGCCAAGTAAAAACCTCATTAAATACACACATGACTTCATGCATAATCATGCTAATGGATAGACAGATAGACAAACGAACAAACTCAATCACTAACATAACCTCCCTGGAGGAGGCAAATTTTTTTATTGAACTATATTATCATCAATTGTGTATTTTGTCCCTATTATTGGGTCCATGTCATATAATCAAGCGCAAAAACCTAACCATTAGTGATGTCTTCATTTCTTTGAGGGCCATGCAGCAGTCATACCTGTCTTCTTTTTTTCCAGCAAAATACAAGATTCTTAACTGGTAAGTTGGGATGGGTGGAGTACTCTCTGTATGATGTCACTGCCAGTATTATAGATTCTATTTATGCCATAAATTAAATTAACCATTTTGTGCAAGTGTTCGTCAAAATCAAAATAAACTATAACAAAAATTATTTGTGTATATTTTACTAACTTGTGTCCCTGTTTAATCCACTAACAGTGGCATCTCCACCATCTGATTCTTCCTCCAACAATGGTGGTGAGGGCAATGGGGAAGGTGAAAGTTCTTTCTCTTCAACATTATTGGCCATATCCTTATCTCTCCCCTTGATGAAACTTTCTTCAATGATGCAAGGTTCATCATCTGAACTGTCTGAGAGTAAGTGAGTATTGGTTCCTTGTGCCGGTGGCCTGGAGGAGACTCTGTCAGTTGAGATCCCAGGAAGCACAGGTGAGGCTGCTACTGGATCTAGGTTCAGGTTGTTTTCTGCACTCTCTATCCTGGCTGCTAAAGTTTCTCCTTCTGGTGTTAAGCTGTACCTAATATTGGAAGATAGTTTAACAATGTAAATGTTGTCTGGAATAAATAACCATCTAATTCATAAAAAACCCTCCATAGTAGCTCAATTTCTGTTATCTATCCTCAGGCACTTCAAGGGTTATCAACCTACCTTGCTGGATTGCCTTCCCGCAGCACTAATCCCTTCTTAACAAGGGTAGTGGATGAGGACCAGGCAGTGTAGTGGGACCCCTCAGCAGACACTGTCAAAGATGCATCACAATGGGGCTGGGCACTCTTTATCAGCTCAACTTTTTTCAGAAACCCTGCAATAGTTGTAAGTAGCATGTTCATTATTGATGTATAAAACCAAGGATAAAGTAACTAAAGATGTTGCTCATACTTCACTACCAAAATATAACTCTGATACATGGATAGTAAACATTAACAAATGTTTTAAATGTTGCTGGGTTATTTAAAAAAATAAGAGACTGATCAGTCTTAAATAATAAGTCAGTACTGTACTCTGAACCTATGTTTCTGCTTGCCACTATAATCCCCTTGTTCCTGATATCTTGACTCCCTCCTGTACCCAGTGACCATTAATTTGTTTCCATAAAATGGCACCTCTATACCTTTATAGTTTTGTTGCTGGGCTGCATTGTGTAGTGCAATTAGGATGGCATAGGCACCAGACCTCACGACTGGTACATACTCCCGTCCTCTCCTGCCCTTACTGCCACTACCACTGCTGCTCCTACCCAGCCCTCTGCTACCCTGTAAATCACTCTATTATTACCAGATGTTTTAGTGTGATATATTACTAGAACTCATACTACAGCCAAACAGTTAATAATGCATGCCAAATAATATAATACAAAGATGGACTAACCTGAGGTGTTGCAGCAGTTAAGGTGGTAGTCCCAGCAATGGATTGTCTGGGTGTGGAGGTAGTCATTCCACCTCTTTTCCTCCTTTTCACTTGTCTCTTAGGCACCACATCCTTCACCTGCTCAACACAATACAGTACTGTACTTAAGAAGCATTATGCCTTCCATAGGAGGGACAATATATTTTTACTAAACCTACTGTTCTAGCTTAAAGCAAAATAACATTCAATATATTATAGTCATCTATGAAGCATTAAGTTGAGGTTTTCTCTGTTAATTAGTAAAATGTTAATTTCTCTATCAGTAACAAAATCTGGACAAGGTAAAGTTATCATTTCTAACTGACCTTATGTACTTCATCCCAGTCAATAGGTCCATTTTCTTTTTCGTATTCTTCAAGGTGACGATTCAGCTTCTCACATAATTTGGTGCCAAAATGTGCCAGAACTTTGCAGTCATTCCCAGAGTACAAAGGAAGTGGAAACAATGCGAGAGAGCGTCGTGCCTGAGAAGGAAATATTGAGTACGTGCCATCAACACCTGCCAAAGCAGACAAGATAAACCAGTGACAGCCTACAGTCCTTAGGTTGAGTTATAGGAAAAAAAAAAAAAAAAATCATCATTCACTTATCTCAAGTACTCGTCTGCCTTTGGCCCACACAACTCTACAAACATTAACATATATCTTATATACCTATTTCGGCAACTGAAAACAATGATAACAGAATTCTGTACAGATATATCATTGATAATGAGGTTGATTATAAAAATTGGCTGTGGTGGTGATAAGGACATATATAGAATGACTGTGGTGGTGATGATCATGATGTGATGATGTATAAAAAATGATTGTGGTGGTGCTGATGATGATGATGTCGTCAACTGAGCTATTGACTAACTGACCCTCTGGTAGTTATATCGCATCATTGAGTCCTTCTTCTGAGCCTCCTCCTGCCATTCCTTCAGCCACTGGTCAAACAACGGGTTAGCGTGGTTTAGTACTCTCTTTACACGGCGATACTTCTTTTTCTTCCCCTGCATCCCTCCTTTGCCTGCCACCTCCTCCCCATTCATCTCTACATTAAAACTTTCCTGCAAATGAAGAATATATATAAAGTTAAGCCTATTTTTTTATAATATTACTACTGGATTGATTACCACATTAGATATATACTTTAACAGGTACCGTAATAAGTTTATCAACCATACAGAAGTGCCTATTAATTCGTACCCAGCCTCTTTGTTAGGAAATGGAACTAATTAACTGAATAATGTACTATTCCTCTGAAATACTATTTTTTACCATACTTGATTGGGGATACAGTGAAAGACAAAATAAAGCATTTTCAAAAATATAAACCAAACCAGAAAAACATGAGGAAATATTGAGTTTAATTTTATTATCAGACAATACAAAACCATAATTAACAAATATAATTTTTTTAGTCGAAATGAACCCTCAAAACACCCTATAAGACACTACAATATTATATGGATTACCAAGGAGGGTGTATTGACTGATAGTACAGTTTTACCAAATACTATAGGGTATGGGTATATTGGCAATTTGGATAATTTATTAAACTATTTCCGAATTACACATGTGCGAGATATCTAATTTTCACTGTGATATACGTTCAGTAAGTTTGATATAGGTCTTACCTTGCGAAACTCCTGGTAGTCTGCTAAGGTTAGGTCCCGGTAGTCTGCCACGGTCCAGATTAGATTAGATTAGGTCAGGTCAGGTCAGCCTAATTCTAAATCAAACTAATACTATTTGTGGTCGCCAAAAATTGGAAAACCCGGGCCAACTTTTGCCAAAAGCTGGGGGATGGGGTATGGCCAAAACAGGATATTTGAACAATAAATGGATGTTAAAAATCAAATGAATCACATTAAAAACTATTGGAAAAACTATGTTTTGTCTGAAAATCTCGCACATGTGTAACTCGGAATATTTACCAATATATTTACTACCAAATTTTGACACAGCGATGAATTAACTAAAAACTACAAAAAATTACCAGTACTCCCAAATATGCCATGATGTATAACCTCTTTCTCAGTATATGGTAGGTCGTACAGTAATATACATATATATATAGCCTATTGGCTAATTATGGTTCTGTATTGGTTTTGTATGATTTGATCATAAAGTTAAACCAGTACATGTTATGGTATGAGTGACATGCCATTAATTTTCTATGTTCTAACTGTCAAAAAAATATATATTGTATGCTCCCAAAAGCTGACCAAGATAACAATAATAATAATAATAATACATAAGGTCGGTATGGTATTATTACAGAAGTACTGTGTTCTTAGCTAGGGCCGTGTAGTGTTACCACATCCAGCTAGGTCCTGGGAATTTGCCCCGGTCACTTTATGATAGTTTACACCGGTTATATCGGTATTTATTGAAAGAATTGCCATTTTGTAGCAGTGTTGCCAGATCCAGCTAGGTACCAGTATTTTGCCCCGGGCATTTCCTGTACTTTACCACGGTTATTTCCCGGTAGTTTGCCCAGGTTAGGTCCCGGTAGTCTGCTGTGGTCTAGGTTAGGTTAGGTTAGGTCAGGCTAATTTCAAAATGCCCCATTTGAATATGGAAATGGGCCATTTGCAGAGGAAATGCCATAGAAGAAAATAGTCTTAGAATGGTCTAAATAAGTGGGTAATGAAGGTAAAAAACTGTAAGCGATAACGGTTATTCTTTTAATATTTACCGTTATATCCCGGTAGTTTGCCCAGATTAGGTCCATGTAGTCTGCTGTGGTCTAGGTTAGGTCAGACTAATTTCCAAATTATGTTTGTAAAATGGGGCATATTTCGAAAACGGAGCCTCCATCTCCGTGAGAAACACCATAGATGAAAAGTGTCTTAGAATGGTCCAAATTAGTGGGTAATGATACTAAAATATACAATATTGGGAACTCAGTACCTTTGTAAATTTACCAATGTGTACATTACTGAACAGGTAATAATCAACAACACTAACTAAAACTAACACATTTTTCAGCTTTATATCCCTCGCCTTGCCTAAAGGCTAATAGCTAAGTAATAGGTCACCTTATAGGTGAGTTAAATAGTAATTGTTATTGTTGTTGTTGTCGTCGACTTGGCGGCCACTATAATTATGGCTGAAAATCTCGCAAAAAATACAGATTTTTTTATATCGTCTACCCTACATTATTTATAATAATCAAAGCCTAGCCTAGGGTTAGATTACTTGAGCAATAGTGAAGGATATTCTAGCTAACTCCTTCCGAGTTCATTAGTACATAATTCAGTACGAATGAAATAGAAATTGATAAAATAATTATAAGGTTTTCTATTATTAAATGTTGTCATCTGCATTTATAATAATGAGATTAATGTTTATTGGCACTGTATAGGTATTATGAACACACGAACATGAATCATATAGGTATGCTGAAGTTACAGAACAGGGATAATATATAACATTGGAATTTATATAAGTAATCCTGGCAGAGAGAAGCAGAAAAGCTCAGTTGACTCGGTCACTATTGCCAAGTATTGACAATTTTCTTTAGACATGGGGAATTAGAGGTACTATGGGGAAATCATATAAAGATTATTCAAGAATAAATGGGAAAGTTTATACCAGACGAAATATCAAGATGATGGCATAATGTACAGTACTGTATATGCGATTATCTTCAAGAGTAAACAGGGAATTTTTGAGGTACATAGTGTAATTCTGATGTTGAAATTGGGGAAATTTCGTCAAGCAGCTGGCAAATGGCAACCGTGGTCAGTGTCTGTCGGCTGTTGTTGGCAGACAGGTGCGAGTTGTTTAGTGGTCAATTATGTCTGCTTTATCTCGTTTTACTCCGGTCCTGAGGGGCTCCATTAGTATGTATACCTAATATTTATAGTTTTGTTTGGGTGTTAGTGTTATTTTTTGATATATAATGAATGGGTGTAGTAGTAGAGGGACGACTGACTGTTATTGTTGTACCCTTGTTGGTTGTATAACTATACCGTCAGTTTCGTAACTTGACTTTCTTCAATGTCTATCATCTTTTACTACCTCACATATTCGTTAATTAAAAAGTCCCATGTAATGTACTAGGATAGCATAATGTAAGTGGTATTTCTGAAGAATAATGTACCTTTTTGGTTTAACTTACTATCGAATAATACACAACTCAAGTTATCCAATATATTTTTCTAATTCATTTCCTACCCCCTTATTTTGGTATTTATTGAAAGAATTACCAGTGTTATTACAGAAGTAGTGTGTTTTTGGCTAGGGATACGCAATGTTACCACATCCGGCTAGGTCCCAAGAATTTGCCCCGGTCACTTTATAATAGTTTACACTGGTTGTATTCCGGTAGTTTGGGTATTTATTGAAAGAATTACCGTTTTGTAGCAGTGTTGCCAGATCCGGCTAGGTCCCAGTATTTTGCCCCGGTCATTTTCCGGTAGTTTGCCCAGGTTATGTCCCGGTAGTCTGATGCGGTCTAGGTTAGGTTAGGTAAGGTCAGGCTAATTTCACAATGCCCCATTTGAATATGCCCTATCTTGGCATTTGCGGAGAAAGTGCCATAGAAGATAATAGGCTTAGTATTATCTAAATAAGTGGGTAATGATGGTAGAAAAAACATACGTGATAACGGCAATTGTTTCAGTATTTACTCTTATTTTTCTGGTTTGTTATTTTGGGTTCTTCAGTTTGAGGATGCTTGAGTTTTAGGTAGGACAGACCCATAATTAATTATTGTTGTAAAAATGTATTACACAAAGTAAAGTAAGGAAAATCACATTGTTACAAGTTGTATAAGTATGAGATTTTTCCATGTACATTTTTTTCATGTATTTTGTTTATGGTATATTTCAGATCCTGGTGCTACCTCAGCTGTAGTGAAGCGATACAATTCTAATAAGGTAATGTATTTTGGTTATGGCATTTGGTAGGTAGACCATAGTTAAAGAGTAGAGATGTGAAACTTATGCAACAATATTGTATAGTGTTTTTGTCCATAGTGTGTGTAATTTGAGATGCTGTAATGAGAGGTAGGAAGGTGGGAAATTCATGGAATTTACTGTAATCATATTGTAGTTTAATTTTGGGTATGGTATAATACAAACACGAGCTACACTACAGGATACATTTTCATAAGAAATATTTACATTACATAATATAGATTAGGCCTATATAGTGTAGCTTTATTTCAACTTAAGAAATACAGTCTTTTTCATTACAATGCATATCAAACACATGTGTACAAACCCTCCCTCTGTACAATGACAACAGTGATCTCCCCATCCAGCCGCCCAAGGGGCGGAGTCATGCAATGGAGTGCTTGTGGGAGGGAGTGAAGCATCAACACTTTGGAAAGAGATTATATTCAGAGCAGTTTCAATATACCTGGCTTCATATGATAGTACAGTTGCTCATGATTGTTCAGTTGGCAGGAGGATGACGGGAATTGTTTTAAATCATTACTAATGTGAGACACCCTTGAATATTGCAATTCTTTTGGTATTTATCTAGACTATTGCCATTTTGTAGCAGTGTTGCCAGATCCGGCTATGTCCCAGTATTTTGCCCCGGTCAGATCCCGGTACTTTACCACGGATATTTCCCAGTAGTCTGATGCGGTCTAGGTTGGGTTAGGTAAGGTCAGGCTAATTTCAAAACGCCGCATTTGAATATGCCCTATCTTGGAAATTCGAAAATGCCATAAAAGAAAAGTGTATCCGAATGTTATAAATTAGTAGGTAAATACCCACCAAATAGTGACCAATACCCTGAAAAGTAGCAATCACCAGTGTATGAACTGGTTATCTATTGCAGGTGTATGGTCCGCTTGCTGATGAAGATCGCATCTTCACTAACCTTTATGGGCGTCATGACTGGCGGCTTAAGGGAGCCATGAATCGAGGTGACTGGTACAAGACCAAAGAGATGATTACCAAAGGTGTAGATTGGATTCTTGGTGAGATCAAGTCGTCTGGACTACGAGGCAGGGGTGGTGCTGGCTTCCCCACTGGCATGAAATGGAGTTTCATGAATAAGCCGTAAGTGTCATAGCAACAGGTTTTTAAACTCTGTACAGTAGTAGAGACAGTTAAATATTGGGTAGTAGTTACTGTAGTAGAACTGCTAATTGTTCTTATGGTTTATGGCTCTGTCCTTAAAATTATCTGAATTGTTTCTTTTATATCCATCTTTTCCTTCTTACAGTTCTCTTTCATTTTTCCCCTCTCTCAAAATAGCTATATTGTTTTCCTCTCTATTCTATAGCTATTTATAATTTATAATGAAAGATCTGATGGGCGGCCAAAATACTTGGTGGTAAATGCTGATGAAGGAGAGCCTGGGACATGCAAGGATCGAGAGATCATGCGACACGACCCTCACAAGCTGGTGGAGGGATGTCTGGTGGCAGGTCGTGCTATGGGTGCCCGGGCTGCTTATATATACATACGAGGAGAGTTCTATAATGAGGCCTCAAATATGCAAGTTGCCATCAATGAGGTGAGGAAAATAGCAACAGATTAGTATTTTGTTTCTTTTTGTGGTGATATACTGGATATATATATCTTGAAATGGGGTAAGATTTTGTCATGTTAAAGTATGTCATTATAAAGTATGAGGTAAAATTGGAAGTACATATCTTAAGGTCTTTGCTTTAATTATTATTTTGCAATGTATATGGAAGTCAGTTACGGTATACAGTTGAAAAGTTTATCTTACTCATTGCAGATATAATAATAATTGATGATTTTTGTAGGCCTACAAGGCTGGCTTCCTTGGAAAGAATGCCTGTGGCTCTGGATATGACTTTGACGTGTTCATGCATCGTGGGGCTGGTGCTTATATTTGCGGAGAAGAGACTGCTCTCATTGAATCTCTTGAAGGCAAGCAGGGCAAGCCACGTCTCAAGCCACCATTCCCTGCTGATGTTGGTGTCTTTGGTTGCCCCACCACAGTAGCTAATGTTGAGACCGTTGCTGTTGCTCCAGTAAGTCTGCCTGGGCTTCTATAATTGTTATTGGAAAAGAGTTGCATGGATAGAGCATTATTTTCAGTGATCAATGGCTGTATTGCAATACTGTATTTGGATGTCATTTTATCATGGAACATATAAGAGAGCAATTTTTATAATACTTTAAGAATTGAAGACCAAATAGTTATAATAGCTTTTATATAGTTTAATGTGTTGATGGGTTATACTGTGATTAAGCTGTAAAGAAATGGTACAGTATTTAGGTATTTTATTACTGTACATATATACAAATTTTGGTGACCTGCGGTCCTGCAGACAATCTGTCGTCGTGGTGGCGCCTGGTTTGCTGGTTTGGGGCGGACTCGTAACAGTGGCACCAAGCTGTTCAATATCTCTGGCCATGTGAACAATCCCTGTACGGTAGAGGAGGAAATGTCAGTACCCTTGCGTGAACTCATTGAACGTCATGCAGGCGGCGTCACTGGTGGCTGGGAAAACCTTCTGGGTGTCATTCCTGGTGGCTCATCAACTCCAATCATTCCTAGGAAGTAAGTACTGTAGAACCATTACAGGAGTTCATAACATTCACCTGGATTTTGGTGGGTGAGTGATATTCAAGAGGGTCAAAAGGAGGTGGACTTTGGGCTGAGGTGCAGTTAAAGATGGAGGGTCTTCAAGAATCCCTACAAAGTTATTTGCCGTTACTGCTATACCTGACTGATAAAGAATAGTTGCATCACAATAGGATGGATGATATATTATATTTAGTACTAATAGTGAGAGCTCTGAACAAGATTTTTCTTAACAGTGTGTGTGAAGAAGCTGTCATGGACTTTGATGGTCTGGTGGCTTGTCAGACATCACTTGGAACAGCTGCAGTTATTGTCATGAATAAACAGACAGATGTGGTCAAGGCTATTGCTAGGCTTATTGAGTTCTACAAGCACGAGTCCTGTGGCCAGTGTACACCATGCCGTGAGGGAGTCAACTGGATGTTCAAGATTATGACCAGATTTGGTGAGTGAGAATAGCATTAATTTTTTGACAAGCATGCTAATACTAGGAGATGGGTGTAATGAATGTTCAGTAAATTAGGGGACAGCACAGGCAGAGTTGTTAATGCCCTCAATTCTAGGGGGAAAAAATTAGTATGTAAGCACATTTATACCAAATTGTCCTTTTATTATTATATTATCATAAACTATTTCCACAATTCTTTTTAGTGATTTATATACAATTTGGTTGGGTATATTGCCATGTCAGTATTTCAGTCTACAGTAGTACTTGGAAAAAAATATATTATTTTCCATGCTACTAGAATGAAAGTGATAAACAAGAGTGCTTGTATTTTACCCTGACTGTTTTTGTGCCCACAGTGAAGGGAGATGCACAGCCAGAGGAGATTGATGCCCTGTGGGAAGTATCCAAGCAGATTGAAGGACATACCATTTGTGCTTTGGGTGATGGTGCTGCTTGGCCAGTTCAGGGCCTCATTCGACACTTCAGGCCAGTCCTTGAAGAGCGTATGGCCACTTTTGCTGCCACAAAAAAAGCTGTGGCTAATTAATAGACATGAGCTGGTGAGGGTAATTTGAAAGGGAAGGATGAAATGAAGATAGCCATACATTACTGAGGAGTGTGTTGTCAGTGGTAAACATTTTCAAGGTATGTAGTACATGGAGTAGATCATCTTCCTCTGCTATTGATTGTGGTAATACTGAACTGAATTATTACTCGGTAAAGGATGTCCAGCATTTAACTTATTGAATGTAGACATAACAGTAATGAAATGCATATGTATTCAAACCTTCGGAAAGTAGGGGTGGAGAATATTTAAAGTACAGTACATGTATTTCAATAAGCAAGGTGAATTACAATAAAAATTATAGCAGTTGTACATCGGGGTATTTTTGCGTACTGCAAGGGGGGATAGAGTTTTATCATAATGGAAAAACTGTATATAATGCAAATGTAAAATGTACAATATTTAATAAATGTTTTAAGTTACATGTGATGCTATTATTTAGTGGTAGAGTTGAAATTACAATTCTAGTTTATTATGGTTATGGAGTGTACGGTATTTTGTACATGTAATTGGTTTATACAGTAATATCCCAGTTTTCCTATATTTTTTTATCACAGAAATAGCTGAATAATACTGTGCTGTACAGTAAGATCTTGCATCCAACGTGTTTTAATCTGACGACGTTTTGGACATCTACCTATATTCTCATCTAACGAGTATAGTTTCAAATCTAACGAAAAAATCCTGAGTGAACAGCGAAAAATCCCGAACAAACAGCCACTCACCACTGCCAAGTCTGCTTGACGAAATTTCCCTTACTTCAACATCAGAATTTCCCTTTTTACCTCAATTATTCCCTGTTTACTCTTGAACAATGATGGTCTTTTTGGTATTTCATCTGGTAGACATTTCCCTGTTTACTCTTGAACGAACTGTATATTATTTCCCTGTGTGGACTCCAAAATTCCCTAAAACAGAGAAACAAGCGCCGTGAGCTTCACAAAATTATGGTAAATCTTGATGAAAATGATGGACAAGAGACTGTGAGTGATGGTGAGGAGGATATAGTGAACATTCTTAGTGACATTCCTGATGACTTTGATGGATTTATTGTGAAGGAAAAAAGTGCAGACAAAAAGATAACAAAACTCCGAGCAGCATCACGAGACACAGCAGACAGTGAGAGGGAGGATGTGGTGGTGGGAGTGAGGGAGCAGCATGCCACAACATGATAAGTGATAACGTGTGTCCCTTGCCACCGCATACAGAATTCATCCCTCATAGGAGAATGTTCCACATTTCTTTATTTTTTTACACGTTTCTTGATTATTTTACACATTTCTTGTATATTTTTTATTACTGTATGCCGTACATACAAGCCAATTGAGTTTCAGTTGTATTTTTGGTACCGATTATAATTTCCGCCATATGTTTATGTATTCACACCTAACGAATTCGTATCTAACGCACCTTTTTTGGCACCTATTATTCGTTAGATGCGAGATCTTACTGTACAGTAATACAGAACCCCTATAGGCCTAATCGACATAAGATTTTCAAGGAATAATGTATATGCATTGTGTCACCACCTAACACTAACAACTGTGTACATTTGTGCAATGAAAAAAACTGGGAGAACTTGATTGTGACTGTAAAATATCAAGCTTGAATTTAGAGTATGAATTATGTAAAATCAGAAAAAAAACATGATACGAGATTTGATGGCTTTATACAATTTTGCATTATCCTTCATAGAATATCTTATGTCTGGATGAGTTACAAAGGAGCAATCAAATTTGATATACTGCAGTCTATTGCAATACAGTAATATCTGGTATGAATATCACAACATAAACTTGTTTTGTCTAAGAAAGAATAGTAAAATACTGACATTACCAACAATGCTAACTGAAGTTAGTGGTTAAATGACAATCGGATTAAAAATTATAATCTGCTACCTAACGAGTATTCATGGAAAAATAGTTTAGTTTTTCTGAGATTTCAAAGGGGCGTAGAGAAGCGACATCCTCGTCGCCCACAATTCATGTGATGGTGCAGTCAGCCTCGTTTCCCCTACGATACAGGGTTAGGGACCCTGCTCTCTAACAACGACCCCACCAAAGGCTCATATAGCCTTGGAACTGGTCCTGCACTGGCACTAGAGCCTCCCCACCCTTTAAAAAAAGTTAAATGGGGTATTGATGATGATGTAAAGGGTAAGCTAAGGAACACAAATGACAGAAACATTTTTATTAAATTGTCATTTGGTGTATAAAACATGCGAGAAATTAATGTCCACGATATTATTTAGCTGATTGTTGAAATCTGGTTATACCCAGAAAATATTGAATTATACAAGATATGAGATTACATTTTAAAAGTTAAGGAGAAGCACTCAGGAAGACGAAGCATAGCCCAGGGTTGTACAGCAGCAGGGGTGTGGAGATCCTGCATGTGGACATTAAGTATATCTTTATCCACACCCCTGAACACCCCTTTCACTGTGATGTTTTCCTGCATTGACACAGTTGCCTGCTGCCCCACCAAAGAAGTCACGGCCCAAAGAAAGCGTTCCCGTAGCTCAGCCCGACATGCGTTGGGGTTAAGTGTCTTGGGGTTTTGATCAACTTCCTTACTCTCAGAATCCAGCTACAAGATAATTAAGAACATTATTATGCACAGATAAAATACTAAGGGTGATATTATTTAATTACATCAAAGAGGAGGCTCTGTGTCACTTTGGTATTTATTGAAAGAATTACCGTTTTGCAGCAGTGTTGCCAGATCCGGCTGGGTCCCAGTATTTTGCCCCAGTCATTTATTGTACTTTATCACGATTATTTCCCGGTAGTTTGCCCAAATTAGGTCCCGGTAGTTTGCCCAGGTTAGGTCCCGGTAGTCTGCTGTGGTCTAGGTTAGGTTAGGTATGGTCAGATAAGGTCAGGCTAATTTCAAAATGCCCCATTTGAATATGCCCTATCTTGGAAATGGTGCATTTGCGGAGGAAATGCCATAGAAGAAAATAGTCTTAGAATGGTCTAAATAAGTGGGTAATGAAGGTAGAAAAACCGTACGCAATAGCGGTAATTCTTTCAATATTTACCGTCACTTTCTTCATATTATTTGGCAAAGAATACTGTATCATATAAACATTGCAAAGTAATCAGTTACTATTTGTGTGATTTTATTATGTTTTGGACCATTCAAAGGGACTCTTAATCTATAGTACATCCATCATACGTATTTTTAAGAAGTTCCCTAACCTCAGATCAGGTTAGGTTAAGTTGGATCAATTAGTCTGCAAGAACAAGACTGGTGAAGATCAGCGAGTACCAGTCATGTTATGGGGTACAGGCAATATATACTTACATCCATTACACAAATATCTCCGTGTAGGCCAAGATTACAATAGGTCAAATTTTTCTCTTCCTGCACAACTGTTTTTTTTAAATATGTTGGTCTAGGTGCCTCAAATGTGCTCTCTTGATTCTTCGTTCTTTAGACAAGCTACATTTCAACCATGACAATAATAAGGATACAGTACTGAAGTTAAGAAAAGCCAAACTATAATAACTTTTTCCATATATATTTATTCGTGATACTGCACTTGTGCATAAAAGTCGTAGCTGTTACCCATGGTTTATGTTGCCCTAATGTACTGTAGGATGTATATGGTGTAAGTATTTCAGTGTATTTTATCCCACTAGTCCCTAAATGGAGACAACCCCTTATGGTAAATTGATGACGTCATAGGTAAACACATCACATCAGCTGACGTAAAAACAGACCTATTTTATCAAGATTACACGCCTATGGGCCGTTTTCCCTCACCCATACGGTTATAAAAAGGGATATTGGAGCAAGTTGAAGCTGGTGAGATTTTTAGAGCATATAAGGTAAGTGAAGTTAAAGACAGGAAATGAGAGGTGGGCGGCGGGTGTGACATGATAACTGGTACAACCAAAACTCATTCAAGGTTATTGCCTATATTAAAATATATAAATATTATTGGCTGGTATGATATTTATTTGGTACCGGTATATGTTGGACAGCATATTATTTTAATGATAGTTATATGTAAACATTAATTTTGCCACCTTAGCCTATTTACCATACGTGTGAAGTTAGTCATACCTAAGTTAGGGCACTTGATTATGGTAAATACATTACAATATCACAAAATTTCCTGTGGGGGAGGAATTTTCAGAAGTATTTCATGAGGCACCATATTAAGATATGGCTTCCGCTTTAGGGGTCACTCAAATGAAACATACCTGACCACCAATTAACTAACATGGACCTTACTTAAGTAACCTTGTGGAACTCAAGATGGACCAGCTGGTCATGCATGGGAAATAATAAATGGCTTTATCAGTTCATCTGACACCTGTACTAATAATAGATGAATCTATTCATATGGTGACCATATCCCTAACAGCTAATTAGGGAATGCTAATTACTTCATATTGTAACTTACCTTGATTATTGAAGATGGAGTCGATGTTAAACAAGCTTCGATCAAGTGTGAGTAGTGCTGCCAACAGTGCAGTGTCCAATGCTGTACAGATTGCCTCTCAAGTCTCCAATTACCTGCCTGGCAATCCAGTCACCAGAGAGTATGAAGCAACACAACACATTGCTTCGGCTGGTCCAGGTATTATTTTTTACAATATTTTTTTTGTACTTATTAACGTACAACTGTTTATTCAGAAGTGTGTGCTATTTATATAGTATTACAATAAATATGCAGTCTAGTACATGACAGGTTCAAATTTTATTATATACTTTTCTGTAGAGATACTGTTGAAATTATCTAAGAAGCATTATATATGTTCACTTCATATTCACCATTTTGGATAACATTAGCAACAACATGCCTTCCAAATGTCTTGCACAGTACAGTTCTTACTCACACCTCTTCCTATGGTGTGGCAGGGCTGGTGTGGAAAGTGTACAAAGGCTACAAGAAGTCTACCAAGCAAGATGCAGCCATATTCCTGTTCGAGAAGCGTCAGTTTGATAAATGGGACAAGGCAGAGCGCGAGGCTATGTTTGACCGTCTTAGGAAGGGAGTTTCTCAGCTCACCCGCCTCAGGCACCCACAGGTATGTAGTGAGGAACATTTATCCGGAAATAAGTAATGAGTTGAAGGTGAGATTTTTATAAGAAATTAAGAAAAAAAAATTATGTACTGAAGAGTAGCTAAAGGAAATGGTAAAAACATAAGAGGCATGACATGAGAGTATTCGATAGAGGTATGTTGGAGCAGGGTGATGCAAATAATTTACTCATGGCCATCCTCTTTTGCATCATGAATGACAATTATAATTAATGCATGTGGGAGTAGAAAGAGCGTAATAATTACATCACAAATATTTTTAAGAGTAAACAACAATTGAGGAGTAAGAAAACTATAATTTTCAATACTGTACTGACTATTTCTTGGCAGGTGCTTACAGTACAACACCCTCTTGAGGAATCTCGAGACACCTTAGCCTTTGCCACTGAGCCAGTATTTGCCTCACTGGCTAATGTCCTTGGTCAGAATAATAACATACCATCACCACCACCACCTCTCCTCAAGGACTTCAAACTTAATGATGTAGAGATCAAGTATGGATTGATGCAGGTAATTGCTGACTTATTTCATGTTTCCTAAAAATTTAAAAAGAACTATGGATGATTGTGGAAACTTTTGTGGGATAAAACTATCTTAGAGTGCCAGGAAAGGTGTATGGAAGGAGGAGGGAGTGTGTAACAACATGAATAGACTATTGGAAACAAACTGATACTGTATTGTATTCCGCAATGTAAATTCTTAAATGAGATTGTACTCAGTCTTCACCAACCTTTCATTCAACGTATTATAAGAGTGAAACATTTCTTGATTCCATTTGCATTAACATTTTTATAACCAATGCACTATGTGTGTTTTCCAGCTGAGTGAAGGACTGGCATTCCTGCACAACTCTGTCAAAATAGTTCACCGGAACCTCTGTCCTGAGAATGTTGTACTGAACCACCAAGGGGCATGGAAACTCTTTGGCTTTGACTTTTGTGTTCTCAACCAGGCAGCTGCAGATCAGCCTGTATGATTTGTGAGATGTTGTTGTCAAGATTTTTCATAGCAGACTTGTCCATACAGTAGTTTATTAATGTTTTCTGAAGAGCTGTCATGTAATATTTTATCAGAATGAGAAGAAAGTTGCCATGCAGTACATTAAGGGGAGAGTATACATTTGGTTCATTAGAGCGCCTTTATTCCTCCAAAGTGTGCCAGGAAACAGGACCAGATTGACAAAAATAATGTTATCTCCCAAAATGCCAAAACTGTACCCTCCCCTTAAGTTTAATCATACACTTGTCAAGACATGTGTTGTTATTGTGTATAGACTAGTTCAGATACACATTAATAATAGGGTATCATTATAATTATTTTCACTGGGACTTAAACCTTGTTGGCATAATAATCCATGTGTCGAAGTCTTATACAGTACAGTATAATGATATATTAATCCCCTTCTACTTGAGCAGTTACACTTTCACAATACAGTATTTTGTACAGGGAGTGAGGTTTCAAAACTGTAGATAGATAGAATTAGATTTCAGAGTATGTTCATGATGTTTTCTAAAATCTTGTGATTTCACAGCCATTCTACCCATTTGACGAGTATGAGTCTGGGCGGCCACCACCATGCCAACCCTCTCTGGACTACCTTGCTCCTGAGTATGCCCTTACCCACACCCTGGACACAGCTGCTGACCTTTTCCCACTGGCTGTTATCATACACGCTCTCTTCTCTGAGGGACGTCCAGTATTCACCAATCATGGAGACTTTAGTACTTTTAAGAGGAACTGTTGTGAGGTGAGAAGGAATGTTACTCTAATTTTTAAATGCTCTCTCTGTTGTGGCTTCTCCCACCTTTTAAATCTCCCAGTCATTTTCCTTAACTCTTCCTGACTCACAAGAAGAGCAAGATCATTCTAATGCCAAGCCAAAGGGTCATATTGCTGCCTCTTTTTGATAAAGGATAGATCACAAATGTAGATGATTAAGAAAAAATGCAGCTTCTCCAACATACAATGTTCTTGTTGCCTAAATCAGATTTAAGGCCTTCTTGTTTAAAAAATTATATGTCTCCTGTTTTGTATTTTCAGCTCAAAAATACCAATAAACTTCCCCTCCCAAACATCCCTGAGGGTGTGAGGTCTGAGGTGCGGCTCCTACTTCATGCTACACCTCAGCTCCGCCCTGATGCACTACAATTTTCAAAGGTAGGTGTACTTGTAGAAAAGGTAACTGATTTTATATTCTTTCAATTTTTGGTGTTGAATTAAGTTAATTGTGGTAGTAAGTAATGCACTGATACGTTATCTTCCAGAGTACGGTACAATACTCTGCTGAAAAATTTGTCTATTATTTTTACTTATAATGGAAATTTGAATTAAGTTATAATGGTAACAGTTTCACCAAAGGAGTAACATTTGATTTTGCTCAGATCCCATATTTTGAGGATGTTGGTGTGAAGACCCTGAGTTACCTGGACCAGATGTTTCAGTGGGACAACATGCAGAAGTCACAGTTCTACAAGAGTCTCCCCACTATTATTCCTCAGCTTCCTCATCGTGTCTGTGTTCTCAGGTTAGTCTGCCACACTTTAAGTGAGTCATATGGTACATATGTATCAATAACTATTTGAAAATTGTACAGGGCTGGATTGATAAAAATTGCTTAGTTTTCTCACATTTTTTCCCTCTTCATCATGTCTTCACTTTTATTTCCTCTTTTGTACTTCATCTCTTCCTGTCATCACCTAAACCATTGCAGAATTGTGCCATGCCTCATGAAAGAATGCATAAACACAACAATGGTACCATTTGTGTTGCCGGTGATCCTGCTAGTAGCCGAGCGCTCTAGTAAAGAAGAATTTGTAGAACATATTCTGCCTCACCTCAGACAGATAATGAAGCTGACTGAACCCGTCCAGGTGAGTGGGAAGGTTGGCCGTATGTAAAAGAAGTCATGGATTAGATGATGACGGTGACTGGGACTTTGTCTCCTCGGACTCTATATGGAGTCATCGTACAAAGTATCATTATCCCCATCACAGGTCCTGCATATGGCCTGTAGTCAGAGTGGATTTGATTTTATCATTAATGTGTACAGATGTCACGATGGTTATTCAATGTTTGCATGGATGGAGTCATGAAAGGAGTTTAAGGCAAGATACTGGAACAAGGAGTGAAAGTATTGTAGTGAAGGGTGCAGAAAGGTATTGGTAATGATGTGTAGAGAATTTCTGTTATTTACATTAATTGAATTTGAGTCCGTGCATATGTGAGAGAGCTTGAAGAGATAAATAAATATGAATATATAAAGATATACATCTAACCTGAAGATGTGTATTTAGGTAAATTTTTAACCGTAGGAGGATAGTTTCTTATGATTGTATTAAAGGTTAAAAATTTTGCTAGAAATTCAGGAATGATGATAACCCTTGTTACAGAAACATTTGATGATACTGTATTCAGTATATCATTGAAAATATGATGATGTTAATCTTACCTGTTGCCCATATTAGTAGTCATTATTATCAGTTTAATTCTTCTCCAACCACAAATTTCAGTCATAATTATTACCAGCAACTTAGTACCCACACCTATAAATAATTACAATCAGTATGGTACTTAAATTAGTAATCATAATCAAAACAAAATTCAGTCAAAGTCATTGAGGCTTTCAATGTCACTCATATGAATGGTTAAAAATGAAATTGATCCCATGTCTCATTACAGATCATGCTACAACTGATGCAAAAAATGGAACTTTTGCTGTCCAAAACCCCAGCAACTGATGTGAAAAGCGAGGTGCTTCCATTGCTGTATCGTGCTTTAGAGTGTGATGTGCAACAGATCCAGGAGTTGTGCCTGAGTGTTCTGCCTTCCTGTGCTCACCTGGTTGAGTCTCATGCCATGAAGAATGCTCTGCTGCCAAGAGTCAAGAAGCTGTGTGTGGCAACAAGCTACCTTTCGGTAAATTTTTATTGTTCTTTTTTCATATACTTTATTAACCCTTAAACCGCGGGTGTCAGCATTTGTCGATGGCAGTACAAAGTGTGGGTAACCGTGGGTGTTGGCATTTGTCGACAAATGCAGTTTTATAAATATGCGCGCCCCTGACATACTTGCTTAAGCTCATAACAGAGGGTGTGTGTGCCTAGGAACTCCCACGAGTCACACCAGCCACTAGCAGTCACTGTAGGAATAGCAGTGAGCATGTGAGCTTGTACTTTCAGCACTCCACTTTTGTGCTAATTACCATGTATGTACGTAAAAATGACAGTGACTTTATATTTCATATTGTTGTGTTAAGAAATTTGATTCTGACAAGTTTTATGACAAAATCAGAGTGTGAAAACATGCTTAGAAATGTCGGGAGAGTGTAAAAGTGAATTTTGTGTTGCAGTCATTCTGAGCTGGCTACCCATCCTGTAGATGTCCATTTAGTCTTCACAAATACATTAAGAGACAGTTAAAGATTTGTACTATACTTCAATATCATGTTTCATTTATTCATGTAGCGTAAGTAGTTTACATGCTATTAGCCGTCAAAAGTGTTGTTTACAATTGCAAAAATACAGATTACAGAGCTGACTCTCTGAAAAATGCCCACGGTTAGGGGGTTAATGCTTACACTTATGTAAAATTTGGTTTGGTGCAGTTTATTACTTATGATGTACTGTATATGGTTTTACTTCAAACTGAATTATACAGTACAACAGTTTCCCCTGTAATGAAAATACTGTATGTCTGTCTAGGTCTACTGCCATATTCCCTCCAGGAAATCTTTTAAGAAATTGTAAGGCTTTATAAAATCCATATTTTGCCCTGAACCTTCCCAATATTGTGTAATGTATTATATGTTATAGTAATACCTGACCGAGGGATTTGGCCTGGATCTAGTACAATTTGATCACCTCTAGGCTTCATAATTCCCTAGCATCCAGTGAAATTTGATCAAAATCCATCTATAATTTAGTGAGGTATCTGGTTTGCTAAGTGACAAACAAACAGAAAGAATAATGATGTATATTTCCATAAATTCTATTTGCAAAAGTAATAATTATTAGCATGCTACAAAACTTATTATGCATACTAAAATTCTGGATCTTTTTTTTTTTCACTTTCACTTTTCTCTTTAAACCCTGTTATATTTATTTCTCTTAATGACAAAAGGTACGTGTGAACTGCTTGGTGTGTATGGGCAAAATTTTAGAACATCTAGATCGGTGGTTGGTGATGGATGATGTGTTTCCATTCCTGGAAACTGTCCCTTCACGTGAGGCACCCGTCATCATGGCCATCGTTGGTGAGTCATTATAGCATAATGAGCAAGTTACCTCACACTGTAATTAAACTCAAGGCCAACGTTGGGTCTGATTTAGTGATGGAACAGTTTTATTTGTTTTGTGTGATTATTGGATTATATCACAGTCTTCATTTAGTGCTAAGTTTGGGCTCAATGCAAAACATCATAGGCTGGGCAGTTATGATGAGTTTTCTTGCATATGACCTCTTATTCATGTTCAATGCTGAAAAATTTATAAGGTATGCTTTTGGCTTGAAGCTTGTTATGGTATTCTGACACTGTACAATATACTTTTGTTTTTCGTTCATATTAAAATATTTTGTTTTCTATGCAGGGACCTTTAAGGTGGCTCTCTCGCACAAGAAGCTGGGCATCAGTAAGGAAATCCTGGCAACGAAGGTACTGCCATTCCTTTTCCCACTTAGTATTGAAAACTCCCTCACTCCCACCCAACACACCTCCATCATGTCACTCATAAAGGTAAGCCGTATGCTGTTGTATTCTTTTATTATATGCAATATGAATAATATTGATTATAATCAGAGAAGAACAAATATGGAAAAATATGTTTATTTAGGTCTTGAAGGAAATTTACAGGGCAATACTGTACAGTATACTGTGTAGTATAGAGGTAAATAAAGTACGAAGAGAATCATTCATTGAATACAATGCAATGATCATACATTACTTGTTCCCTGATAACTAGTTTATCTGTTTTCAGCAAGAACAAAAACATGAGTGTTAGGCTGGGGCATGGGTTTTCAACCTTTTTTTGTCTACAGGTTATCAGACCATTGATGCATACAGTATTCCCAATAGTGAGTCTATGTATAGAATAGTCATGTATTATGCCTAATTCAGTACCATTATAGAATGGTACAACCATGGTAAAACCAGACTGAGAATCCTTGGTTTAAGATCATAACTGAAGTTTGTTGTTGATTCAATATTATTTATAATGCAGGAAATGACAGAGAAAGTGGAGCTGGAACACCGAACAAAACTTGAACAACTGAATTCCATCAAGGATGAACAGAAGTGAGTGCAATTTATTATTTTGGGGGGATTTCTACTATAGTGCATCTTGGTAGACTTTTTCCTGTATACAGGTATATTATTCTGATAAAATTTCCTTGAAATTCTGTCAGCTTCTCATTTCATTTATTGTATTTTATATATACAAGACAGCTAGAAGAATAAGTGAAATGAGAAGCTGACAGTATTTCAAGGAAATTTAGCAGGATTTAGCAGAACTTGCAAGGTTTTTAAAAATGGCTGTGAATATTGAGGATTGAAAGCATGTTCACTGAAAATTTCTGTACCACCAGAGCACTGCAAATGGCAATGCCCACCAGCCTGGCAGGGGGAAGAAGCAATTCAGCAGCAGTCAATGGCTCTTCATCTGTCACTGCTGTTGATGCTGCTGGTGACATATTTGCTGGCCTTGATTTAGGGCAGAGTAAAGCCAAACCAGGTGGGGATCGGGGAGGGGGAGGAGCCAACAAGTCTCTAAATGCTATGACTCCCACACAAACTAGCCAGCAACCTACATCACTCTCTCTCCAGGATAAACAAAGGTTGGTGTGGTATCTAAGGATGGAAGAAATTATATCCTGTACTGTACTAGGTAGCAATGCTGTAACCAGTAGGGCGCGCAAATTTCAAAGTGTATAGCAAATTGTGTTGTATCCTATGTGTCAGAGTGTTATTATAAATAATTAAAATAATGTTTACTGTATATGTACATACTGCGATTGAAAACACATACATCATAGTTAAAGAGAAATCCTCAACAATGGCCTGAACATTAAATTATCACTGCCCTTTCAGAATTGTTAAAGAGCAGAACCTCCATGAAACTCTCCACAAACAGCCCCCACTTCTGCCTTCTCCACCACCACCCTCAGGTTCCATCACTAAGCCCATGTCAACCAATCAACCTGCCTCTTCTGCATCACAAGCCCTCACCTCCACCATGATCAGTAGTAATATGAACATGATGTCCAGCAGTTCAGGAGGAAGTATGCAGGGGAGTGCTTTTGGAAATGCAAATAATGTAGGAATGAGTTATGGAGGTATGTGGCCAGCTGGAGCTAATAATGCCCTTTTGATGAATGGAAACCTGAGCACACCATCCTCAAACTTCACATCTTGGACAGGTGCAAATACCAGCAATCAACAACAGCAACAACAGCAGTCAAGAATACAACAGCAGCAGACCCCAAACATGTCAGCCTTTGACAACCTTCTGCCATCACAGAGCCAAACATTAAGCATGAACCAGATGACACAGTCTTCTCCTGTTGGAGCATTTGGCAACATGAATACTTTGTCATCATCTGTAGGCATGCAAGGTAATACAAGCAGTATGATGTACAGTGGTACGCTCGGAGGCATAAATACAGTGTCACCCATGTCCTCTAATTCATCGTTTGGAAGTGTGATGACTCCTCTGCGACCCACAACAAAGGCCAACACCTCAGCCCAGTCATCTGTTAAGGTTCTCACTTCCTCTGACATTAATGACCTTCTCAGCTGAGGAAATTAAGCCTTGTTGTAACATTATCCTCATTGTCAAGTATTTCTAAACATGACTAGAAATCATTATTAGCAGTTGTACTTATCTTTTGTCATTTAACAGCATTCCAAATATTGTCAGTGAGTCTATGCTTGAATATACATTTATTCCAGGAGATACTTTTATAAACTTTGGCATTTTGTTTTAATTTTCAGCTCATTAATATATTACAGTATTACATTAAGGGATTCATGAAGTTTTGTTCCTATTACAGTATACATATCATATACTGTACCATTTTAACACAAATTTTTTATGGTGGGGGAAATGTAGTATGCAAAACATGTATGATATTATATACTTTTTATTATGATTTCTTTCTTTCCTGTTTTCAAAATATATGTGTCATTGTGCATTTATGATAGAGGGAAAATGGTTATGACAAAAGAAAATAGTTTTATAGTCAAGCAACAAAGTGCATCCAGGTGCAAGATAGATATAAGGGAGTGAGAATAGAAGAAAAAAATGAATTTTAAAAGTTTGTACCCAACCCTTCTGAACCATTCTGTGGATGTGTAACATTAACTTCTAATCACTGGCAGTCTACCAATGCCACCTTCTCTTAACATGGGTATTCACTTTTTCGAATAATCATATCTCTGCAGGTAGTCAAGTACAGCACCTTGTAGAATAATTCAAATCCCATAATAGTCATCCTCCTCTTGGCCATGAAAGTTCTGTAACTATATATTACTAGGTGATGCCATTGTGAAGAGCTTGGATAATTCAATGGGGTAATTTTCAGCATGCATTGAGCTAATTTGGTTGTAATGTAGCACACTACTGTCACTCGGATGATTTAGACCCAATTGAAATACTGTTGTTCTGTAATTGAGGGGTTAATATGGAAAAATTTTCTTAGCAGAAAAACTGGAAAGTGAGAAGTTGACATAAGGAGTTTATTCACTTTGTAAAAGAAGGAGGGGTTAGGGTAGGCATAATAACTCTCGTAGGTTTCTATCATGGGCGCCCCATTGAAGAGTATGGTGTCAGGCTGTCTATCTGTTTATCATTAGCTCTGATGCTTCACTCCCTCCAGGAACACACAAAGGGGATGACGACAAGAACATTTTTATTTATTGAAAAAACGTACAGTGGATATTACTGCACACATTCCTATTTTAACTGTAAGACCTGTACATATTGTATTTACTGGTATTATATAAGTACAGTAGTTTGTTTGCCACATTTCTTTTACGTTCTTTTATTTGAGGAACCACCTTCCAGAAATATCATATTACTGTATACTGTACTGGATCCAGCATGAGTGATAGGTGAACCTTGCATGATTTTAGCTTCATATACTGTACAGTACTATAATGTATAGATGTTGTAACACCTATAGAAATAAGCATCATTTGAGAAGGATTATTTGTTAGCAGGGTATCACAAACAGTGCTGGGCACTTCCACAATCACTCCCACAAACCTCAGATTCCACAATTGCAGATGTGTACTTGTATTTGCCTATTTGATTTTGCGGTAAATTTTATGAAACTTTATGAGTTTCGCATTTATGGAAATACTTCCTCAAGGGCAAATATATATCCCATTCAGTGATACAATATATTTCCAAGCTTCATAAAATCATCATTAATTCATTACCCTTTTTCCATTGTTTCAAGTGGTGTCAGGCTCCAGAGCCAGGGGTAGAAAATGAAATCAGAATAACAGGAGTGACAGATATACCCAGTACAGTGGGTAAATGATTATAAGTGCAAATTATCAAGGCATACACAATTGTAAGAAATTTATGAATCATTGTTGTGTAATTTACAGTAACAGCTTCAATTAATGTTCAGGTTCCAATCCAGGCCTCAGGAGGGGTCTATGCTGTATTGGAGGGTTAGTCTCAAATAAATTAATTCTTTAAGGTAATTCAGCCATATTCTTTCTTTTACAGTATACTCATATTTTTCTTTCTTACACCTGGCACTTTGCTGGTTATTAAGTATATTTGTATGTTTAACATTAATGATACATTACGACTAGTATGTGATATGTTAATGTTTCTTTTTTGTTTATCACTCTGCTATCATGAACTTTCGTACTTTTCACAACAAGTTATATATATTATAATGGTACCATACCTATTTGCTCAGTTGGTTTAATTAAGAGAGTGGAATGGTGCCACATTTGTTGTACTTAGTCATTGAAGTTAACTAATGTCTAGTCAGGTAGATATTTGCTGAGAAAAGGAGCCCTAACTCATGCTTTTGAGTATAGTACCTCTTCTGACAGTTGAATGCTGGTCATCATTGCAATGTTTCATAAAGCAGGATTAATTAATTGTGATATGTAGTATTCATATGGTTAGGGAGAGAGAAAAAGGAAAAGGGACAGAGGAAGAGAAACCTGAGGAGGAGTTAATAAAAAAAGGTATTGTACTGCTTGGTAGTCATATTTGATAATAAGTTAATACAGAGGAAAAGAGTATAGAGTAATTATTATCTTTCAAATCAGTTGACATTCATTATGGTTATGTATTTAGGGAGACATAAGTGCAGAACATTGTGTTTACTGTATTTAAGTACTGATGTATGGACTTTTAATTGCTGACATAGTTTATCAGAATAGTTGCACAGTTTATATATCTAAAATTTAGCCTTTTATTTCTTATAACATGAATTGAAACTTTGTTAATAAATACAAATATATAACTACAGTATTATAAGTTTTTCTGACCTGGATATGCTTCATGTAATGTCAAAGGCTATAGGATACATTTTATTATAACAGAAGACATACCAATAACAGCATACACTAGTAATATACTCCAAAATCTGATTAATTAGAGTGTATTTGCAATGTGCATTGAAATACCTCAGCAATATTTGTACCATTGTTGCCTACTCATACAAATGAACACTTGGTAAACCTCATGTTTCAGCATACACTTGCAATTTTCTTTTGTCACATTGTGTTGATGCCTGGTACTATAAAAACTTTAATTGGTTGTAGTTGTTGTTTCTGAATTTGCTTGCAAGGATGTGATTATTACTGTAAGGATCTTGGCACTGTTTTGGACCTGAACCAATCCCTTTCCTCTCTTCAGCTGACCTTCCTTTTCTTCTTTCTTCATGCTAACTTTGCCTACTCTCTGTCTCCTTCTCCCTTGTGAAAACTGATAAGTTGTGATACAATCATACAAGAACTTCAAGAAGGTCTTTAAATCTGACTGAGTAATTTTTTTTCTTCCCCTTTATAATCAATCAATTTTACTTTGACATATCCAACTTCATAGCTCTTCTGTACAGTAATGTTTTTTCATTGTAATATAACGGTACAGAGTATATCATTTTTATCCCCCACTGCTTTTCTTGGATTCCCTGTGATACAGTCTTCATGTCATTTAAGTAATAAAACACACTGGTAGACGAAAAGAGAAAAAAAATTCGTCTACCAGTGTGGGTTTTCTTATTCATGATCACGTCAGTGTGATTTTCCACCCTTCATGTCATTGTTATCCACTTTACATCATCATCTCATTCGTAATATAAATTGATTTAAATCTTAATTACATTTTCTGAGTGCAGCGTCTAATCTAAACTAATATGAATATAGAATATGAAAATACGGTTGCCGTGCCGTTAAAAAGTTATGAAATTGTATAAACACTACTATTTATTAGACAACAGTCACAGTGAAACAACACGCACACTACAGTGAATAGTGAATACACGTTGATACAACCAATGCTGACACTCCTAACTACACCACATTCTTAAATAGGTATGGTCTTTCATGTATTTTTTAAGTACTGTAGTAACCTCATAATAATTTGATCAAAATATGTAACAGACTTCAAAATTAAGAAGACGCAACATGTAGACTACCCGGTAAAATACCAGAATGGTAAATATTGAAAGAATTACCTTTGTTGCGTACGGTTTTCGTACATTCATTACCCACTTATTTAGGCCATTCTAAAACTATTTTCTTCTATGGCATTTCCTCCGCAAATGCCCCATTTCCAAGATAGGGCATATTCGCCTGACCTTACCTAACCTAACCTAGATCTCATCAGACTACCGGGACCTAACCTGGGCAAACTACCGGGAAATAACCGTGGTAAAGTACAGGAAATGACCGGGGCAAAATACTGGGACCTAGCTGGATCTGGCAACTCTGCTACAAAATGGCAATTCTTTCAATAAATACAGACTACCCTACAGTGCTTTGATTACTCATATTTATATATATTTATTACCTAACTTAATGTATATCCCAATTAAGATGTAAGGTACCGATTGTATGTATATTTTTGGGTGAGAGCTTTGGTAAACGAGGGTTTTGGGTGGGTGAAGATATTGTACATGTAAGTTAGATGTAATTTCCCCAGGTTGTCCTGATAATTTGTTCCAGTTAGATTACAGTAGATTAGCCGGTGATTATCTAGTATATTGCCAATTTCTCTTACGATGCTTCTACCCTCTTAACCCAATAATTTATACCATTCTAAGACACTTTTCTTCTATGGCATTTTCTTTGGAAATGCCCCATTTCCAAGATAGGGCATATTCAAATTGGGCATTTTGGAATTAGCCAGACCTTACCTGACCTTACCTAACCTAACCTAGACCGCAGCAGAATACCGGGACCTAACCTATCAATCTACCGGGACCCTGCCTTGGTTTGGTCCGGTAGTTTTAGTTTTTGTCATTAATATAATGTTATCTACTTCAGTAATACAAGATGGAGATAATATCACCTGAGGGCTTAAGGCAAGATGGCCGGACTCCAACGTGCCTGAGGATCATCAAGTGCCGCCTTGGCCTATATGACAGACCAAATGGCAGTGCTTATATTGAGATGGGCAACACTAAGGTCCTGGCCGCAGTGTATGGACCTAGAGAAGTAAGAGCAGTTTAGTATTCCATCGGTATGTAATGAATGAATATAGTACAGTACTATCCTTTAAACAGAGGCTCAGTAAATCACTTAGAGTGGATGGTAATGAGTAACAGAAGCCTGGGAAAACATTTGGTGGTCTTCAATAAGGGACTGAGTGTCAAATGTAATGGTCGATATAAGTATTTATTCATTGTATAATGAGGGTCTGATTTATAGTCTGGTAGCGTGGACAACCCCAGACGGAGAGCCAAACAAGTATAATTTGAAGTCCATATGCCCTGTAGTTAGTCTTGTTCATAGTACATAATAAAATGTAATTGCTAAAACTTTATCGAAGGTCCTGTACTGCATCTTGTTTTCTAAAGTACTGTATTTCTTCAGGTACGGAGCAAGAATAAGCAGAACCTTGATGAGTGTGTCATTCAGTGTGAGATGAGCCGTATTGCTGCCTGTGGTGGTGAGCGGGTGAGGCGAGCAAGAGACAAGCGCACCCGAGCTCTCAGTCATCAAATTGCTGGTGTGTTTCATGCTGCCATAAGAAAGAGCAAATACCCTGGATCACAGATTGACATATACGTGCAGGTAACGTTTTAAAAATTACTATTTTACACAATACATATTAAACACTTAAACGCTGGCGTTCAGGAGCGTACCAGCTCTGTATTGCGGGCCTTTATCCCGCACTCGCTCTCACGATGTAAGCAACACATTTGACTTCTAATAGCTTGTAAACCACACTCGCTACATGAATAAATGATACAGGATATTGAAGTACAAACCCTTAGCTGTCTTCTGATGTGCCTGTGAAGACTAAATGGACATCTGTAGGATTAGTAGCCAGCTCAGAATGACTGCAACTCAAAATTTACTTTTACACTCTATTTACATATCTAAGTAGGTTTTCATGCTCTGATTTCGTTATAAAACATGTCAGAATCACATTTTTCAATACAACAATATGAAATATAATGTCACTGTCATTTATACGTACCTACTGTATATGGTAATTACAGGAAAAGCAGAGTGCTAAAAATACATCCTCCCACCCTCACTGCTCTTGTCACACTGGCTGGTAGTGGCTGGCTGGACTTGGGCTAGTTCCTAGGGTCCCACAAAGAGTGTTGCTAGCGCACAAATTTTGAAAATGCGCTATCAACTTTGTTGTCACACACAGTCCTCCACACTTGTTGGTGGTGTCACCCGCGGTTTAAACATTTAATATATGAATTAACAGCACAAAGGTTACAAACATTAGCTGTGTCTGTTGTCCTACTACAAACAAATACTGAACATATTATATTAATATCTTACAATATCAATATGATCCAATACATACCTAATTGGGAAAGGATATTTTTGTACTGTAATAACACTTTTATGTTGGGGAACCTTACCCTAATATACTTGATACAGTAGTTTTACTATTTAATTATATAACGGCAATGGGTAATGAAACTTTTTTCTTGGGATGGTGTTGCAGGTGCTTCAGGAGGATGGTGGTGTGATGTCAGCATGTGTAAATGCCTCGACTCTGGCGTTGATCCATGCCGGAGTTGAGTTGTTGGACTACGTCACTTCGTGCACGGCCTCAATTAATAAACAAACAGCAATACTAGATGCTACAAATATGGAGGGACAGGCTGGGTGTGAAGTAACAGTTTCACTCCTTCCAAATAAAGGATCCATTGTGTCACTGGACTCTTCTCACACAGTACACCGTGATCAGTTTGAAGCAGTAATGGATCTGGCCACAGCTGGGTGCCAACAAGTATACCAAGAACTGTTTAGTCAGGTTGAAGCATATTTACAAGATAAGCATGCCATCATGTCACACAGATGAGGAGAGCTGGGCTGAATCATGGGGCCTTATAAAAATATATTCGATAAGTGCAAATCATCTCACTTCAATCCCTTGATTGTTTAACCCAGGTACCAGAGATTTACTCATACACAGAAAATTGGTTGCCTATTCTACTTTTATTTCTGTGCATTGACCTTGGAAATGAATCTGGGGACTCCCAAACCAAAAACAGTATATTGATATTTTCAATAATTTGGAGCCACCAGTTGATTTTCAAGGTCCAAGTACATAAGGAAAGAAGTGGTATCGGTGACCACAAGTGTACCTATCTTCATATCACAACATACAGTATTTTACAAAAACCCCTCTAGGAACTTTATTAATTGATCCCATCACCTAGGCTCCATCGGGCAAGAAATCAGTTGTCCCATTCACGGTGGAGTAGAGACCTTGCTTTGCAATCCCATGATGAGCGACTCAGGGCCATAGCATGGCATCACCACTGTGAATGGGCCGTATGCAAAAACATTCGTGGTGTTGATGTTGGTGTGGTAACGGTATGACAACTCCATATACAAACAACAGAGCCATTGTACTGGTACCACACCATTGTCAACACCATGGATGATCTTGCACATGACATAATGAATTACTAAAGAATGGACATTGATTTTTGTAATTTGGGGTTTGTTATGATACATTGATTACAGATATTTAAAGTCTGTTATTAAGGGCAGTGAAAGAGCTTTGCTGATTACCAATGCAGTACAATCAGTCGTCTGACATGTATAGAATGTTTGTGAAAAAAACGTAGTGTCTGTAACTGATGATTACCTCCCACAACCAGAAAAGAGGGACTGCATTGTATTGTGTCATTTATATTTTATGAATAATTTGTAGGCCTACATTAATTACAATAAAGTGTCTAGGAGCTAATTTAAATTTTATTATTCCCTGCTACCATGTATTCAAGTTGATATATGTTGTGTGCTTGTGTAAAATCTCTGTACCAGAATAAGAAATAAATCTTAGCCCATTGCAGCATTCATTGGTGTCATGATTAGGTGCTCTGTAAAATCCACTATTGCAAGAAGCAATGGGCCGAAAAAAACATGAAAATGTGAATCAGAGTTCAGATTTTCTGATCGTAGAAATAAAAAAATGCAAATAAATGGTAATCCCTGTATTAAAGGATGACACATGTACAGGCAACACAACAAAATCAAACAGATAAGACCAAAGTAAAAGTGTATAACAAATTCTGCAGTTTACAAAATATTGAGGCCATTATCATTCAGTACTTGCAAAATAATTGCAAACTTGGTAGAAAAGTCGGAAAATCAAACAACTTTGTAGTAGTTACCGATTTTTTTTTCTATTCTGTCATGTCCTGCCGTTATTCAGTGCTACTTTTACCATTATTTTGGGGAATACTGAGTCATTAATAAAAGAGAATCGCTTGTTTGGATTTCCTGGAGGCCAATTCAACCATCACATCCATTAATTAAGACTATTATTAAGTGGTTGGTTGAGTACTTGAGTGGTTGATAATTATAGTTCCTGTGTCCCGTTCAGTTCTCATCCTTCTGGCTTAAATTATTAATATTTAAAAAGAAGTAAACAACATAACAAACGTATAAAGAAAAATATCCCAAAAAGTTAAACAAGATTAGAGGTAGTATAATTTGTTTTTGTCTGTAAATAGCGACAATATTATCACACATTAATAGACAAATAGACAAATAATGAAGTCAGGATGAAGTGTTTCGAACATGTAGATATATGAGTCTGACAAGTGACAGCAGAAGAAACCAACGAGACCACATCCTTACTTTATTATTGGTATTATCATTATCACTATTATCATTGTTATCTTGACGTGGTGAGAGGTGAATATCATTTATATAAGGTATAAAGTATTCAAGGAGATCACAATGAAGTGCTAAATGATGTAGATTATTGATATTATTTGTTGTGTTTAGTTTTGTTGGGGCCATATTCAAGAACGTTTGTGGTGCATACGATGGCGTGGTACCGATACGATGGCTCCATAAACAAACAACAGAGCCGTCGTACAGTACCATACCATCGTATACACCACGGATGTTCTTGAATACGGCCCAAAGTTGATTCCATGGTTCCCTCTGGCTGGATGACATGTTGAGAGAAAACCTGTAACATAGCTTACGTATAGAATAAATTACTTTTTGCATGTATTTGGCAAGTGGTTAGAAATATCTGACGGGTTTTAAGCCAGTTGTGTTGGTTGTAGAGAGATAATACACAGGTTTGTAATGAAGTATGTACTGTAGTTGTATTAATTGAGGAGATTTGAATGCCATGGCAAGTAGTTAACTCACAGGGTATTTGTGAAGAAAATGTCCATTTATTTTCCCCATTGTTTTTTAGGTTATTCATACATATTTGTTGTAGTTCTAGTTTATTTTGTTACTATTGGGCATTAATGTACTCTTACCTAAATAATAACATGATTAATACTCTATTAGGACTGGGGCAACTTTTACACTTTTGTTTTGGTATCATGCAAGAATACATTATTACATCAATAATATTTTGTTCTATATGAATATAAATTTAATAGTAATATACTGTATATTGAAGTATTACCGGATGTCATCAATTGTTTTAGGAATGTCAAGATGAGTGGGAAGGTCAGGGCAACTTATAATGAACTGGATGGAGAGAACAAAAGTTTTGATGGGGCTGGGAGCTCCTCTGATTCAGCTCCACCGTCCCTTCCTTCACTCGACCCAGGGGCACAAATTGAGATGTCAGCTGCTGTAGCCGGAGTTGTGCCGGATGGTGAGTGAGAATTTCGGTATTTTTACTGGCCAACTTTCAGCTCTGTTAATCATCATCATCAGTACCCCATATACTTATTTCAAGGGGTGGAGGGCTCCAAGGCCAGGGTTATAATAATTAGATTAATGCAAAGAGAAGGACAGAATACTGAGAGTTGTAAAGAAATGGATCACATTCATATTTACTCCCCTTCTCAAGCCGGCCAAGTCTGATAATTGTGACTTGTGTTATGACAAATCCCACAATGAGGTGCTCCCAGAATTAAATGGGGCAACAGCATTATGAAATGAAGTATTGAGTATAAGAATTATCCTCCTATCTCTGACTTACAGACACCTTCACTGTGGATCAGGCTGTCAATGCACTTGGTTTTGGAAAGTTCCAGGTGAGGTCACAATTTTACTGTACAGTAATGTAAATTGTTTCAACCTTACAATTGTTGCTTGTAGGCTACCATACTCCTTTGTTAGAACAAGGGTAATAAAAAACCATATATAATTGTTTTTATCCAAAGCTATGAATCTTTCTCTTTTGTATTGAATACCGTACAATAATTGGGTTGTGTACAGGTGAAGCTGTCTCTTATCACCGGTCTGTGCTGGATGGCTGACTCCATGGAGATGATGATCCTGGCCATCCTTGGTCCAGCACTACACTGTCACTGGCACCTCCCAGAGTGGAAACAGGCCTTCCTCACTACTGCTGTTTTCATAGGTTAGTACAGTATGTAGAAAATTACACTCTGCCATATATATTTTGATGCTGTCATTGTTTTGGGTACCATTTCACAGCGACATATGCACATTATGCACTTCGTAGTAGTATCATTAAAATTTCATCAACACAAATCTAATTATAGAGTAGCCTCCTGTAAATACTGTACGTACTTTCCAACAGGAATGATGCTGAGCTCAGCATTCTGGGGCCACCTGTCAGATAAATATGGTCGGAAGCGTTCACTACGGATGGCTGGAGTGCTCTTGGCATACTGGGGACTGTTGAGTGCCTTTGCTCCCACGTATACCTGGATTGTCCTTCTACGTGGACTGGTTGGATTTGCCATTGGCTGTGTACCTCAGTCGTAAGTTTGGCAAGCGAACACTCTTGCAGTGGTTGTTTCAGTACTGTACTGTAGTGTATGGAACACAGATATACCATATATTTTCTTCTTCCCCTTCATTTAATCCTCAGCTGCATTGACTTTACATATTAATGGTGGAAAATGCATTCATAAATATATGTACAATAGTCATGGGTTTGATTATAGCAAAACTGTAGTATCAATAGAGGATGGTGTGAGCAAAATTATTTCTGTAGATGTATCATATCTACAATACATGTACTGTACATTGTTCTAGCATTGAATATTAGGATTTCATGGGTCATACTTTATTATTAAATTACGTCTTTAAGGAAAAGCTCTTCTTTGTTCAATACATATTATTATACAATGCAAATTGAGTGACAAAAAGCCTTTTCCTCAAAGAAGTTTAATAATACCACCCCAAGTCATCATATTTCTTTTGCCTGCAGTGTGACTCTGTATGCTGAGTTCCTGCCAGCACACCAGCGAGGCAAATGTGTTGTGCTGCTTGATGTGAGTCCCTCTATACACATCCCTTTTGTAATCTTCTTGTTTACCATTCTGTTTCATTGTAACTTAGTTCCATATTATCTTGGTTGCTTGGGACTGGTTTGCCTCTCTCATAAGCCTTTATCTATCTATAGCTCCGACGCCTCGTTCCTTCCGGGAACTCCGCCCAAGGGGGTGGCCACGGCAGAAGTGTCTCCAGTTCTCCTTGTTCCAACACTCCCTCCTTACTTGTTCAAGCCCTACTCTGCCCCTCACGTTTCTCTCCTTTACATACTCTTCCACTCTGTTCTGCCATCTGACCGGAGGTCTGCCTCTCACACCAGGTCCCACAACTTCACTTCCATACACCTTCTTTACAAATTCCTCGCCTTGCATTCTCTCCACATGTCCAAACCATCTCAGTGTATCACGTTTCACTCTCTCAACCACTCCACACTCAATGCCAATTGCCTTCTCACTCATACCACATCTCTCATACACACTCTCATTACTTTCTCCATCCCATCTAGTAAGTCCACATGCTCCTCTCAAGTAACTCATTTCCACAGCACCTATTCTAGACTGATGCGCCCTACTCCATGTCCATGTCTCCGACGCATATGTCAGTGTTGGCAGGATTATACTATTTTGTAGTCCCCTTTTCACTTCCATACTCACACTTCTACCCTTCATAATCCTCCCCAGTGATCCTATGACCTGTCTACCCTTCACTGCTCTCTCCCTAATTTCTCCTTCCATACTTCCATGTTTACACATAACTGTACCCAGGTACTTAAACTCCTTCACTTCCTCCATCCTTTCGCCCCTCAAGAGTTATCTCACACTTCGTCCCAGTTGGTACAGCCACTCTGTAGGGTGTAGCAAAGTCAATCACTTCAGTTTCTGCTCTTTCAAATACCATCACTTTACTTTTACCCACATTCACCTTCAGTTTCCTTCGTTTACACACAGACTGAAATTCGTCCACCACTCTCTGTAAATTCCTTTCATTCTCAGCCATCAACACAGTGTCATCCGCAAACAAACTTGCCACCAGGGACCAATTTGCTTCATTCAGCCTCAACTTCACCCCCAGACCATTCACTTTGGCTTTCACCTCTCTCATACAACCATCCATATATATATTGAACAACCATGGTGACATAACACACCCCTGTCTCAGCCCTACACTAATACTAAAACTCTCACTTAGATCACCCTCTACCCGTACACATGCTTTTGCATCTGCATAAAAAGCCTCAATGCCTTTATGACTGCATAAAATATACGGCACAGGAGGAATGTTATTAGAAAGGTACTTCATGATATAGTTTTTTATATAATCTAATGTAAATTTTTCATTACAACCAGTATATTATTTTTTTCCTTATATTTCACATTAGAGTAAAAAAAGGCTACTCAGAAAAGTTATTAAAGGTATGTTTGTTAATTATGTTATTGATATATAACCTTGATTAATAGTATAAATATTGTTGTCATATACTGTATATGTGTTGGTTTACAGTGTTTCTGGGCAATGGGGGCATGTGCTGAGGTAATTCTGGCCTTGTGGGTGATGCCAACCTTAGGCTGGAGTGGACTACTGGCTCTATCCATCATCCCCCTTGTACTATTTGTTATTGTCTGTCAGGTAAGCTTTGCATACCATATTACTCATATGTAAGTACAGTAATCCCCGAATATAAGCTGCATGTTGCGTTAAGAAACTATTTTATGAAAATCAAGCTGAGTACCAATCATTAACTGGACCTCATCTTGATACTTGATATAGCATTCGTTAGAAAATAATTACTGTGGTTATGATTCAGTCATTTGACATACAGTACAGTACTATAATAATTAATGTGATGAATATATTCATGTGGTGATAGAGGCATATAAGAGGGATTATGAGGGACATTATAAATGGTTGAAGCTAAAGAACTTGTGCATGATAAGCAGAAGTGGAAAAGATTCAATAGGAGCAAGTATCAATCTTTGAAAGTAGACAAAAATCAGCAGTTGTCCAATGCCCAGTGTTTGCATGCAGGGTAGAATGGCCTCCTGCCCCACAGACTCCAGGTACGCTCTGGTTGCAGTGAAAAAACAAATTGAAATAAAGGAGGGTCTGGCCCTATATGCCTGGGCTACCGAAGCACATCCCAGGGAGATGGGACCAGAGCTTACTGGACCAGGGAGTCTGGGGGGCTCCGACTGCCAGAGAGATTGGGGGGAAGGTCTTTGATCCCACAGCCAGTGCGTTGGCCCAAGTCCACATTACCACAAGAGCTACAAGTGGGGCTGCACCTTCCATGAGACCAGTCCTGAAGGGACCTTAAAGGGAGAGGGAGTTTAGACTGCTGCATGCAAAGGGATAAGGCACCCCCATGTGTTGGCAGTCCACACAGCAGTGGGGAGAAAAAAACTCCGGTTCCAGAACACCTCATGTGGATTTATATTAATCCATGTGGGCAGATCTCGTCAAATCCACTAGAAAGTGACCAGATCTTACAATAATTTATTTTCTAGCCCTGTGGGGGATGGCTAGTATTCACAGAGAATAAAGTCAGCCCCCCTGGGCAACTCGTGAGATTGTATATAATTATGGGCAACTTTAACAAGGACAGATATTGGACAGTACAAAACCAGGCTTTGTAGTGTTGTCTAGTAACAAAAATATCTGTGTAATATATACCAAATGTGATGTTCCAGTGGCTGCCAGAGAGTGCTAGGTTTCATGCTGCCTCAGGAGACTCAGAGAAGGCCATGGCTACATTGCAGAAGATTGCTGAGGAGAATGGTAAGTTTAATGTTTTCAAAATAAATTTTCTTCTTTATTAGTTAACCTAGCATCACTTTCTTATTATTTCTCTTTCATTATGAAGATTAGGTGAAAAATCTGAGCATCACACTTCTATCATCGGTTATCTTATTATTCAGTGTGAAACCATTGAATCTTTAGTCATCTGGTGGACAGTTCTACATCTGGTAACCGTGTTTAGGAATCCTTGCAGGAGGGAGATGCATCTGGCTTATTATCATCCCATTCTCAAAGAGTTTTGCTCTGATCTTTGTTTGATCTAGCACTCTGATTTTTCTGTAACAGAATTTAAATAATGGACCTTTTCATTGTTTGAGAAGTGAAAAGCAGCAATTCTTTATGTTCTCCTTGACTCTTAGGGAAACCAATGTTGCTTGGTCGCCTGATTGTGGATGATGTGGCCCAGATGAACCGAGGCCGCATCCGTGATCTGTTGGTACCAGACCTCAAATGGACAACTCTCCTTCTCTGGTTTATATGGTCAGTCACTTTATATATCTATAGATGTCACACCTCACTTCTAGAAACTCCCTCTGAGAAGAGCCTCCAGTTCTTGCTCATTAAAGCCCTCCACGTCCACTCACATTTCTCTCATTTATATCCTCCTCTATCCTGTTCATTCATCTTCCTGGTGGTCTATCTCACACCAGGCCCCTCAGTCTCACTCTTGTACATTTTCTTAAATAGTGAACAAACTACATAGGTGTAATAGGCTTCCCCCTCTCGATTACTCCACACTCAACATCCACCTCATATGCTTCTTTATTTCATTCACATGCTCCTCTCAGTTAGTTCACTCAGAAAGCTTGATAATAATTTATCTTTAACATATTACCACACAATAATGGAAGCACTTAACAACTTTGAGAGTGTTGCATTGGGAAGTAAAAGAAATATTGAGCTATACAAGTACAAAGTTAAATTTAAATTTGAATTCAATTATTGAGTTGAAAATGACTAATTCATTGCAATATTCCTGCACTACATTAATGCCTTGTGCCAGGAGCCATGCGGTCAATAGGTTACTGTACAACTCTTTTATTTCTTACAGGTCATCATGTGCATTCTGCTACTATGGTATTGTGTTAATGACAACAGAACTATTTGAAGCTCAGGGCAGCCTTTGCTCCATCTCCGGCACTGATCCTGCCTTTACCTGCACTGCTGACTGCCGCCCACTCTCTTCCAGTGACTACCTCGACCTTCTCTGGACAACACTGGCAGAATTTCCAGGTACAATAATTAAATAATATATGGATAAGAAGAGAATGGGGATAGTAAAAATTAGAAGATAACATGCCTTGACAAAATAAATGTTGGCTTAAATTTTCAGTACTCTGTGTAGGTCTACTGTATTATGTTGTAAGTAACCTACTGTATATCCTGTTTTCTTCAGTTTCAAAATCAGACCAATGGTTTGCTTTGTTTTTCATTCTATGAGGTAGTTTTTTGTTGAAAGTTTTCAAGAGATTACTTGGGTTTAGTTAACACTTGTTTTGTATCATTATAAAATAAGCTATAATTTTGTTACTTCAGTAATGTTCAGCAAAATACAATCACTGAAACAGCAAACTCTTTTAATTAATTTAGTGATTTTTAATTAATATTACTGGTGTGTGTGGTCAGGTATTTTCTTCACCATCCTGGTCATAGAGCGACTGGGGAGGAAGACAACAATGGCACTTGAGTTTGGCATCTTTGTTGTAGCTGTTGTCCTTCTCTTCATCTGCACCTCAAAGTGAGTTGCATCTTATTATGACATTCATATATACATATTCTTTAGTCATTTCAAACATCCTTTGCACATACTGTACATTACATGCATTTTGATCAAAGGAAATATACTTGGTGTGAGATGAAGACACCCCTGCTATGATGGCTGGATGTAATTAGGAGATAAAAACTTTATGGTAAAGGTTATGAATTTTATTTTCTTACCAGTCGGACGTGGCTAACCATTATCCTGTTTGTGGCAAGAGGCATCATCTCTGGAGTGTTTCAGGCTGCTTATGTTTATACACCAGAGGTGGGTTTATATTTTGCACTCTTATATTAATCTTTCATAGTTTTCAACCCCTTCTATTTAAATTTGTTTTTTTATTGGGACCGGAGCATACTGGGGGTCGGTATTCTTCATCAAGCTCCACTTGGAGGTTGGGGGAGCTGAGACTTTGTGGGTTTAAAAGGGAGAGAAAATATGAGTGTTACCCATTTCATTGGGTATGCTGTCCTTTTCTTTGCTTATTTCTTTTTTTCAATTTTCCACCTTGGAGCCCCCTACCTCATGAATAAGAGAAATACAGTACTGTATAGAGCTCAACCTTTTGCCCGTGTATACCTCCCACTCTACTCATACACTACACAGTATAAGGATGGAATATAACAAAGTTGTTTTCTGACAGGTGTACCCTACATCTCTACGAGCAGTGGGAGTTGGCACATGCTCTGGTATGGCTCGTTTCGGTGCCATGCTCACTCCTGTTATTGCCCAAGTTCTCATTCGCACCTCTGTTCACCTTGCCACTGCTACATATGGTCTTGTTGCCATTATGGCTATAGCTGCAGCCCTCCTCCTTCCTATTGAAACACGTGGACGTGCTATGACATGAGCCCCAGGTATAGTATCCTGTATATGGATAAACATGAGATGTTAGTGGCCATAATCTGAGGTTTGTGGCTGTTTTGTTATATGCTGTAGCAGATAAATAGAGTAAATTTCAAATTTTTTATTGAATCAGTATACAAAGTTTGAAAATATTTATATTTATAAATAATATTTTTTTAAACATGAATACTCATGATAATGCGGGAGAACAAATTTTTTTTTAATCATCTTGACTTCCATGTTGTACATAAAATGTTTGTGTGCCGATGAGGAAGTACTGTACATGTACTGCAATATGTAATCTGCATACCAAAATAGATGCAAAATTGTATTTATTAATTGTCTAGAAACATTGTTGCCATTTCTCAACTAATCTTTACCAAATAATACACACAAGTTAAACATGATTCCCAGAATTTTGGATGAACAAAGAAACCTTGAGTCCTACCTCCCTCTTTAGTAATATCTCTAGCAGATTAGGCCCACAATAGGCCCATTTCAATAGTTTTTAGATTTAAGTTATGGTTGTTGTGGGTGCTGCACAGAGACATAATAAAAGACTGTGTCTAGCTTGGTTGAGTCAATATCAGATAGTTATTATTACTTTTATGTAAAGGTTTTCTTATAGTATTGTATAGAGGAAATCTCTGCTGTTTGACCATTCTTTTATTGACTATATACAAAAAAGAGAAGGCTGGGTTAACTTAATTTTCCAGAATTTAAAGATGTACTTGATGAGGTACTACACAAGAGATGGTTATGAATTTCAAATACAGAGGAGGGTTAAAGGGAAACCTATTTAAATGGGTAGAAGGCTATTTAACAGATAGAAAGATGAGAACTGTAACTGGATATGTGAAGTCAGGATAGTGAGTGGTTAACAACGGAGTCCCACAAGAATCAATTCTGGCACCTAGAATGTCCTTAGTGTCCATAAATAGTATGATGGAAAACATTAACAGCTATGTAAGTTTGTTTCCGGATGATTAAAAAATCATGAGAAAAATAAGAAGAGGAAGGCTACAACAACAGTTTAGTTATACAATGAGAAAAAATTGGTATATTTTATTCGATTGCTGTCAAATAGTGGGGGTTTCCTCTACTCATTTATTGGGTGATAGTTATTTTATTATGATGTTTATATTGTTATGAATGATTGCACTGTAACATAATTATTTTCTTTTATACTGTATTATATTTGTTAATTATTCTATATTTAATTGTTTCACTCCTGGCATGAGAGGGGGGAATGAAAGAGTAAGAGTTGGATGTCTGTGAGGACAGAACTGGGCCCTGACACAGAATGTGTGGTAAGTGGAAGACTGTAGTAGGGGTGGGAAGGGAGGCTGGAGTGTGAGTGAAAGTTGGAGAAGTGAGAGGTAGAGGAGAGGAGGATGGAACTTTTGCTGCTCACCACTTGTAAGCAGTCTGCAAGAGACAAATAACAGTACAGTAATTAGAAAGATACATTTCTCTTTAATATGGGACAAACAACATCAAAATATGTATAATTTTGTTGGGGGGGATATTTTAAAGTTATGTAGAATAATTGTGGTAATCCTACTATACTGTACCCTGTATATACTTGTATTTATATTTAACTTCAATAAAATGTATTATTTAGTATGATTATCAGCTTTTCCCCCCTACCCCTAGAAAAAAGGAAAATGAGGCTGACTGAAGAGTCCTCTTGTTTTGAACTATTGACTGAGGGGCTACGAAAGAATCGATGAGTCCAAATTATTACTCTTCACCCGAGTTACGGACTGTGAAGGTGATGCTGCACTGGTGGTGAAGGTGGAGTTGCTGTACTGGTGTCATCTCTTACATGGGCTTCTAGATACATGTAGCCTACCAAACTTGAAGGATTGAGAGCTACCTTAGGGACCACTGAAAAAGACTCATTTTCTACCAACCATCTCTGAAGAAGATAACCCACCAGAAGAACCACAGCAAAGGGAACTTTAAATACTGTCTATTATATTGTGAACTTACTGTATATAGTATTTGTGTCATCTCTGCCTTATTATACAGTACAGTTTATATTGCCTGTAAAGATTTTGCAAAGGTTTTGGTGCCCCATCAATCCCAAGGCAATCCCTTTCCTCTCTTCAGTTGTACTTTTTTACCTCTTTTTCCTTTGTTTTTGCTGTACCTCCTTGTGACTTCCTTCTCCCTTTTGGTGTATGGTTTTCTGGCTTAGTATAAGTTTTCTTTCTTCCCTGTTATAATCTGCTATAATTTCTGGTGGAAATCAAACACCAGATGTTTATACACCTACTACTGTAACTGGGCAGTAGAAACTACAACCAATTGGTTACAATAGGGTTCATATGATCATGAAGAGTTACAAATGAAATGGATGAAGTTATATTGCAGTTTTGGATTATACAGTTCAATTCTGGTGCCCATTCGACAGGCTGGATATTAGATTATTAGAGAGACTATAAAGAATGATTACTAAATTTATTCACAGTCTTAAATTTTCCATATGGAGAAAAAATATCTAAGCATCAACACAGGAGTACGTTCGACAAAGTTCTACGAGAGTAGGCCAAGAGGAACATACTATTAAAAAAAAAAAAAAAAAAAAAAAAAAAAATATGAAATAATTTAAATTGTTTTAAAGGAGGCTCGGCATTACAGTATACTGTATTGTACAGACGCGCACTACAGTCCCTAACTAGCCCACCTGAGTTGAAGCCCGAGATCTAGAGCAGGTCCATAGTTTCTGAACGACAGCCCACTCTAAAAAGGCCTCCATTCAACCATTGGTGCGAATGTGTGTGGCCTGACACTGGCCTCGTGATGGTTTGGGTGGGCTAGAATACAGAAATCGCCTGCTTCAGATCTCGGGCTTCGACTCAAGTGGGCTAGAGACTGTGGTGCGCGACTGTACATGGACTCAAAATAGGTGAAACTTTAATCAGGAGCAACTATAAGGACTGGCTCAAAAGGCCAGTTTGTACACACAAGCTGCTGCTCATTAATTTAATGTCTGTCTCGTATCGGTAGCGATATCATACATAATTATTTATATTATTGCATCCACAGTCCACACCCTTTTCAGAATTTCAGTTTCCTTTCGCTGAATCGCTGATTCGCTGGTAGAAGGTTGAGCAACTTGAGCTGAGGGCTCAGAGTCAGCCTAATCCCGCTCAGGTGGCACCGTTGAACACAGGCAACGCCACCCCCATAGAATGAAAAGATTAATAATGCTGGAAGACACGAAAACACTATTATTTAAACAATATGATTATATAAGAATAATCTAATTGGGAATTTTGGTCCAATTTAGGGAATTATGAACTTGTGGGAACTGCAGGTGCTGTAACCTGTAATGTAATAAAGCTGGTGGTGCTGTAATGTTAGTAATGTAAACAACCAAGATGGCTTCGCGTAGGAGGACGTACTCCTCTGGGTCTGATGCTTCCGATAGATTTATATCGATAAATGAACGACCTGTCGATGACATATCACTAGAATTCTTCTACAAGTCTCATACCATCACTTTGTTAATAGTTATCATATCTGGACTTATCTATTTCGCATTTACAAGGTGAGTGATGTGTCCTGTTTCGTAAATCTATTCAATTTATTATGACTCATCTTTAACTAACTAAAGTATGTGTCGAAAGAATACCCTTTACGTTTTGAATCAACATGAACTTGTAGATGCATAAGGAGAAATAAAATGGGTAGGAATATATACCGTAGTAAGCTTACATGGCTTTAATTATTGCTATTTTTGAACAAAAATTGCTTCTGCTTTTTTTTGGGGCAACACTATTGTGAGGAAATACCCGATCCGCTAACATGCTCATAGATTCTTTAATTAATGTAACTTAACCTAACCAAACCAAACCAAGCTAATTAGTCCATAGTTACTTTAATAAAAAGAAGCGATTGGATGCCAAATTAATGTCGGTGGTTGTTGACCAGTTTTATCTTCGACTTAAGACAACGTTCTCTGTGAAGTTGATATTGTGTATAATTTAGACTTATTGTTGACAATAGAACAGGTGCTTTAATATCTTTTGGCTGAGGTTCTCTGGTCAGCCTTGATGACCTTTTGCTTCTAGCCATATCTTGAATTTTTCCTATGACTGCTCAATGATACTTTTATTAATAAAACAGACAATAACTTTGGTAAAGGTACAGAAGTGGACCTTACTGTATGATAGATATTTTACTATCATTACCCACTATTTTGGACCATTCTAAGACACTTTTCTATTATGGTTTTTCTTCCTCAAATGCTCCGTTTCCAAGATAGGGCATATTCAAATGGGGCATTTTGAAATTAGCCTGACCTTACCTGACCTGACCTAACCTAACCTAACAACCTAACCTAACCTAACCTAGACAGCATCAGACTACCGGGACCTAACCTGGGCAAACTACCGGGAAATAATCGTGATAAAGTACAATAAATGACAGGGGTAAAATACTAGGATCCAGCCGGATCTGGCAACACTGCTGCAGTAAGGTCCACTTCTGTACTAATACCAAAAAAAAAAGTAGGTGGGTGGGGCTACTAGGTGCCATATTCAAGAACATTCGTGGTACATACGATGGCGTAGTATCGATACGACGGCTCAGTGGAGAAACAATAGAGCCATCGTACCGGTACCATGCCATCGTATGTACCACGAATGTTTTTTAGTACGGCCCCTAGAACAGAGATCACGTATTATTTAGGTATTAGTACAGAAGTGGACCTTAATTCAGCAGTGTTGCCAGATCCGGGTGGGTCCCAGTATTTTACCCCTGTCATTTATTGTACTTTATCACGATTATTTCCCGGTAGTTTGCCCAGGTTAGGTCCCGGTAGTTTGCCCAGGTTAGGTCCCGGTAGTCTGATGCGGTCTAGGTTAGGTTAGGTCAGGTCAGGTAAGGTCAGGCTAATTTCAAAATGCCCCATTTGAATATGCCCTATCTTGGAAATGGGGCATTTGAGGAAGAAAAACCATAGAAGAAAAGTGTCTTAGAATGGTCCGAAATAGTGGGTAATGACAGTAAAATATCTATTATACAGTAAGCTCCACTTCTGTACCTTTACCATAACTTTTCGATTATGTACTGTATTGTAGTTAATGTTACAGTACTTATATACATTCCAGTACACCCTATCTAATGTTCATGTTCTTACTGAAGTTTTCCCCTGGCTTATCTCAGTGCCTTAGTAACTGGTAACTTGAATGATACCAAATTATAATGTTAATGTGCTAAATAAAAAATGCTGGGTTTCAGGTTTTTCACTGAAGTAAGTTCATTTTAAATATAAGACACCTAATGTCAATTATTTATATTGTATTTCAGGGATGAAAATGAGAGCATTCAATCCAATATCCAGAGTGGGCTTGTGGCAATGGTTTTCTTCTTCCTTATCATCAGTATTATGGCTTTTCCAAATGGTCCCTTTACTCGGCCACATCCAGCCATCTGGCGCATTGTCTTCGGTCTCTCAATACTTTACATGCTGCTACTACTCTTCATTGTCTTCCAGGTATTTAATCAATCTAACAACACTTTCAGGTTTTGTGTACATTAGGCCCAGCAGGATTAGAGGTTTTAGGGATGGTTAATGGTTTCTCATGAAGCTTGAGATAGTATTTAAGCTGGCTTTAATATATACCTGGTATGTCTTTATTATTTATGTGTATGTTACAGCACTACTCATGTTCAATACTGTACTGTGGTTTATATTTATTTTTATGTGTATATAAAATCAACAACAAAACTGAATTTGGTATGGCTTGCCAGAGTTTTCCAAAAGTGTATGGCATATACAACTGTGATAAAATAACTGCTGTACAGAATAACTTGTTGATTTTTATATTATACTAATGCTCTATATTGGAAAAGATATTTTTAGCATCACAATTGCTGTAAGTGGCAATTTTACCAGCTAGCCTGCTTCTCTTTACAGGATTACCGGACGGTTCGTAGCATGTTCGAGTGGCTCTTCCCTGACTTGACTAACTTTACCATTGATATGGATAAGGTAGATATCATTCTTGTCTGCTGTGTTTCCAACATTATGGTGTATGTTAGTAGAATAAATGATGATATTATGTATTGTACTGTAAATTTAGCTGGGGAAGCTTATGGAGTGTCACAACTTAGCTGTAGTACAAGAGCCTGTGATATTCATAGGGGTTAGGGGGCACATATCCCCAAGAATTTGCATAAATATGAGTGCTGTATGATCCCTTCATATCATTGCATTAATATAACAGTGTTCAAGCATTATCAATTTGTTCCCATCCAGCTTACAGATTGGAGGTTTTTAGAATTTAGTGTGAAGCTATGAACTAAGGCTGTATGCAAAGTGTATAGTACTTTTCATAGTATAGACAATACTCTTACTCACAATCCCCAGTTGTGTCCTATGCCCTAACATAGTGTACCTCTACCATCCTGTCCACCAGGGAGAGTGGGGAGAAAAGTGTGATGACCTGAGTTTCGCTCGATTGTGGGAGAGCATTGACTTCTTTTGCTTTGCTCACTTCACTGGTTGGATTATGAAGACTCTGCTTATCCGACACTATGGCATCTTGTGGACTATCTCAGTTATGTGGGAGATAACAGAGGTGAGCTTCAGTTACCATGTTTTGCTTCTCTTGTGAGAATATGGATTCTGGTACTGTACGAGTATATCTGAAATTAGTTCATTATATCATAGTTATCATACCTGGTTTACCTATCTTTGTCAATTTAGTGCCCAATTTCATAATTCCAGATGGGTTTGCCAGATTATGATTTTAAAATATGCAAACTGAATGAATCTTATATTTCTTAAGACTTGCTGAGGAATTCCTTACCATGATGAAAGAAATGAAATATGAAGGTCATGAGCCAAGTGCAAAGAAAATGACCTGACATGCATGACAAGAAATTTTTCTTTGCTGTATATTTTTTTTGCTTACCAGCATGATATTGACAACACTACTACCAAGTAATGTTGGAGAGGCTGTTGAGGTTTCTGAGATACTAATAAGTTCCTAATATTTAATATGAAATTATTGATTATTTCTGGTTCCTTCAAGTAGGATTTTGCACTTATTATTTGTCACCATTAGCATGTCAAAAATTGTCACTAAAATATCCTGTTCACCACCATTATTAATGTTACCATAGTTACCATAGTTAATGACTTGGCTGAGTACCACCTCTTAACACCATTAAATATATCGTAATCATCCCCCAAATTCAAAAAGGCGAAATATGCTTCAGTAATCACTAAATATTACTATGATTGTAAGAATTAACAAGTTTGTTTTCCTCCCTCCACTTGCCAAATCTGCCACAGATTGCATTTTCCCACCTTCTACCAAACTTCGTCGAGTGCTGGTGGGATGCTTTTATCCTTGATGTCCTCCTCTGTAATGGGTTTGGCATTTGGTGTGGCATGCAGATCTGCCACTTGATGGAAATGCGTTATTTCAATTGGGAGAGTATCAAGTAAGTTATTTCATTATTGTGCTTTTTATACCATTAAAGTTTTAATGGTCTTTCCATTTAGTTTATTTCATCATCATCATCATCAAGACCCCATTTTCATTTTTCAAAGGGTAGGGTCTCTATTGCCAGGGATGGGGAACTGAAATAAGAAATGAGCAGAGATAAGGACAGAATACCAAGTGAAATGGGCCACAATCATATGAAAACTCTTCCTTTCAAACCCCCAAATTTACATCTGCTCCCTCCAAGTTTTTGCATCTACAAAGAAAGACCCTTCATTGAAACATGGTGAAAATAGTCATTCCACTAATTGTCTTGTTGAAATAGGGTTGCCAGCCCTAACATTTACTAGAATGAGCGTATACTCCTAGCGAATCTCTTTCACTCCTGACTATCGTACACAATTTATTTTACTCCACTCATTGTTAAACCACACTGCCTTCTCTCTAATCCCAACCTTTCGAATCTTTCACCTCATCTTACCATCTACTCCGAGGTCTTTCCCATCTTATTTGCTCCTCATAATCCCTATCATACACCGCTTTCACCACTTTAGTTGCATTCATACTTTCCTTATGCCCTTACCATCTTAGAACACTTTCAACTACTCTTTATTCAAATTATTTACTCGCTTCTCACCTTTTATGGATTTCAGTAGTTCTTACACTGCCAGTTCTTCAACTACATACATTTCATAGCATATCCATCTCCACTGGTTTTACACTTGATTTCTCATATTCATGCTACACCAAAGTTTTAGAATCATATACAGTAATAATGTGGGTTATTACAAAGGAATGTTGTATTATAGAGAGCACAGATGCAGTAATTATTTTGGTTTATAATCATGTAAACATCATATTTTCTGTTTACCAAGGAAATTTTCTCTTTACTAAAGATTTCGTATTTCTTTCCTCAGAGATATCCAGACAACCACTGGAAAGCTGAAGCGTGCAGTGCTACAGTTCACTCCAGAATCTTGGACTGCTATGCGTTGGTTGGACCCCACATGCACCTATATGCGGTTCTTGGCAGTATCACAGATAGTTATCTTCTGGCAGTTGTCTGAACTCAACACATTTTTCATCAAGCATATATTCCAAATGCCTCCAAGCCACCCATTGGTTTTCATTCGCATTTTCCTTCTTGGAGCCATGTCTGCACCTACTATAAGGTTCTTTACTTTTATTTATATATATTGTATATACACACTCACTACTTTTCCACGCAAATTCCTGCTTGAGAGTTTGACTTAATTTTGTGTTTAGATTTTAGCATGGTAATTTTTTCAGTTTATTTATGTGTATGTAGTTCATGAGCATGTTTTAATTTACACTATGTGCACCAGACAGTATTGCAAAGTAAGACTAATTTTTATTCAACATTTTGCCCATTTTTAGAAGAAACCTAGAAACATGCTCTTAATGATTATCACATACTACTCTAAGTTGGTTTGGCTTGTGCAAGAATAATGGTATATTGTCCTAATCTTTTATTATTTTATTTTGCTCTTCACTCATATTCCCAATATTTACTCCACCAGGCAATACTACAGTTATGTTACTGACCCACGATGCAAGCGTGTAGGGACACAGTGTTGGGTGTATGGACTGTGTATGTGCATTGAGTCTCTCATCTGCATCAAGTTTGGAGCAGATATTTTCCAGCACACACAGATTCGGAACATCATTGCATGGGTGTTGGTGCAGGCAGCTGGCTCTCTTATGTGCCTTTACCTGTGTGTTACCCACCACCGCTTGCAGCGTCGTCGACAGGTTAAACCGGTAAGTATCCCTTGCTCACTTTTTTCCTTTCCTAACATAGAATTGCTAATTGATATAACATTAATCATATTTTAGTTTACTCTAAATACTGTTCATTACCACCAAAATAGTGTTGAGAAAGCATAACAAGGAAGCTGGGTAACCTTATTCTAAAGACAGTCATCGATCCTTAGGGGTTATGTGCTAAGCAGCTATGTTGTAAAAATAAAGCCTCACCTGTTGACTGCAGTGAACTGATCAGGAGCATTTGTAAAAATATTGACAGTGTTAAAGTGAATGAAAAAAAAATTCATTTTATCAAAGCATATGAGCAGTGAGAATTCAGAGTAATATCAAGTTTCAGTCATACAGTACTTAATTAAGTGAGTTTTGATACTAGGCATAGCTTGTACGGCTGCTTGTAGATGACACTCATGATAAACTCTCTTGTTTATGCAAATGGCAACTCATGCTTTAGGCTGTTATATGTATTATACATTCATAAATTCTTTACCATTACACTGACCAGGAAGTAAAAATTAGAGTAAATCTAGTGCTGGAGACACTGGTCTAAAGAATGGGCTTTTTCCAGATATCTTTCGTGAGTATTGTATAAATGCTTTATATGCAGGGGAAGCATTTGTGTGTCATAATATGTGAATGGTACTCAAGATCTTTGGGTAATTTTAGAGCTATGAATATTACAACAGAAATCTTTACCTGATAAAAATAATTCAAGCAGCAGGATTTGTGGCAATTAATTTACGGCCATTATGAAACCAATCAAGTTGGATATTCAGCCTGGCTCAGGCTTGTGTTTGAGTTTACTGAAGTATTTTTATTTTAAAAGCATTACCGGTATATACTTATTCTCAGCAGGATGATTCTCTAGATGAAGATACTGAGCCAGATTCCCACATAACATCATACATCCAGTCCCTGCCCCGTAAGACTGTAACACTGAGTACTCCAGAGGAAGATGATGACAGTGATGATGAAGACGAGGGTCCGGCAAAGGTCCAGCGGAGGAGGAAGAATCCTCAACTCAGACGTAGCAACAGGCTTGACCACTGACGTTAACCTTTCATGTTTTACAAGTAATTCATTATTCGTTTTTTATTTCACATGTATTGTTTTAGCTCATCTGATTCTTGCATGTGGTATCTAGCTCTCATGCATTTATTTTCCAACCTTGTGATGCTCTTAGATGATTTATGTTATTATGCGTACAGTAATGTATTGTTTACGTCACTCATTATTCACAATGATTATCATCTGTTGTCTCATATTACAAATATGTTATTTGCTTAGTAATCTCAGGTTTAACAGTGACCTACCTTTTTATCCTTCTGTAACATGCCTTCCCCTCCTGTTTCTCCCACTGTGGTTCCATGGCATTGTCTGCTTAATAGTCTTTGGTCATTCTAATTATGCACTAAAGGTAAAACACCATTTGTCATATATTGCAGTTAAAATTTACCTTATTTACATTGTCTCCCTACCATATGAAATATCTTTCAGTGTACTTGCCTGGAACCAGTGTGTTTTTCTGTCACAATGACCCAGTCTTTATATATTAATATATAAAAGTATGTTTTTTATCTTCATAATATGTTACTCATTGCCTTCAAAATACCGTAGACTTTGTTAGTATAGGATCATATTCTCCACCAAGTGTTGCCTAAAAAGAATTCATCACTTTAAGTGATATCACTGTTCTGCAAGTACAATCAAATATTCAAAGAATGGTCATAATTTGATGATTTAGGTATCCCTAGTGTTTTAAAGAAAATAATAGAGGGCATTAGACTTGTTTTTATATGAAGGTACTATAGCTTCATAAGTTGATCCACATAACTTACAGTCATCCCTTGTTTTATGATGTTTTGGAGAAGAGATTTTTAGTAATGAAAAAGGATTGACTCAAATGCTTGTCCCTGAGAGAAAGCAGTGGATACAGTTCTGTGTTATAATAATTTTGATTCTGTTTAAACTTATACCAAACCCTCATTATAATAATGATAACAAACCATTTAGGGGTAGGGGGAAGTCATTAAAGACTAAATTCATTATACAGGTAGTGTGAGGTTGTTATATAAATACTAGTCATACATGTTCAAACCCAGTGCCATTACAATAGTTTGAAATGTATTTGATATATTTATCCTTCTAGACTTCCATGCAGGCTACAGGCTGGGGATTTTACAATTTTCCAGTGACAAATTAGTATACACCTCGGTCTCGTATAGAACGTCCAATAGGTCGATAGAAGACGTCGTTCTATGTGAAATCGTTCTATGTGATACACGTAACCTATGGGGAAAATCACATTTGGTCGATCAATCACCAAAATTGTCCCTGAAATTAACATAAAATACTTTTCAAGGTGTTTCTTACCTTAATCCTACTGTACAGGGATGTATGTAAAATGCATTTTACAATTCATATTAAGGTTTTGGCAGGTGACTCATGTGACTGAGACAAGTCGGCGGCATCCGTGGTGGTGGAGGTGGTAGGGGGTGGAGATAGTGTGTGATCATCGTTTGTTTTCTTTTATTAACCATACGCTGGTGTTTCCTTCTCCTTTCTCTTTCCGAGAAATAACTTCCTTCTTTATATCGAAGGAAATTGCCTTCCGTTTTGTAAATGCACCACCTGGCATGACTGAGTGTTGAAGCTGGTGGTTAACTCGTAATCACTAAAAGCGAGCGAGTCAAACACGAGATTTCCCTAACTTCAACTTTATAATTTCCCTTTATGCCTCAATAATTCCCTGTTTACTCTTGAACATTGACGGTCTTTTTGGTATTTCTTCTGGTAAGACTTTCCCTGTTTACTTTTGAACAATCTTTATATAATTTCCCCGTGTGGATTTCAAAATTCCCTAAAACAGAGAAATTTCCTTGCTCCTGGCAACACTAGGTGGGGGGAAAGAGCGGGAGAAGTGGTGGCAACACATTCACTCACACTGTACAGACGCCAGTGATATAATTTCCTGACACGTTCATTATGATTTCGCTCGTTTTATATAAGAACTCCTCGGATTTGCTTCACTTATTTTCGCCACCCGTTCTATATGGATGCAATCGTTTTATAAAATAATTTTAAGCTAATATTTTGGTCGCTCGTTCTATACGAGAATCGTTCTATGTGAACACGTTCTATATGAGACCGAGGTGTATTATACATTGTAAAATCAGTCTTGCATTGCTGCAATAGTGGATGAAGAGAGACTACAGTGTGAGAGTGGTGATCAAAATAATGAATTGAATGCTACTGCTTCAATGTATTGGAAAGTTTGATTCAAGTTTTGTGTCTTAGAAAGACTTATGGAAAAACTTAGGAAGGTATGGTTATGTTAATCGAGAGGTCAATGTGTGGTGGTTGCTAAAATGTTGATCGAGAGGAGCCAAGATTGAATGAAAGAAAATTATAAAAATTATTTGATTCGACTCTGACACACAATTCTCTACAAGTACCATGGTCAATGAATGTGGATATCTATGATGATAGGCACAAACATAGTTTGTAAAAAAGTGTATATTATAGCAAGGGATGACTGTACGGTATGAAGAATACATACCTTTGTGAATTCTTCCAAGATGTCAAGATGAAAATATTATTCAGTACTGTAATAGAACTAAGTAATGAAGGTGATGTGTGTCACTTTCTGGATTACGGATGAAAAATGATTGGTAAATATTTTTCCTTTGTAGGTGTATTTAGTTTGAAGTGTCCAGGTAGCTATGAATGAGTTTCTGGGACACTGGCAAGTTTGAATTTTAAATTAAAATAATTTTGAATATTTCGCTAGGGAATTTGAAGATGAAAAAGGGCATTGCAAAGGAAACTAATGGATGGAGAATTGAATATTTATTTTTGTAAAGATAGTTAAGTAGTGATTAATAATTGACCTAGAATGTGGAAGAATGAGTTATAGAATAGAAGTCATAGTAACTTTGTGACAGGGTTACTTTAGTGTTACTGTAGATAAGATGCAGGTCACTTGTTGACCAATTAAACTGTTTGGCACATGAATTTCCTTCTTGTTCATGCAGGTTTATTTTCAAAACTTTTCATCTATATAATTTCTACATAGAAGCTTTTTACAATGTGGAAACTTTCCATTGAAAAGGCAGACTATTTGAAGATGACAGCAAGTATTTGAAATTTGATTGATTATATTTACTACTGTCCATGAATAATGGACATATGTTTATAGACTGAATTATTGATGGAGCACAGGCTTTGTAGCAGCAAAGTATTTGTATTTTCTGCTATAGGATGCCCTATCTTATCTGAGGGGGCATGGACTGGCACTAGTGGTACTTGAGTATTTTCACTGTGCATCTACAAGATCGATAAAGATCAAGGTTATCCCTTTCCAGCCCGGTGGGAAAGGATAATGCCCTCCTGGTAACCTCAGCATTGTATCATGGCTAAATGGTCTGACTTAGTGGATTTATTTCCAGTTTCCTCAGCATAATAAACTTTTCTGGAAATAGCCAGATAATCATGTAGAGCATCCTGATACAGTACTCTTAACATTACTGAAGGAGGAAATGCAGCATCAGCAACATTAAATGAAGCATTTCCTGAGCTGCTTCAACAGTGCTTGATATGTACTTGAGAAAAATACAGTATTACTGGAATTTGTGTGGTGCACGTGTGTTTCTTCCATACTTTGTCCTTGATAATTATAATTATCCACCTTATTGGAGACTGTTCTGGAGTAGAGAGCTTTCCTTATTCATAATGAATATTTATTGTTGTTTTCTCAGGAAATGAAATTGTATAAATTGTGTACTCTTACATCTAACTGTTCACTCATTGTTGAAGTTAGCTATTTTTGTCATATTCTATACTGTACTTCAGTAAACTGAAATATTTTGCTTTATTATACAGGGTGTCCCTAAATATTTTCTTCAGGTAAAACTCACAAAGATTTTAAGGACACCCGGTACAGGTATTTCTTTGAATGGAACAAATTTTGTTTTAATGAGCAATACTTTACCTAGTGTAATCAATAATCACTAACAGAGTGAGTGTAATGATTTGCACTGTTCTTGTTGCTAGTCAAGGGTTGTGGTTACTACTATGTTAATTGTTGCTGATGCCAGTTATACATCATCTTATTGTACAGTCTAGTGCAGTACATAGTGTATAAATCAGTGAAATAACACTACCTATCACAGCTATGGTAGTGGTATGTAATGTCAGGGCTACGTCGTCAGTGGAATAATACACCAAATTGAAATTTCTAAAAACTGTTCCTTTCTTTCCTCATGGAAGTGATGGAACTTAGTTACAGAACAGTATTCATGTTTTGACTGAAATGGATATACACTGTAAACTTGAACTCTTTGAATTACTGTAGTATAGTCTCACTTTCATGCTCTCCAGTGCTGCTTTCACAATAGGAATCATATTAGCTTTAGGGGAGATTTTCTTGTTGGTGAATAGGAAAGTCTCTATTTCCTCCAAACTATGCCACGAGACAGATCCCCTATTAGTATACCATTGAGGGTGCCTGTTTTCTGGTATAGTTAGGAGGAATCAGTAGCCTTCGAATTCACCAACAAGAAAATCTCCCCTTAAAGTACATCTTTCCCAATGCCGTACAGTACATTTTTAAGTGACAGTGCCTCTTCAATCTTACAAGAGCTTATTCGTAATATACGTTATGAATCATACATATCATAATTATGAGCAGCAGCTTAACCCTCATGTGTTGGGCAGAGTGTACCCACCAACACTGGTAAACAGCATGGCCATTTTTCAACTAGGTTTTATAATAAGTTATTCCATTAATGTTGATCTCATGTAGAAATGAAAATACTATTGCAAACTACAAACCTTCAGCTTTCAGATAAGACTAAAATAAATGAGCTGCATCATATGTACATTCTGGTTGCATTGATGGTAGAGGATTTGCAAAGAGGCTGATTGGGTAGACGAAGGCCATATTGTGAGAGTACAGGGTAAGGGTGGGTCAGGCCATTCGTAATCATGCATGAAATATAAACTCTCAGTACATTGCAAGTTACAGACACAAAACACCACGATAATTTAAATTAAATTAAATTAAAATTAAATTATGCATGCCAAATAGTACTGTATATCCCAATGCCTGAGGGTTAATGTCTTGAATAGTTCAGAAACTTTTAGCATGTATGAAACCATTTGTAAACTTTTATGGCCCTGGCTGTATACTGAAGAAGGTAATAGATGGTTGGTAGTATGCTCCATTCTTTATCATTATCTTCAGTTTATAGTAATTACCATGGAGAAAAATTTAATGTTTGATTCAATAATGGGAATACTCATGGCAATGTTACAATTTCTTAGTATGTTAAAATTCATATGCATATAACATTCATAATTTTTGGTAGTATATAAATATTGCTTTAAGATGGATTTAGTCTATTTCTGAATGCACAAACATAGATACTAAAGGAAGAATTTTATTTGGAAACAATGCATACTTGTTTCTAAGTTTTCAGTCTTGCCAATCATGCATTGTAAATATGGCTCAACTGGAGTCATGTTAAAGCAGTGTTTCTTATTTTTTATGATGAAAATCTCGAAAGAGAGGAACAGATATAGATTAAAAAAACTAAAGATAACTTCCCAAGCTTTAAAGCTCTCGTAACACTGTTCTATCAAGCAAGGTGCACAATACTGAGTTTCTCTTATTTCTCTTTGTCATGTTTCTAGAATGCCAATTGTTTTCTATTTATTTATTCATTTTAAAATATTTCCACCATTTTCCTTTGAAGAGTAAAATTTAGTGTTAATTAGAATAACTTGCTACAGTAATGATGAGTGAGTACTGTACTGGTACACACCTGTACATTGTAGTGAATGGAAGTGAAGCTGACTACTGCATTACACTGGTTGTGTTATGGATGATTTGAGATGAATCATTGGGCATGGTCTCAGATGAGCTGTCATATTGCCTTAGGGATATAAGCACTTAGTTCATGAAAGAGAGGTATGTGTTGAAATATAATTATAGACAATCAATTTGAGTATAATACAATACTTATAGATATCTGAGTAATGATGATCAACAGTTTGTGTTGTATGATGTAATATCAACTTTTAGTTACACATAATTAACTTCACTACCTAGTTTGCAGAAAAAAAAAAAAAATCACAACATTTACTAAAAGCAACAATAATTCTCATAATGAACATGTAGTTTGTATGTACACCTGTTGTGGGAGCTGTTCAGTATCTCACGTCTATAAATGAACTAGCTTCCTGGTGTGTGTGTTTGTTAATGATTCTATATTTTTGTCCAATGAGTAGATGATCTACTTGCCACTCATTTAACTTGTAGAATCTATACATATTAATAATTTACAGTAGTGTAGAGTTACTAATGATAAATCTGTGTATATTTGTTTGTCAATTAAAGTGTCTTACCAGATCTCAGTGTGTGACATGAAGAAACTGAAGTGATTCCTCTATGATTTATGGTGTGCAGTGAGTGTCCATTTTCGTGTTTTGGTTTTGTCTGAAGTATTATTAAATGTAGCTCTGAAGAATCATAATACCCCCATGACACATGGTGGAATGTACCAGATATTTAGTTCCTCGACATATGTTTTCACCACATTTCAGTATCTCATGACACGACTGTTGGCACTCACAGTACATTAGCATGCCATGATAATTTTGTAAGGAATGTAGTTATTAGCTTTTCTTGCAAAGAGTATTAACTCTAAAGTTATGTACTGTAATATTTACAATTTAGTATTAGCTTCTGTGTTCTTAACCCATACACTGTTGCAGCAGCAGCTGCATAACCTGTAATGGTTAGGTTTAAAAAAAAGTTACATAATTAAAATAATGTACCTAATTGAATGGAGTATAATAGAAAACATGTTATGTACAATATGAATGACTGAGTAATAGTATGTTTATTGGGGACGGTGGTCACAGGACTTTTATGTTGTGTACAAAATTGTAAAGTATTCTTTGAACACATTGCTTTACTGTTTCTGTACATACTGATAGAAATTTTCTTCTGAGTGGTGTAATTGCAGCTTTACTATTAATATATGGCTGTTAGTTTAAATAGCACAGTACAGGTAATACAGACTCTTCAAAGTGATAAACTATGTCCTGACCTGTGGGTTAAATGATCCAGTGTATTGCTTCATTTTGCAGGTTTTCTTCCCTGTTGGGAACAGGGTGAAATATGGATCTTTACTGACTGTCATCCTCAGTAGACCAATCCATAAATCTCTTGAATATTGGCACTAAACATAGCATACCAATTTGCTTCACAAATTGTATTGATGCTAAAAACAAGATTAATTACTAATTACTAATTGATGAAATCAATTACAGGTACTGTACTGTACAGTCCTGGGATAAGGACAAGATAGTGACTGTGGTTTAGTTTACTTATAAAATCATAATCATGAAAAGTTAACAATACAGGTAGATTAACATTCATAAGTGTTTTACTAGGTAGTTGTATTTACAGTATATACCAGTTTATACTCATATATATATATATATATGACAACTATGATTTTTCTGTGTGTGTAGGTGGTATCAAACATGTAAATTAACACTAGTTTTATAGTTGAAAATATAGGCTGTGTACTGTACATAATTATTTTAGGACTTGATTTCTAATACTTACCAATTTTTTTCTCATCTGATCTGTACATATACAAGTGTATACTGTGTTTATAATTTTTACAGGTTTTGTTTGCTGATCTGTGCATAGTGTGTAGATAGACTACTGTACAGTATTTCTACAAAGTTCAGTCTGTTTAAACAAACAAAATGTATTACCAGTGACTCGTATAAAGGTGAACTTCTGTCATTGCATAGCAAAGCGTTTCTATAGCCTAACTGTGTTTATTGTTGATATTGTATATTAATGGAAATAGTGCTTGTTGACTATAGTAGGCTTCTCTGTTAGATATTTAAAGATCTGACCAGTAAGATTCATCTCATGTCCACATCTTCACTGCTGAACAAAACAACTGTAATTCCAACTCTGGTCTCAGTGATAACAGTACCGTATATTGTTCTGGGAGTGATGGGACTGGTGAGCTAAAGAGTAAAAGCAAATTTCTGTAGTGCTAAGACATGTCCAAGAGAAAAATATTTCATAATACTTTATTGAATCCTGAGTACAGTAATATTATTCCATTAACTTCATAAATCACACATTTCAACTGATTTTTATTCTGTGTTTGCAAAGTTATGAACTGTGATCATTATCAACTGACTTTAAATTCTGCTACAAGTGCAGGCAATACAAAAATTATTTTCATAGCTGCCGATCTACCAATTTTTGAAAATTTGGTATAAAATATGTGTACTGGAGGACATGATAGTTGAAAATTTCTTATCACTAAACTATCACATGTTAGTAGTTTGTTACTAACTTGCTGCTTCTTCTCTTAACACCTGTTCTTCATGTATAAATCTTCTTGGGGCGGTACTTGTTGAGAGGATCAGGGAGTGTATAGTGGTACCACACATCACTGAAAGCTGACCGTCTTCCCCAAGGCTTGAAATGTCCATCCCATCGTAGCAACTTTGCTGCCTTCACATACTCCTTTGAGTATCCTGCTCCAGGTGACATGCCTGAAAGAATCAGTTGATTAAAGCATGCCCTTCATAAGGGCAAAGGGGACAGGAAAAATGTACAAATGCAAGTATATACTCTTGGATTACTGAGCTGTACAGGGAAGATATCAAAAGAAATGTTGTTCATCATCATAAATACTCCGTTTTCCCCTTTTCAAGGGGGAAGGCGCTCAGAACCATGGGTGGAAAAATGGAAGCAGAATATGCATTGACAGGATCACCTGTCACTTTGAAGCTCGCATATTCTCAGCTCCCCTCACAAGTCATTTCAGTCAACCTTGGTATTTGCTGTCCCTCCTCTCTGTTTCCTTCTTTGTGGTACATAATAAGAATTTTTGGCCTAGATCAGTCTTCCTTCTTCCCCCTTATAAACTAAATGAAGTAGGGTCTTACCCTCCAAATCCAATCATGTTGACATTTGCCATATTCCCTGCATGACCATCATAATCTGTTAATCACAGTGATGAGTAAGGAAACATGGAGACTCACCTAATCCAGATAGGTGCCAGAGGTGAGGTAAGGGTGATGTGCGTTTGTACATCACTATCAACATTGCTGCCTCGCTAGAATCAACCTCTGGGTTGGCTCCAAAGAGATTCTCACTGAAAGAGAGTTATGTAGATATAAGAGATAGGTACCCAATGTTAGAGAGACATGAAAAGATGTATGACTGCAGATGTAAAGAAAAAAATAAATGCAATTTTATCTGTTAATGACTGCAGGCTGACGAAGACATGCAAATGTGGCTACATTGAATAAGGGGACTGAATGTTGAAGCAAAACAATTATTGCAGATGTTAACCAAAAATAGCCTCTATACCCCTATTGAAATGCAGCTTTGTCATTAACTCCTCAAACCCAGGAATAAACTCTAAGTCTTTGCATCATGGTTGGAATAGAAAGCAAGAACAAAAATCCACCACATCCATTTTTATGTACAAGCCTCAGGCCTATCGGGCAACTCAAATGCCAGATTGGAATTCACAAGTGAAAGTGACACTCCTAATAAAGCTTACAATGACAGAAAATAGTGGGTTTTTTTATAAATGAGTGAGAAACATACAAATGTACAGCCAGCAGCATAAATTCGCATCCATCTCATGTACTTAATATTACTAATATGAACCAGTTTTTATTCCAACAACATACGTAATTTACCATACGAGAACTTTACCTATCATCTCTGCATTAATATTGTATTACAACATCACTATAGCTAACACATACGCAAGTGGAAATTAAGCGAACTTATGCTGCCGACTGTACATAATGAATGCATAAATATCAGAGGAAATAATATGGAAAACATTAGTGGAAGAATGAATGTAACCAGCAACCAAGGTTTTGGAGATTAAAAGGAATCCAGCTAATTCTGAGTCTCCCAAAATCTCAAAATACTCATTATTAATGAAGAATACCTTGTGCTTGTATTAACCCAAGCAATGAGCTGGTCTGTAACATTAGCAGTGCGCCATTTTCTTGTATCTGCTACAAAGACATCTGTGTCAAAGGTGCAAGCTGCAGGCTTTATACCACGGCTGCGTAATTTAGGATGGTGGAGGTTGAGATGGCCAACATACAGGGGCCCAGCAGAACTGCCCTGCCGGTGACGTGTGCTAGAATGGCAGTCATCAGCAAATGCTCCCAGGCTCTTGCTCATTAAGGTCACTCCAGCTAATTCACTAATGTCACCTAGGGCAAGTACAATATTAATATTAAAATTAATACTGGAATATTTTGTGTAGCATCATAACCTCTGAAACTTTTCCTATCCATATGACTGTCATACACTTGAGTAACAAAGTTTAGCTAGAGCCAACCCTGCATTGTTCTCTCTCTCTCTCTTTTTCCATGCTACACAGCACCTATTCTAAAAAATTTGAACTTATTTAATTTCTCTGTTCTTGAAGTTTTTGAAATTCATAAAATCTGTGGACTACACTGGTGGTCTACTGGTAAGCTTACATACAATGTAAAGTGTTAATCTGATTCACTCTAATGAAACTCTTGGCTCATTTATCTTACCTTGTATTATAACATCTGGTGGGAGATAAACAAACCGTCCTTCTAGTTTTGGGAAAATAGAGAGAAGATACACTTTAGCAAAGTGTGGTTTTCCCTTTGGCAGCTGGGGTGGGTGAGGCTTTACGGTGTAAGTTACCTCCTGGAGTTTACTTTTCTTCACCCATAACCTGTCAAATAATAATAATTCATCACTTCATCAATCTAACAAGTTATGATCTCTTCATATATTCATTAATATCTTAAATTTACCAGAATTGACCATATCGAATCAACATTGTTTATCAACTAGGTACTTCTAGCCAATGAAGAGTACCTTAGACATACAAATAAAGGAATGTATTGGGTTGCAGAGGGAATACTTGATGCAAACCCTACCTCTAAAGGACAGTCTTCCTTCCATTTTTGTAGCTACAAGCATTTACAGAACTCAAAACTAGTATTGCAAGCAATGAAATGCTGAGCTTTATTTCAAGAGCATTATAGAAATAGTTTGAAATAATAACTTTTACATCCAGCCTCTCACCTGAAATCTGGGATGATTTCTTTGGGAAGGGTGATGTAGAAGTGGACAGGAGTCTTGGTGTTGATCAATGCACTGTTCATCACTGCAATGACTCCAAGCAGTGTGTCACCATCCCCAGATATCACAATATTCACTTGACTCTGAGATTCTGTAAAGTCACTTATGGTAGAGTATTAACAGTGATACCGATTATTCACATACTGTAGTAATGTACAGTACCAACTTGGTACTGTTTACTGAATGTAATAGTAAAATAGAGTGTCTTTAGAGGAAAAACTTTAAATTAAACTAATTTTATATAGTAGTATGATGTGGAGATGTGACAACCCTATCATCAATCACATATGGTTGTCTCAGTGGCCATTATGCATGGTGCAAAATGCCTTTGAGGGATCCAGGACCAGGGATGGAATAAAGAGAATCACAAATAACAGAGGGAAAAATATCTGGTGAAAAGGGTCAGAATTCACTCCCCCTTTCAAACCCATGAAATTCTCAGTTCTCCCTTCACAAGTACCTGTACCCAAGATAAAAGTCTCTTCTTTTACACATAGTGAAAAAAGCTATTCTATAAATTGTCACGTTAAAACCGGGATGTCAGTCCAAACATACAACCTCCGACTGAATGTCTTTCACTTGTAACAACTATATATACAAAATACGGTAAATAAAATTACAGAACACTGTATATCAATGCAAAGTGCAAGCTGAACACATCTCCCTTCTATGCTACATTGAAACAATTATAATTCAAGAGCCTTAACAAAATGAGTACAGTATACTGTTATAGATATTATGTTTGGAATACTGGACCTTTATAGTGTGTATAATTTTTTACAGTTATAGCCTTTCCTCCTCAGCCTCCCTATAGTGTGTCATTTGTTACAGTTATGGCCTTTCCTCCTCAGCCTCCCTATAGGTTATGACTTACTACATACTGGTTTCCATTAGAATACATTCAGTACACCAACCTTACATAGCTTGGTACAGACCTAATTTAATTGTGTTGTTTAATTGATGGATGTGTTTTACTTGCTGTGGTGATATCACTTGTCCCTGTCCTGCTGCTCTGTTGGTTTTGTTCTTATTGTTCTTGGAAGCTTCAATAAGTTCACCAATCAAAACCTATTGGAAGTGATACTTGTAAGTTATGACAGATTCAGATGATCCTCCCTGTCCTCTACTGATATCACTGTATGGTAGAAAACTTTCCTTTATCCATTAAGATATGAAAAGGAAAATACAAGTAAAAATTGTACCATAATAAAGAATTCCCAAACCATAATGACTGGCACACCGTACATGACTCTTAGCAGCACGAGCCAAAGGGATGTTTTCTGCTTGCTTGAAGTGCAGTGAGCGTGTGTGAGAATCTTTAGTATCTCCCGGACCCCAGTTAAGGGATGACATCACATACACTAGTAGTAAGGACCAGCCAACACCTCCCACCACCACACCTGAAAAAAAGGATCAAATTAATTAGTTGGTTAAATAATGACACGTAGGGACCTTTTCATGAATATCCGTGGTGTTGACGATGGCGTGGTACTGATTACAATGGCTCTGTTGTCTGTCTATGCAGTCATCGTACTGGTACCACATCATCGTCAACACCACAAATGTTCTTGAATAAGGCTCATAATTTTTCTACAATAATTTTTCAGATGCCAAAATTTCCATCCAATCAACTTGGCCTGCCACAAGGTACAAGCAAGCACATGATTGAGCTAAAGAACACACACACACACACACCTGCCTCTTTCTAAGTTTCTTCCTCTCTCTCACACACACACACACACACCAATCTCCCTCTTTGTACCTAAATCTCCACCATCACGTACTCCACCACCACACTCACTCTTCACCCTCCACCATTTTCCATCTATCCCCCAATCACCACCACCACCAACCATGCATGTCTCTCCCTCCTCCACCATTTACATCTATCCCCCAATCACCACCACCACCACCAATGTCTCTCCCTCCTCCACCATTTACATCTATCACCCAATCACCACCACCACCAACCATGCATGTCTCTCCATCTTCCACCTGCTGTACCTTAATGGTTTGATCATGAAACGGGTATATGATTCACTCTTATTTATCTTTGCTGATAACAAGAACTTATTCTATTGGCAGCTATTGCTAAGGAAATAAATAAACGTATTAATATAACTATACAACGTACGGTGAATAATGTTAACTAACAATGCTTGGGTTGTTGATATTGCTTTATACACTGCTGTACGCTATGACATGTTAACTTATTTCACTATAGTTTATATTGCTTATAATACTCACATATCTTAAGTTTGGTGTGTGCCATTAGGTCTTCTGGTTAATTCACTACATATGATTCATTACATGTGACATTCAGCTGGTATTCTGCTCCATGAAGAATAATATAGTTGTGTTGAGTGCTGTTGATGTCATTAGTTGCAGCCTTGACGTGGATATTTCACCACACACACACACATGTACACACACCATAAACAAAACAATGGGCCGAGCCGAACTCATTACTTTGTGTTTGAATGTGTTAATATTGGCTTCCAAATGTACTTTGTCCAGAGAAGCAGCGTCAGACTCATGTTTCTTATTTCTAGACAAACAAATATAGCACTCCCACATATAAAATTATTTATCATCTCAATGCATACTTGTTAAGTAAATTTATAATATTACATGTTTAACAGATTGTTTCCATAACGCATTCAAACAAATTTTAATGTTTATAACATCTGTTTAAAGATGTTGAGAATGTAATTTGTCTGATGATAAATATAATTTTGCTATATTTTGTGTAATGTATATTCCCATATATTTATCCATAAGATATTGTAACACCCCGAAATCTATTTTTCATTGATGAATTAAAGATTGAAAATAAAATATCTCAGATTTCTTATGTAGAGAAATTGGTTCAAAAGAAAAGTAGGTTATAGACATGATAGGTATCCTAATCAATACGAATTTTACAATTAATAAAAATATAGAATTATATATAAATAAAGAACATATATTGTGAAAACATATAAAGAAAAACAGTCCCGTTAGATAAGTCTGTCCATGGCGACTGCGTGGTGTGTGGGGGCCGGGAGGAGGCCAGCTGTCACATATATTTGATATCCTTTTTTTTTGTCATGGAGAACGATATTTTGGATTCGCTTGAGGACCTAGGGTGAGAATATATTAATATCATCATAGTAGTAATGGATATTATCAGTAATTAGTGACAGTTGTGTTGTATATGAGTGAGATAATGATGGTTTTGATGGGTGTGGGACCAAGTGTGTGAAGTACGGTAACTGTTGATCAGCTATTATTTAGACTAAGAATTTATTCTAACTTGGTTGAAGGTTGCTTATCATTGTATGTAAACTAGGTGTGTAGGAGTGACACCCACATATAACTATAGAGTGGGCTACATGAACTGTGTAGGGTCACGTGTGGCCTACCTCTTGTCCAAGTAATCTCATATTCATGCTTTTACATTATTTTTATAGATTTTTTCAGTTGCAGTAGCACTATATTAATTTGGTAATAGTCAAGCGTTTGTCCATAATCTGCTTTCGACTCGAGGTTTTCAGAATGCAATGTTTTATAGTGTGTTTTGAACGAATTTATTGTTCACAACTGTCGCAAACTAATGTTTTGGGAGATATCTCTCCCCCCCCCTGCCTCCCCCAACCCAATCTCCGAAAACACCTCTTTTTCTCCATATTTAAACCAGATTCATATGAAAAACACTACAACACATTAAATAAAATTAGGTAGACCTCACCTGACTCAACGTAACCTAATCAGGACCGCGTCAAACTCCGAAACCTAACCTTAACAAATTACGAGGCCTGGATGTAAACATTTGGCGTCCATCTTGAATTGATATTATTATACTGGAACCAACAGTTTATGTTAATGCATTTGCGACGGAAATACCCAATAAGGAAATGACGTACATGTATTAAGAAGTATATTTGACAAAAAAAAATAATGGGAGTGATTATGGACAAACGCTTGACTAATACCATTAATTTTTGGTATTATTACAGAAGTACTGTGATTTTGGCTAAGGCCGCGTAGTGTTACCACATCTGGCTAGGTCCCGGGAATTTGCCCCGGTCACTTTATGATAGTTTACACAGGTTATATCCCGTGAGTTTGCCCAGGTTAGGTCCCGGTAGTTTGCCCAGGTTAGGTCCCGGTAGTCTGCTGTGTCTAGGTTAGGTCAGGTCAGGTTAGGTCAGACTATTTTCCAAATTATGTTTGTAAAACGGGGCATCTCTGAGAGAAACACCATAAATGAAAAGTGTCTTAGAATAGTCCAAAATAGTGGGTAATGATACTAAAATATACAATATAGTGAACCCAGTACTTCTGTAAATTTACCTAATTTTTCTACATAGGTTTTTTTTTTTGTCACTCCAACCTGTCCATTGTTAATCTGTCCTTGCAGGTGAAGTGACGGAAAATTTGGAATTAGGAAAATATGAACGTTCCCCAAAAGTCAATTCTGTTGATGTGCCATATTTCATTCCAGTCACCCTGATAGTCAGTACTTTACCCGATTTAAGGGGAAGTTTTCTTTTTGGTAAATTGAAGAAGTACTGATTCCTCCAAACTGTGCCAGGAAGCATACGACCATTATGTTACTAATGGGAGATCTGTTTCATGGCATAGTATGAAGGAATCAGACCTTCCAATTCACCAACAGAAGAATCCTCCTTTAAGAAACTATGCCAACAGTAATATGGTACCATTGAAGAAAAGATAGAATCATCCAAAATATGAGAATGACACTATTGTACCAGAATACGAAACCCAAGAGTTATATTTGTTCATTGGCAATAATATAATGTTGATGGTTGTTGCAGATATGTTGATGGTCCGGAAGATGAAGCAGGCTTGCGAGCTCTTGTGGATGGTAGTGAGGGAGGTGCTCGATGCCCAGCTTACACACAGCTGGTGTCTTGGGCTGCTGGGGAGCTGAAAGCCCAAGCTAACATGGAGGATATGATTAACCCCACAACATCAGCTGAAGATCACTCCTCCTTCCTTATGGAAGTCTCGTCTTTCCTTAAAGAGCTGGGTATGTCATTGTGATGGATTGAAACAAACAATAAATATGTTATAAGGTACAGTATTACCATTGCAGGTAATGTACCATGATGTGATTTAGCTGTTGTGTGTTCCGTTCTCTGTTTTACTATTACATGTATAGATATTTAGATTTTTGATGCAATATAATATCTCATTTACTGGTATACTGTATAGGTACATTAAGGCTTTGATTAACCAGAAATTAAAGGAATATTGTTAAATGAATACTCCTCTTTTTTAGATTATCTCGTAGTGGGATTCAGTTATTATTCATTACCTTAAAATCACCTGTTATAGTTTGTAAGAGCATAAAAATATCATAACAAATGTTGATGAAAAAATTATGATGTTTTCTGTCAGGTTGCCCTCACAGTGTCCTGACGGAAGGAGCAGTAAGCCAACGCCTGGCCACTCCGGAGACCCGCCTCTTGCTGTTGGACTTCCTTTTAGCTGAGCTTATGTCTGCTCGCATGATCTCCCTGAGCACTCCAGACCAAGGCCTCACTGTCCAGATGGTCTGTAAATATAAATACTCTATGGCTAGGGATGAACATAAGGGGAACCTGACAGGCATGGAGAGAAGTAGAAGTAGACAGTCATGGGGAGAAGTTGATGGATAAATAAAAACAAGTTGATAAAAAAAAGAGGGTTTTTGGAATGTGTTAATCATTTGATGTTCATCAGAAAATATAATTTTTATGTCAGATATGATGTAGTATAAACAGTGGTAGACTATTTTTACAGTTGTCTTTTACTACAATAGGATATTTTTTCTAGCTAAGAATTGTTCATATCAAATGGTTATAAACTGTTTTAGTTAAGCAATAGCATCAGCCAATGCTGACACTTCCCTTTGCTGACCGCCTACGGTCGGCATAGGAAAGTGGTGTCCCCATCTCCAACCAATCTTGTGATGGTGCAGTCAGCCTCATATCCCCTACAATACAGGGGGGGAGTGAGGGCTGGGGACCCTGCTTTCTAACAATGACCCCACCAAAGGCTCAAATAACCTCGGAGCTGGACCCCTTGCCTGTCGGGGGTCCTGACTGGCGCTAGAGCCTCCCCTACCCTTGAAGAAAAGGAAATGGAGTATTGATGATGATGAATAGCATCAGCTTTTGTTTATAATAACTCAACTTGGTTTAATGCCAGCTATTTTAAAGTGTAGGCAAAACCCCATCATACCAGGATTAATTTTGTGATGATGTGATGAACATGAAGAATTTTCATGAATATATTTTTGTGTTTTTTGCAGCGTGAAAGTGACCAGGCAGGAGATCTAAAAAGTATGCTTATTGCACTGGGCTTCCCAAAACCCCCAGCCAATATTACACCACAGCAACTGTTTAACAAAGTTGATCAGAAGGTTAGTATAACCCAGTCTTTTATAGGTTTTCCTTGCTATGAATACCATGTAGCCTATGTAGCCTATAACTGAAGCATTGGGGTACTGTAATTTTGTATTTCAAAGTGTAGAAGGATAAATTTGACTTGCATATCTTGATTTTATATTTATGTACTCTGACACAACACATCATATTCTTATGCATATATTGAAAGTGGCATGCTTGTGTTAAACACTGTCATTTGACATATAAATCTGTCTTGGGATTAGTAATTTCGGTTTGCGGCCTATGTAGTTTAGTTTGAACGTTATTTTGGGATAAACTAATCACCCCATCCATGGCATTCATCCATGTTTACACATCTCTTGTTCACAAATACTGGAACTGCTTTTCCTCTTCCATCCTCTCTCCTCCCAAAACTATATCACACCCAGTCCCATTTGGCAGTCTCGCCCTGTAGGTTGCTGCAATTGCAATAGTCAATCAAGTAAGCTTCATTTCGCTTGAAAATTATCACCTTACTCTTACTATCAATCACCTTCAGTTTCCTTGTACAAACACTTTGAAACTCATCCACTCTCTCCCAGCAGCAGTGTCATCCATACATGACCTTGACACCAAATCCCATATTACTTCATTCAGCTTCATTCTCACACCCAGAGAGAGATGAAAACTAACAGAAAAGGCCTAGGCTAACAAATAATTATAAACTACTCTGAGAAACCATCATGTTTGGAATTTTGCAGGTAAATGATGTGAAGAGCAAGGCACATTCATCACTTATTGGGAAGCCTCTCTTTATGGGTCAGCTGTCAGACAAGCAGTGGAAGATGCTGGAGCAGATGCAACGAGAGATGCATGCTGAGTACCTCATGAGGAGGCAGATGTTGATCAAGCGTCTCGATGTCACCATACAGTCTTTCCAGGTGGGTACATTCATCTTTATTCAATGTTTTCTGAATTGACCTTTAACATACACTTTCCTTCCCAATTATGACAGATATGGGAATACTGAAACTTATGAGAGGTACAGTGTGAGAAAATTTTTGTTTAACCCTTAATTCGCGGGTGTATTAAAATTTTGACACTAGCAACAAGTCTGGAGCACCGGGGGTGTAGCATTTATTCGACAGCAATTTCTAAATTTGCACGGTCCCTAATAAGCTAGTTTTTGCTTGGCAACACTGTGGGTTGCAGCCAGGGACTTAGCCACAGCCATCTCACCCACCACCAGTCAGTATAACTCGAACAGTGAGGGTAGAAGGACATATTGTCATCACTCCTCCTTACCTGTAATTACTATATATGTACATAAAAATGACAGTGACATTATATTTCAAGTTGTTGTCTTGAAAAATGTGATTCTGACATGTTTTATAATGAAATTAAGAGTGTGAAAATGTACAGTTGGCCTCAGGAATTCGTATACACCTCTGTGACATCAAGGGATCATAACAACTAGAAAATTTAGTACATCGATTTTCTAACGCCAAACTTTTCTAGTAATATTATTTGGGTAATACTTGAACCAGTCAGCAGAACAATCATTACAGTATGTGCAGAAAAATTAACCCTTTGAACCAATGATCTGTGTACGAATTCCTGAGGCCGACTGTACTTAGATATGTAAATAGAGTGTAAAAGTAAATTTTGAGTCTATGTTATTGTGAGGTAGGTACCCATCCTACAGATGTAATTTTAGTCTTCACAAGTACATCAGGAGACAGCTAAAGGTTTGTGCTGCAATATCCTGTATTATTTATTTATGTAGTGTGAGTGGTTTACAAGCTATTAGCTGTCAAATTAGTTGTTTACATAGTGACCGCGAGTGAGGGAGAGAGAGCTGCCGCTATAAATAATTCCTGCGGCCAAGTGGTTAAAGAATAAAGAAAAGAAAAAGGCCAGTGAATGAATGGGAGGGGAAGGCCTGGGAGAAGATGGTCTGATATACAATAAACCCTCACTAAGTTGGATATCGGATAACTCAGACACTGTCAGTATTTTGGACACTTATAAATTATAAATAACTGGGAGGTATATCTGGCTTATGTGGCTATTTTGGGGGTGCATCGTCACAAAGGCTTACAGCCTGAAAAGTGACGCAAGTTGGTTTTGTACAAAACTCAAAGTACCATCTCTATACCATACATTTATACCCTATGTTGACTGACCAAATATATAGTTATGCTTTTACCATAACAGGTATAAGAAACTCAATGTTTTGAATTAATTAACTTTATTGCCTGAAAAATGGTGATGGACTAATATATAATTAGCTACGTCACTGCCAAGCGAACCACGGAGCCACATATGCATCAGTCATGATGGTATTAGGCCTACCACGGTGACTCAACGTAGTGTTCCATTATCCATTAACATTAACAGTGTTATCATGTTATATTATATCATTAACAATGATATATAATTGGCCGAGTCATTACCAAGTGAGCCACGGAGCCACATAAGCATTGGTCATGACGGTATCACCATGGCGACTCCACGTAGTGTTCCATTTCAATTATCAAACTTGATCTTTGCTCTGTTATTATAGTTGATTGCATAGGAGATGCATCTTTAACGTGAGATAAGATGCGCTCTTTTTCTATAACTCTGGTGGCTACAGTTGTTTGGATCAACCCTAAAGTATGGCAAATTGTTGCAGCCTTTTCTCCTTTCTCTTTAACAATATCGACTTTTTCACGTAATGTGATGATCTGTCTTTTCAAAGCATTGCTAATAATATCACTTGAAAGCTTTCTCTTCAGCGCCATTGAAAGGATATTACTGTTCGAGAAGTAAGCATAAATATATAACAAAAATCACAGGAATAATGTATGTGAGGTAACAAGTACAGTACGCCGTGACTGACAAACTGTCCGATACCAGCTCCGATTCCCACACTTCCTCATCTACCACCACACCACAATACCTTATTTCATGTTAACATACATTATTAGATATATTTCTGCAGTATTATATCCTTCTTTTGTGAAATTGTTATGTTTTTGTGTGTGTGCAGCTGTGTATGGGAACCAGAGGTACGAGTAAAAGCACATGAAGTTTTGAAGGCGGGTGTGCATGCGGTCAGTCGTACATATCAAAATTAAGCCCTCGGATATCTCAGATCTTCGGGTAACTCGACATGGGTCTTCCCCCAATTGATTCAAGTTAGCGAAATAAAGTGGCCCTTTTGTGGAAAAGTGTATTTTTGGGGGGAGCTGATGTTACTGTAAGCTTGAAAGGAATATGGTTCATTGCACTGGATGTTCTGTCTCTTATCCTGCTACTTTCTTCTTCCCACCCTTGACCTGCCTGGCCAGCCTCCCACCCTTTCTTTGAAAAGGGAAGGAGGGTCTTGATATTGTAAAATTGTAGAGGCCAAAGGTTAGGTTGAAACTGTTGATCCCTGATGCACCAGAAAAAGTTTAAAGAATTTAACTAATGGATTTATGCTCATACAGTGGTCAGACAAAGCAAAGCAGCGAGAGGATGAGCTGACCAAAGCCTTCCGCACCCGGCGTGACCAGATGAAAGAGGAACCAGAAGTCAATATTGGGGACATCTTGGCTGCAAGGGAGGACCTGGCTGTTTTGGAGAAAACCAGCAATGCATCAGTCCGCAAAGCAACAAAATCGGCCCTCAACAAGGTACCACATACTATTTTTTATACCAATTCTCAGACAAAAAGATATATAATCAACAACCAAGGTCTGGGAGAGAAATAAAATCCAGGCATTTCCTCACGTCTCCCGACAGCTTGATGGTAGTACAGTACCTCCCTGTCTGCATATACATCAGTGTTCTACTTCAGGAAATATTTTTCTGTAGGATAGCTTGATCTGAGCTGTGTTACTCCAATTTTGCTTGTACTGTGCTGCTGTATATTTAATTCTTAATTTTGTCTGTTGGCAGATCATTATTGGTAGAGTTCCGGACAGAGGTGGACGAACCAATGAACTGGAGCCGCCACCTCCTGAGATGCCGTCATGGACCCAGCGATCAGGTGGAGGTAATAAAGTCTTCACATACTTCTTCTACTTGTCTGCCCTATTTACTTAATTATAAGCTGCCATTAACTGTAAACTGCATGGTGCATTGAACGAGAAGCAATTTGGATTGCAAAGAAAGTCAATATTATTTGAATAGTACAATAAGATAAAAGAAAAGGAATACAAATTCTTAGTGACTTATAAAACAATGTCCAAAATGTTAGAAATTAGTAGTACAGTAGTAGTAGTTGTAGTAGTACCAGTAGTAGTGTTAGCATTTTTTAATATAATGTATGTCTATCTCTCTCTATTGTATGTGTGAATAACTTATAATTCTTCCATTGCAGGTGGTCAGGGTGGAGGGCGAGGTGGAGGCGGAGGCGGAGGCGGAGGTGGAGGTGGAGGTAGAGGAGGGAGAGGTGGGGGGCGAGGTGGTGGAGGTTTCTCCGGTGACAGAGTCCAAGGAGGATGGAACCAGGGAGGAGGTGGAGGCTATGGTGGGGGTGGTGGTGGTGGGTATGGTGGTGGTAGTGGTGGTGGGGGTTATGGTGGTGGTGGAGGTGGGGGTTATGGTGGTGGGGGTGGAGGTGGTTATGGAGGAGGGGGTGGGAGTTATGGTGGTGGGGGTGGTGGATATGGTGGTGGGGGAGGAGGAGGTTACGGTGGTGGAGGAGGAGGAGGAGGCTATAGCGGTGGTGGGGGCAGAGGGGGTTATGGAGGAAGAGGTGGATATGACAACAGGGGTGGACATGGAGGAGGGGGTAGAGGAAGAGGAGGTGGGAGAGGGGGAAGAGGTAGATATTAGCTTCTTTAGCATCTACTCAGTTCCATTTATGCTCATCCACTTCACTTAATAACTAACAAAACAATAATAGAAAAAAAATATAACTTGTCAGTAATATTAAGCTAAGCATGCTTAATAGGGCCTGCTATGTAATTGGATGCCAAAGTGTGAAAGAAGTGCAGAGGCAAAAAGTTTGCCATCCATATTATGCCTTCATCGCAGGATCAAACTGGTGTTAGGCTGGAGAATCGAGTCATCACGCACCCTTACTTGACAATAAAGTCGCCAATGATTTACTACTATTTTGATTACTATAGAAAATCTCTGTAGTTACCCCTTTCAATAGTATCCTCCTTCCCATTATACAGTATATGTTTACTACTACACTCATTAAGTTACACAATAACCGGGAAAATTCAAGTAATAGAAGACAGTGTAAATATAAGTACACTAACCACCAAAGGAACACTGTAGGAAAAAAGAGTAGTCAGAAAAGTATGGCATATTTTTTTTTTCTTTTTTTTTAGGTGAGGCTTCTCAAAAAGTGATGGGTGTGCCTTGTTCTTCACATCGTTCGTCTGCATAATTCCAAACCCGTTTCTCAATCTAGTGTATTCATGTTATTAGGGCAGAACTGGTAATTTTCATCCCTCTATCTCTGTGTGTGAGAATGAGGTTATAGTGGTTAGCTTGTTTGGGAATGACGCTGTGTTGCTGGCTGAGAGTGAAGAGTTGCAGAGGGTGGTAGATGAATTTCAGGGTGTTTATCAAAGCAGGAAACTAAAGATGAATGTCAATAGGAGTAATGTGATGGTTTTCAAAAGAAGAAGCTGCCGTGAATGAATTTCAGGTTGTTTGTCAAAGCAAGAAATAAAAGAGTAAGAGTAATCAATAAGAGTAATGTGATGGTTTTCAAGAGATGATGATGACGTGATTGACTCTGAAACATTCTACAGAGTGAGTGCACCAATTGGGACTAGGTGTGATATATTTTTGGGAGGTGAGGAAGTAAAGTACTGTAGTTTGAACGTCTAGGGACAGTGTTGTTTAAGCACAGGAGCATGGAAGAGAAGTTCAGTGAGAGAGACAGGTCATAGGACATTGGGAAGAATAATAAACAAAAGGATTATGAGTAAGGAAGTGAAAAAGGACTGAGAAGCAGTATAATCCTCCCATTGTTGATATATATATGCACATGGAATAGGGTTGTGGAAATGAGTTACTTGCAAGGATCATATGGTTAGATATGGTGGGATAGGGAATGACTGAGAAGGTATTAGAGAGAGAGTAGTTTGGGTGTAAAAGCAGTAACTGTTGTTGGTGTTGATATTATCAGTCAGATGGGTGAATAGGGTAGAATAGTAAATTAGGAAGAAAAATGAGTGAGAGGGATAGGCTTTGCTGAGAAAAGAAGGGGAGTTGGAACAGGGAAAACTAGAGACTTGACTGGTTGTTATTGTTGTTGAAGTTCCTCAAGCTGTCTGGCCGGGCAGCCCCGAGCCTCTGAGAAAGGCCATGGCCTGAACTGGGCTTTCCCACAATACCCTCAGAGAGTGTATGTTGTGTTGTTGGCGAGTGTGGTTGTGTGCATTGTAATCTTCCATAATGTGTTTAATAGAATGGGGTGCTGTGTTGCATCCCGGACAGACTTCCACAATGGCTCCACCCAGCTTCTTCTGATATGTCAGTAGGACTGGGTGGTGGCCACATCGCAGCCTGGCCAGGTGGACTCTGTCCTCACGGGAAAGGGAGGATTCAAATGGGTGGATGTCAGGAGGTCATGCATGCAGCTGAATGCTGTTCTTGAGTGTTTGGATAGATTGGTTAGTGATTTGAGTATGGATATGTTTCTGGAGACTGGTTTGGGGTGGGCAGGGTGTAAGAGATGACAATATTTGTGTATGGTATCATGTAATAGGTGTTATTTTGATGTTCCTTGGCATGTGTGGGTGATCTGCCATTTACTGTAGTGGATTTGTGGAGGGCTGGAGGCTGCAGCAAGTGTTAGTGTGCCTCTCATGTCAAGGTGGTCCTTGATCTTGAGGACTTTGGTTTCATGTAGTAGGTGGTCTGTAGCTGTGCAGCCTGTGATTATCTTTAGGGCTCTGTTCTGCATGATTTGAAGAGTGTTGAGTTGAGTCCCAGTGAGGTTTGAGGCCCAGGCAGGGCTTGCATAATCCATCACTGATCGGATATATTGTTTGTCCACTGTGGTTGTGGTTTCTTTGTTGTTTCCATATGTTGTGCTGGCAAGTGCTGGGGTGTTGGTAGGTCATGCATGCATAAATTGAAAAGAGTGGGTGACAATACGGATCCTTGGGGGGGACACCATTGCTGAAATTTCTGATGTTTGATGACTGGTGTAGCCACCTTGTGGGGAGTTCCTGGAGGCAACAAGCCAGCAAAGCTGCAAAGGTATAGATAAAGATAGCCTAATTAAGGGATATCACCAGCCGGCCCTTCTGACATATCAGAAGAAGATGGTTGGAGCCATTGTGGATGCCTGTCCGGGATTCAACACAGCACCCCATTCTATTAAACACATTATTGAAGACTGCAATGCACACAACCACACTCGCCAACAACACAACATACACTCTCTGAGGGTATTGTGGGAAAGCCCAGTTCAGGCCATAGCCTTCCTCAGGAGCTCGGGGCTGCTCGGCCAGACAGCTTGAGAAACTTCAACAACAACAACCTGCGTAAGGTACTTTTTATCATACAAACTTCCGTAGATTTTTTTAATATGTATTTTAAAATATTCACCCTTATGGCACAAAAGATTACAAAAAGGACCTCCACTGGTATTATAACTGTAAACTTATGTTCCAAATCAACTATCACAAATGCAGTTAGCAATCAATTTTTTCATAATGATAGGACAAACATTAATACAATAACAATATGTTTTCATGACAATATAGCATTAAAAAAGAGCTAACTCTCCAATAAATCTCTTACTTTATATCACTTATAAAACAATACAGAATTATGGTGTGATCAAAATTGAGATCAGTAGTAATTTTATCAGCTTAGGCTACTCAGACTTCAACTTCTACAGTATTTTCCATAATCATCCAACAGTAAAAGTTGGCCGGTACAAGTGTGAATACCTTAAATTTGTCAATTATAACTTCTCTTGAAGTATACCAACAATAAGTAAAACAGCAACAGATGAACAACAGTGAAAATATATGAGTGAGCAAATATCCTGAACACGATTATATATTTACCCTAATTTATGTAAACACACCCACATAACACGCAAGTACACTTCCACACAATGTCCTGATTTCAAACATATCTGACTTGTTAGTAACATTCTGAGGTTGTAATAATAGTAAATCTTTACCTCAATGTTCAGTACAGTACAGTAATTACAAAAATATTTTCTTCAGACACAGTACTTATTTATATATATATTTATATATATACATATACAAAGAGCAAACCCTTTACATACAATACTGTAGTTTTAAGTTGTTTGACAATGAGAATCTAACTAATATTATATTCATCCAATATCCATTCTCATTGTTATTATTGTATTCCAGAGCGCTAATGCTAAAGTACCAGTTGTCCTAAACATGAGAGAAGGGGACTCTTCTTGCATTAAAGTATGAGCTCTATACACACTGGGACTATAATAGGCCTCTATGATCTGTTCTTTCTTGCAAGTACTGCTGTAGACTGAATACAGTAGATTGGTTTCTCTACCCTTCATCCATCTTTAGAAGTAATATTAATTAATGCCCTGGGATGACAACCATGAGAATGCTGCTTAGAGAAGGCAAAAAGGCCTCTATCTCAAGAGGTTGTCATCCCAGAGCACTACTCAAGACCCTACCCAGATATACTGTTTTCCATCCCTCAATCAAGAAACTTTCTCACAAAGGGTAACAGTTCTCAACTAACCTTGGGACACTTTAATCCTTGGTAAACAGTGGATGAAAAGGTTTCCAGACTACTGTAGGTATGGTTGAGATAGTGGCCAACAGAGGACTCTGCATTGTTGAATAGATCTCTCACCTCAACTATCTCGAGGACCAAAGGGTTAGACAATCTCGCACATTTAATTCCCATGACTAGAAGAATTCTCAGAGAGTCTTATAGTATAAATCATCTTTACTCATGGACAATCTCAGAGAGTCTTATAGTATAAATCATCTTTACTCATGGACAACTCGTGACAATAACATTAGTGCTTTGGAACATTGGTCTCTTAGCTAAGCGTTTGACTGCTCAAAGCAGAAATGCTTGCTTTTTCCCTGGCAAGAAGGAAATCAAAGCTAAGATTGAACATGTTTGAATGAATGCTTCATACATGTGCTCAAATTATATTAACAGGTGTAGAGGCAATGGTATTTGAGTACAGTACTTCCAACACTCTGAACCATTTTCCATCAACTGAGTTTCCTTCCTTGTACAGAATAGTCTGTCCACTTACAAGACCTTTCTTCAACCTTGGCTTCAATTCCCCTTTAATCAGGAAAACAAAGAAATTGGAGACAATGACTGTTCTGGAAAAATCCATATATTACACTTCTACAACTCTGACATACCAATGGTCAATAATACTAGGTTAATATTTTTACAAAAATAATTCTGAGCATCACAGTAAAATAATATATACTGTATCACACAACTGCAGTGGGATGAAGGATTAATGCTTTAAACTTTAATCATTATGAAATCATAGTGATCTCACACACAGTCATTTGTACTGAAATTTTATCATATGTAAAGTTCTAAAGTGAAAAACTACAAAATTTGGAAAGATAAAAATATAATTCAAACTGTACTGATATTCTTAAGGTGCCTGTGATGTTGAAAAACTGGAGGAACCAGTGGCATTTATTGTCACTGTCTTACTCCTCCTTAAAGGTCTGGGTGATATGCTGCTGACTCAAGAATATATCAAAATAATTCTGGTACCAGTAATCACAGAAACAACTTCCTAGTTTGATCCATAACAAAAGGGCTCAACCCATCATTATTGATAAGTTCAATAATGTTATCCAGAAGAAAACATACAAGATCAACCAGTACTGGATATACATCCTTGGACTGAAGTGGCTAATAAACATTTATTTAAGACATTAACCAACCCCTTTACTCCAGGAAGTTTTCTTTTTAACTGATGGCAGTGAATGAGAACTTATATGAGATACACAAGTTACTTTACATTCTTTGAATGAACAAATTGAAGTTTATATTAACTTTTACTTGTCTATCTTTCCTCCGGGCTATAATGTGAGTATCCTGCATTATAAACTTGCCACACTATACTTAGTACAGTATATGGAGATGAGCACTGAAATATTTTTATGAGGTGATCAGAACAAAGAAACTAAAGAACAAAGCCTGCCAAAGTCCTACACCTAGAGCCTCTACACCTCTGAAGATTTTTCAGTAAATGACGAAGTTTCTTGTGGGCATTAGAGCCAAGGGTGGATACAGTATTATTAAGTTCCCAGGGATCCACTGCAAGATCATATAACTCTTCAAAATTCTCTGAATCAAGCCACTGGCAATATAGACGGTTCTCCCGGGAGCCAAGCTGTCTTAGACATGCGTACGTATTGTTACTGGAATCTTCACATTTGCAGGCAAAGTCAGGGTTACAACCAGACATGCCTGGTGAAGGTACACTTGGACAACCTGGATTAGTATCCCTACCTTCCCCAGAATGTTCTACCAACATGGTCCGTCGCACCTGTTGATGCCCAGATACCATATTTCGAAACTGGTCCTCTCTCTTTTCCTCATCATCCATAATTATATGCTTTAGAGACATTCCATCCATGTATTTAGGAACAGGTATACCAGCCACCTCTAAGAAGGTGGGAGCTAAGTCAATATTAGTGGTGGGATAAGCAATAGTTTTACCTTTGGGAACACCAGGGCCCCGTACCAGGAAAGGAACACGGACGTCAGTCTCGTATGGTTCTCGCTTGTCCAGGGGCTGTGAAAATTGCCCTAGATGATATCCATTATCAGAAGTGAATACAATATATGTGTTATCTAAAAGGTTCTGAACCTCTAAGGATTTCACCACCTCGTATACCAACTGATCAACAGAAAGTAATGTTCGGAGTCGGTTACGGTACACATCATCCACCTTGTTCAAAACATCAGTAGGTAGTGGCTGCACACCCTGCCTTAGTAGCCAGTGTTTTCTTGGCCCTGCCACGACATTAAAGTTGTCTGTCCTGGGAGCTGCATCCGAGGAAAAGTTGTGTGCATACCTGGGGGCTGGGGTGAAGGGAGCATGACAAGCAGGGGTAGATAGCATCATAAAGAAGGGTTTAGTCTGAGGTCGCTTTTCCAAAAATTCCAATGCCCTTCTACGGATAACATCTGTGAGGTAGTCTTCTGAGGGATCATCTTTATGGGTCTCTCGAGTCCCATTGATAGATAGTGTGTAATTATAATAACGAGAGTTGCCCTTCAATCCTACCCACCAGTCCCAGCCCGGTGGTACATGACTTAGCCCTCCAGCTGATTTTTCTCCATACTGATTCAGATACTTGCCCGCAAAGAAAGTGGTGTAACCAGCTCCATGTAGGTGTGCAGCAAATGTTTTTTTCTCGGGTCCATCCTGCACCATACACCAACCGGCATCACACACACGCCAACGACGATAATGCCAAAGTAAAGAAAGGAAATCAGTGGTCAGGAGCACACATTAACATATAGCATGGCAATATTATTTTTCAGTCATAATAATTTAGTGCCAAAACCTATTACAACATCCATAAAAAAAGCTGCTACAGTAACAATATTAATGCCTCACCTGCCAACGCTGACTACTGCACTGTCCACTGAGAGAATTGTTGATGGCCCCATGGTTGTGGACGTACTGGCCCGTCAAGATACTTGACCTGTTTCAGCCAGAGTTTGGCACCACACCAAGAATGTCAATAAAACACTACCATACATTTACATCCCAAATGGTAATGAACAGAATATCTCTGAGTATATAATGGGGTTGGGTACAGGATAGTAGTGAATGCAAAGGCAAAATAAATTAGTAAAAGAAATAAATTAAATAAATAGCACCTCAAGCATAGTGTGCAACTGATTGGCTGACTGACTAGAGTAAAAGTTGTCCCAAAAGGTTAATGAGAAAAAAACAAAAACAAAGAACAAGTGAGGAACTGGGAAAGAGAATCTACCCATCTATTTCCAGACATGTTTCATGAGGTTAGTCATTAAAGCAAATTTTTTCTGTCCCTTCTCCATAAGAAATATGGACATTTCACTTTTAAAAGCCATTTATAAAACAGGGGTAGCCCTGAAACCAACCACAGACCCACCTGCTGGGGCAACAGAGAGGACTGGCCACGAAAGCATTGGTGAGGGTGAGACCATGAGCAGCAAGTAGTTGTTGTGTGTGTATCATGGGTTTCATCCCTCCCAGTACAGCATCCTGGTCGTCAGTCAAGATGAACACAATGTTGGGGGACTGCGGCTGCTGAAGGTAATTAATATGTCAAGGATATTTCAAGTATGCATACAGTACATAATTATCTCTATACAGTACAGGTACTATATTAAGTTTACAATTTATTATACAGTAATGATTATTCAAGACTTAGATAAACACATAGTACTGTATACATACACATATAATGTAACTTTAATTTAAAACTATAACTGGACTTAATTCTTAATTTACATTATATATCCATTGACATACAATATTTCTCCTTATCATCTGGGATATTATTAAGGTTAAGAATGAGGGTGAAATACAGTTGATAGTGTCCATAGACTTTCATGAGTTCTGGGAACACTGGACCATTTGGGGAGGGTGATAATTAGCCTTGGAGAGGTTCGCAATCTAAATATGTCCTAAGAAACAACAGACTACATAATGTATCACATGTTATCTGACTTACTGTATTGTTATATTCCTGATAGTCATTATGGTTCTGGTATGGTGTTGAGAAATAGATGACGTACAGGAAGAGTGCACAACCCAGAATTAGGTACACTATTTGCTGGATCTCCATTATTCACATCTTCCTGTACACTGTCTTGCTCTCTTCTCCCTCCTCTGCACTCTTTCAATAAATAAGCACCATAATCAGTAATGTTTCATCAAGATGATTAAAGTATCATACTGGAAATTACTGTATATGACACTAGAATTTCTACAGGATTCTCCAGTCCTGATTAATACTCTCAGGTTTATCACTGAATAAGCATATTTGAACATATGTTCTCAACAGATCAAGTAATTCTGCAGCAATAAGAAACTAAATAATTCAAAACAGATTAATATACACTAGAAAAATGTGGGGTTTTTATGATTGTTGTGTACTGTCCGAAAAAAACTAAACCTGACCAGTTATATAATAATGTTATAATCTTGAACTGTGGACTAGACGATCGTCGCCATACTTACCTTCCCAGGGAAATGCAAAGCTCCAACCTTACTGTTCACATGTAACACGGCAGCCAATCCATTATCATTATTTCTCACTACTTATGTGAAACAGTGCACCTTGCCAACTCGTAATTACTTTGCTTTACGACGGATTGTTTCTCAAAGAAATTTTGCAGTTGCAAACGTCAAAATTCCACCGTCCTTGACGAAGCCATACAATGTAAACAAAATGTTTATCTATGCACAACTTTTACGGGGTCACATTTACGGTACTCTCTCTCTCTCTCTCTCTCTCTCTCTCTCTCTCTCTCTCTTTGTAAACAGGCATTCAATTCATCTTCGCGTTTTCATTTCTATAATACAAGAATTGAAAATAAAATAATGAGACAAAGAAAAAAAATTTGCCAGGTCGTCCACATATTCTTTATAATTATGTCCTGGACGTGATAGCCATAATGAGAGGAATAAAGGATATATGGGAGCTGAAAATGATCCTCGCACATTCCAGCATGTCGTGGAATACGACTATAATGAGAAGGCGTTGTTAAAAGATTGATAAAACAAAGACCGAATCAGGGGGGATTCATGCCACCTTGAGATTTTTTCCCGATTTGTTTTTACAACAATTTTTTTTTAGCATTTTATCCAGGCATTTATGGCAGGCAATTCTCCTGATATGTTGGTCTCCCTCCTCCCCCTAAAGTTTCCATGTAACAAGGTATTCTGGAGCGTTAATGCATCTCGTGCTATAAAAACATGATCTTCTATCAAAATATCAGAATATTGGTGAGCAATTTCAAACCTATTGTCCCTATTATGCCTTTTTCAACTGATGATCCATTTGTAGGTGTGGCACCTGCATAGGTCTATCGGCTGAATGAGTTTGAAGATGAGTTTGTGGATACCAGTAATGATCAGTATAATTATAAAGCATTGAATGTTATATGCTATAAACTGACATTCCCGTAACATTTATTCATCCTATACCGTATATGTGTCTGAGCACAAACATGGATAGAAGAGGTGATGCTTTAATCCATACTAAGTTAAGTTAAATTTTTGTCACAATATTTGTAATATATATACTGTATCTTTAGCGATTTAAACTTGGCGGGTGAGTGCGCCGTCAGACCGCCGTATGGGTGCAGCTCCCCGATGACGTCACGGCTATTGCTATCTTGTCGAGCCTCATTTATTTCCCATCCTACCTTGTCAACTCACATTTACTCACCATTTTTTGTAAATCAATAGGCATAAAAATAATCGAACTATACAATTTCTTGGTTACTGGGCACGAATTCTACCAATGATGGTGAATAAAAACGTTTATAGGAAAATGGCGGCGAAGATTTTGGCAGCTAATGCATATTTTTACCGTGACAATCCTCCCCTTTCAACATTCCTAGGTATTAAATCAAGCCGGAATATTTATGCACACCATCCTGAATCGGTTCGGACGGACAATCAGAGTCTAATAATGGCGATAAAAATATATATAGGAAAATGCCTGGGAAGACTTTGGCATCCATGGTCAGTCTTGTGGCGGCTCAGCTGTTAGTGGTAAAGCCGTCTGCTACGTCAAGTCAATTTTCATTTATTTACATTCCCATACATTGTCCACTGTGCTAGGTGAGTACTTAACGAGTGTGTCTTTGCCGTGTCGAGGGGTCAAGGGTAGTCATAGCACCACAGAAGGCTTCGTTTTGATAGGAAATATGGGTAAGAAGCAAGTGGTTGTGGTGGTGGTGGTGGTGGCTGGGGTTGACTTCTCTCTCTATCTCTATCTCTTTCTCTTTCTCTCATTCCATACCTCTCCCACCCTCCCTCCCTTCCTCACTCACTCACTTACTCACTCCATCACACCTCTCCCTTGTCCGTCCCTCTCACCTTCCTTCCACGCCTCTCCCCTCCTCTCCCACTTGTTCTAGGCCTACAATAATTTTTCCACCACCATTCCCATCCTCTCACTCACTAACTCACTCACTCTCACTCGTCCATCCCTTCCTCTCCTTTCTTAACTTTGACTGCATTACCAATTCTCCATTTTTCCCCCAGATTACTCATTCGTATCTTGATTATGCATTTTTCTATGATGACTCATTTTTTGCCACGAAGATTAATAATATTCTGGATACACACATACATTTTCCTCCATAAGTACTACTGTATAACGTATAATACATACTTACATACATAATTTAACTACATTGGAGTGCCTTGATTCATCCAAAGTATATATAGATGCCAGGAAACAGGACCATATGAACAGAAATAGTGGTGGCCTGTTGTTGCTTGGATTAGTTTGGAGGAATCAATTGCTCCAGATTTACCAACACCTTTAAGTGTAATATTTTATCGGGTCTTTCATAGTGTGTACATAATTTTCCTATTTAAATATTTGTTACTATTTATGTGTCTGACTACAGAGATGTGTTCTCAGTCCCTCAAGAATCTTTCATTGTCCCGGTTTTAGGCTTAAGCTCATTGCAACCCTATGTTAGTCATTTATTTTCCTATTTGACTGGAAAAGAATATGCAGATAGTAATTTTAACTGTACAAGTGATAGAAATATTTATGGTTTCTCAGGATTTGGTTTCAGACAGCCAAGAACAGTGTAAAAAGATACCTCACAAGGGAAACCCATTGAGTTTGATCATATTTCAAATTTGGAAGTTGGAGCAGTAGGCTAGTCAGCTTTCCTCCAATGAGTACCCGGTATTGTTTTATGGAAATAGGCTAATGTATAGTACAGTATAAACAAGCCTATATTTACTTCACTTGGTGTTAGGAATGCAAGTCCAACTCATCCAAGGCCATCAATTTACTCCTTCCTTGTACGTTACAGTCCTAGATATAAATGGTCTTTATTGTGGAGTTATATAGTTATTCTTATCACCAGACTTAGACCTAATGGTGGGTTGTAATACTTTACAATAGGAAATACTGTACACAATAGGCCAATAGTAACAGTTTGGTGGGAAGATAACTAAATTGGGCAGTGACTTGACAAAAGCAATTATGTTTGCATGTTAGTTTTGTGTTCTTATTCATCTTACATACCATTTTGATTAGTATAACTCGAGATCTATATACAGTATACAGTATGTTGGTAGGCATTTCAGGGAAGCTAAATTCTCACCAATGATATACTTGATTAGCCCAAAGTAAAATATATTTTAGCCAGCTCTCCTCTGGCAGACATCCAACTGATCAGTCAGTAGACAGAACCTGACGAGAGGTATGTACAGTATTTAAAGCCTGCAAGAATTTGGGTGAACCACAAGGAGAAATATTTAAGTTACGGGTAATATGTATGAGGTTCCCACATTGAATCTAATTCAATTTTATTATAGGCTAGGGTTATCATTTTATAGAAAACATTCCAATTACAGTACTTTTATCAGTTCAGGAGAAACTCATGTTTTGAAAGGGAATAATATGGCACGGTTCTGCACTGTTTGTAATTTACTGGCTTCTTACGGTACCGTACATATCTTTTTCTGTCTGATAGTTTTTGCTACATATGGATGAGTGACACAATTCAGGTTAATGATGGTTGGCTCCTTCATTTACCCAACGGTAAATTTCCCAGGAGTTAAACGAGACAAAAAAGAAAATATTGGAAATGGTACATACACGGAATGTTCCTCATACCCACCCCATAGAGCTCTGTGTCAGACAATAGAATGTGGAACAGCAGCTAGATGCAACATTTCTGGTAACTGAATGTGAAAGTGGGTGGTGGGGAATGTGGGAGCATTTGGTGTTTTGCTTACCCATCACCAACCCCTTCCCTCCCCAACCCTCATAATGATTTGTTTCTCTTTCATTGTTGATAATTTATACCATATATAAATTATTACAGATTGATTGATTCCCTTCCTAAATACAGTTGTTTATTTATATTTTGGAATGTGTGCCATTTTTTAAATAATAATTTAAGCCCATTAATTAGGGATCTTCCCAGTGCCAAGTCCAGTTCAGCAAAATTAATATAGGCAAATAATTATATGGATCCAGGTTGCTGAAGGGATTACTATGGTGATTACTAAAGGCAAGTACTGTAGCCTTTTTAGGTTAGTGAAGTTGGCATGTATATCATAGGTGAAGCAGTTGTTGTTCACACACAGTATTGGTGGGTGTTCTTGGAGAAAGGCATGGCAAAGTGTTTAGAACACTTTGTTCATAACCCATTTTTAAGAGATTTGAATCTTTTTAATGGCAAAGTGAATTATCTTTTGTACTTTATAGTGATACAGTATTTCTGTTACTGTTTATAGTTCATTGAATATCTTAAAACATTCTTCTTGGTCATAAGACATATGAGGATAGATCTGTGAATGAAAAGGTGAGCAAAGAGATGATGATTATTTATTGTTACATCAGTCTTGGGTTTAGGTGTCTCCCTGTACTACCTGTAGTGCATAATATCAGATGCTTAAATGCTTGTGAAACAGGAGGAATAGAGGGAAGGCTCATAGGCATAGTATGGTATATTATATGTTGATGTAATGTATTTACATATTTCGGTACAGGTACTATACCATACGTTACACTAGGAAGATACATATGGTTTATAGTTACAGATATGAATAATTGTAAATGTTTATATGAGTCTGCAGTACCTTGTATCAGTCTATTGCCTGGTGTTACACTTCATTTGGGTGGCCAGATGGAAGATTTTCCAGCTCTGAGGTGCTGTATGTACGGTACCGTAGCATATGTTTTGTGTTACAAGGAGGTAACATTTAGAGCTGACCTGCAAACCCATTTGCAGTACAGTATTTGCCTAAATTCAATGACATAGGGAAACACGGAAAATGTATTCTTAGCCCTTCACCCCAATGTCATATTATAAGACAACGTATTCTTGAAGTAGTTGGTAAAGAAGGCTGGAGCACAAAGGAAAAATCTCTTTGGTAAAGAATCTGGTGAAGGTGAAAAGACTTCATACCTTGCCTGACCAGCCGTATTATGGACGTGTTTCAACCCCTGCCCTTCCCTTCAAGGATATCCCACCTTAGTTATCAATACGTACAGATATCGTAATTGGTTATACAGATAAAGGTATTGGTTTCTGATAAACTTGTTGAATTAATCCCACTTTGAGCAAGGCTTGCAGCTGGACATGTGAGGGTGATGAATTAAGCAAGATCAATTGTGCTGGGCGTGGTGCAGTGATTGCCTCATGGATATGTTTTGTTGATGTGTTATGGTGTGGAATGTTTTGACCCATCATTGGTGGAGGGTACCATAATATATTTCCTTTCATGTGGATTATGAGAAGATATTTGTTGACACTCATGTAGGTCAAAACTGATTCCACTGAAGAGATTGCAGGCTAATCATTGCACATAGCCTACTGTAGACTGGATGGGGAGGAGTACTGTACTGTAGTGACTTCTAACTTATTATGAGCTTAATGTTCTTCATTGCCTGGCTCTGGGAAATATATATTTTTTATTTTAACGTCCCATGTAATGCAAACAGAGGTAAATTATGCCAAACATTTGCACACCTGTATTTGAGAATGGAAAGGTCTTGACAGATATAAGGAAACTATTTTAGTGTGTTAATGGCTAGGTAAAATAAAATGCTATATAGTATTATCTTAATTATTTTCTATTTTTTGCAAGGAAGTAAACTAGTCATAGTGTTATGTTTTTTTTTTTTTTCATATGAGTGTAAAACGGCAAATGATAAAATTATACTAGTTATGAAGCTAAAAGCCCTTGGATATTTCAGCATATGCCTAAATGAAATAGGAATTTCTGTATACAGTATTATAAAATATTTATCCACAAAATTTTCTTAATTAAAGATGAAGGAAACATTTCCCTTGATAACTTGTCATCAAGCAATGCAGGTAAACCACTATTACATTAAGATAAATATTGTGCAGTAATTACTGACAGTCATCACCTTCACATTATTAGAAGTTCAAGTTGTCTTCCAACCTTAGTATATTTCATACCCTCTCTTTATTTATAATGTGCTGGGGGCTGGGGTCATTGTGTTGGAACTCATCATTAAAATTGGAGTAAATAGTTTTACAATCATATGCCCTTCCTTTTAGCTGCCTTTTACAACATACAGGAGATATGTTAGGCCTAATCTTGAAAAATCCAGGCCTACAGTACTCTCAGTAATCACTAACAGTGGTTCGAATTATAATGGTTCTTGCATTCATGGAAAATGAGTGTTTTCGTGACAAACAAGATATAATTGTGTTTAGTGTAGAAATTGAGGAACATTGTTTATGTGGAGAGTGTTTGGATTTTTTTTTCACCATAGCTAACATACTAATATACCCTACTTTCCTGTATGGCGTAAAATGTACCATTTGCTGCGCTACAGAGAAATGTGTGTTTTAGCTTTGTGTTGCGTTAATTGGGATGAACATGTCAATGGAGGTGATTTTTTGAAAATATAGGCTAGTTTGCAGTAAAAAGAATTCAGCCCTTTGCACTGTTGGTGTAATGGGCTGTTGATACTACAGTACTGTACTGTACTTAATATTTATATTTTTGTGTTCAACATATGATTTTCCATTTACAGTGGGTGTGGCCTATGTGTTCATTTTCTATGTTGATAATGTGTTCTGTGTATGATAGTGTGTACTGTTTTGTGGGTGTATTCAGTGTGTATAATCTGTGTCGGTACAGTTCTGGTATAGGTATTCTATACTAATGTCTTTCAATGTGTTGTCAGTCTGCTGGTTGTGTTGTGTGTTGTTATAATTATGTGCTTAGGTGTATAGTCAGTTTCGTATGAATGTTTAACTCTTTCATAATCAGGTTACACAAGTAATTGCTAGACTTTTATTTGACACAGGTAAATCCCTTATAACCAAGAGGGATTTGTTCTACCGTGTGTATTCAAAGTGTTCCACATTGTATATTTAGTATATCCTTGAGAGTGTATTTTGCATTTCCTTTAGTGTACTCCAAAGTAGGCAGTCATAATATTTGCTCATATGAAGGAACTTAATGGTATGCATCAAATAACACACCAAATTGTTTACCACAGTGGCTGAAGGCTGAATGTAATACACACAAACTCCACACAGAGTACACAATGCACCCTTCACGTACACAAAAGGGGATGAATGGCCTGCAAACACTGATGTTCACAAAAATTCCCTCCTTGCACATTGTATGTACTCGATTATATTATAAAGACAATTTGAAGTGTGTATGTTGCAAACTCTTTAGCATGCATGTGTATGCATCACTATTGTTTACAGTAGCGAAATTGACGTATCCTGGCAGATTTACATGAATAAAATAAGGTTCTTCTAAATTTTGGAAAACACATGGGGAAGTAAATGTTATAGTTTTGACTGTACATAAAGAAATCTTTTTCCTGTCCTTGAGAATTATACTTAACAAAGCAATCATTATTTTTATACCTGTACTTAGGCCTATTCGCAGCGTGATTATGCCTAAAGTATACAGCTTACGCTAGTAGTTTACAAGAGGTTTGCGGGCCTGCTTTCACACTACAGTAATTAGAATTTTTTTTTAAATTGTGGTGAACCACGTTTGACTATTGTTTGAAAACAGAAAATGGAAGATTTGATAATTATCAGGGTCAGTATTTTTGTGTTGGTTTGATTCATTCAGCTGAGTTGCAGTGTTACAATGGAAGTAAGAGCACTATCGTACTTTTTTTTTCGTAACAGGTACTGTACTGTACTGTATGGTACATGGTTTAACACAGTTCCAGTACAACTGCCTAAATATATAATGATGGAGATATAGTACTATGACGTAAGTATTATCTCTACACAAACAGACATTACAGTAACTACCGAGACCGAGTGAGTAGCCTAACACAAATATCCAGAGAGATAAGATAGAGCTGGCTGGCTGTCAGCTCTTTAATTCTGGCTCTTCTCCCGTCTGACCTTTTATGTACTTTAAGATTCACCCTGCAGTCTATGTCTCCTCTCTCTCTCTCTCTCTCTCTCTCTCTCTCTCTCTCTCTCTCTCTCTCTCTCTCTCTCTCTCTCTCTTAGCTACATTGCCAGCGCCCATCTTGAAATTTTAAAATTCCTTTCACTTGGCTTACTTGCCTTTACCCTCTGATGCCCACAACTTTCTTTTCACCTTTCTTATCATACTCACACTTCTTCTCTTTATATTACACTCTTTTATTTCACTATTTTGCTAGAGGAACTTGAGCTCATTGAGAGATAGCTTATTTACTTGTTCGTAGGAGTTTTGCAAGAGATACACACTCTCTCTCTCTCTCTCTCTCTCTCTCTCTCTCTCTCTCTTCTCTCTCTCTCTCTCTCTCTCTCTCTCTCTCTCTCTCTCTCTCTCTCTCTCTCTCTCTCTCTCTCTCTCTTCTCTCTCTCTCCTCTCTCTCTCTCCTCTCTCTCTCTCTCTCCTCTCCTCTCTCTCTCTCTCTCTCTCTCTCTCAGTAATTCGTTCTCTTGCCCCCCCCCCCCTCTCTCTCTCTCGTGTCACTCTACTCTCGTTAAAAATTCCTTCTGTCCTTTCCACTCCATCATCATCAATCTTCTCTCTCTCTCTCTCTCTCTCTCTCTCTCTCTTCCTCTCTCTCTCTCTCTCTCTCTCTCTCTTGAACTGAAGCGATACAACCGTGATCTGTGTGGTAAATTCTTTACATACAGCATCTGCGGTACTTGGAACGCGCTTCCTGCTGATGTAGTCAACAGCAACTCTGTGGATCAGTTCAAGTCCAGATTAGACAAAGTCTTAAATCACCGTCTAGGTGTTTAAGCCGTTGTGCGAGTGTTCCTTGATGGTTTCACACGACACATTCGAGGACGGTCGCCTACTTGCGCAACTAAACCCACAGGTACCCTCTTTGTATGGATCGTAAGGTCCCCTAGGGTACTTCTTTTCCTTGTAACTCTCTCTCTCTCCCTCCCTCCCCTTAGCTTATTACTGTTACTTCCTTCCGTTCCTTCCTTCCTCTGTTTATCTCATATTACTCGTTCTCACCATCTTATTGCATCTTAGTATAGTAATTCTTCCTCAGTTCACTATCTATCTCCTTTTATTCTTACTTTTCCATTACTTTTAGTCTATTCATTCTCCCCAAAAAATTATAATCCATCATCTTCCCACTGATCTTCTCGCATTTCATCCCTTTTCTTTTTTTCCTCTTACATTTTCTTCGGTTTCTATCTGCAGTATATATCCTTATTATTGCTTTTCCATACGTTTTAGTTAATTTTTTTCTCCCCCAAAATTATAATCCATCATCATCTTCCCACTGATTTTCCTCATTCATGCTCGGACTTTCTTTTCCTCTTAACATTTTCCTCGGGTTTCATTTGTCTCTTGTTATTGTTTTTTCCATAACTTAAAGTCTAATAATTCTTGCTCCCACAAATTATATAATCCATCATTTATTCTTCCCACTGATTTACCCCCCATTCACGCACGTACTTTCTTTTCCCCCTCACATTTTCCTCACTCACTCATTCACTCACTCGCTTCCACTTTCTCACTTAGTCTCTCTTCATCCGCTCGCTACGAACATTTTCCGCCAGTTCTCCTATAATGGGTTCTCATATTTCTTCTATTCCGATCTTCACACATACCCCCCCACCACCATCCACCTCCCTGCTTTCATTCTGCTTTCTCCTCCCCCCACCATCATCCACCTCCCTGCTTTCATTCTGCTTTCTCCTCCCCCCCCACCATCCACCTCCCTGCTTTCATTCTGCTTTCTCCTCCCCCCACCATCATCCACCTCCCTGCTTTCATTCTGCTTTCTCCTCCCCCACCATCCATATCTCTGCTTTCATTCTGTTTTCTCCTCCCCCACCACCCACATCTCTGCTTTCATTCTGCTTTCTCCTCCCCACCACCCACATCTCTGCTTTCATTCTGTTTTCCTCCTCCCCCACCATCCACCTCTCTGCTTTCATTCTGCTTTCTCCTCCCCCACCATCATCCACCTCCCTGCTTTCATTCTGTTTTCTCCTCCCCCACCATCCACCTCCCTGCTTTCATTCTGCTTTCTCCTCCCCCCACCATCCACCTCTCTGCTTTCATTCTGCTTTCTCCTCCTCCATGCAGTTCCTACTTTATTTTCTCTCCCCTGCTTCCTCCTCCTCTTCCCCCTTTTCCTGCCTTCTCTCCCTTGTATTCTCCTCCTCTTCCATGTAGCTACTTCTCTACTTTCTCTCCCCTACTTCTTCCTCCTCATCCTCCCCCTCCTCCTGCTTTCCTCTACCTTGCTTACTATTTTTCTAATTTCTCTCCCCTTCTTCCTCCTCCATCTCCCCCTTTTCCTGCTTTCTCTCCCCTTGCATCCTCCTCCTCTTCCTCCCCCTTGCATCCTCCTCTTCCTCCCCCTTGCATCCTCCTCCTTCTCCCCTTCTTCCTTCTTTACTTTACCCTTCATTCTCCTCCTCCTTCTCACTCTTCCTCTTTTCTCTCCTCCTCCTCCTGCTTACCTCCCTAGTACCTCATGCCTCCCATTCATCTTTCTTTCCTCCTCTTCTTTCTCCCTTCAGTATCCTCTCATGCATGCAACTTAAATATTATCGTTCCACACTGCTTCCTACCCCACCTCTCTCTCTCTCTCTCTCTCTCTCTCTCTCTCTCTCTCTCTCTCAGCTGTTAACTTTCTCGCTTGTGTTGCATTATCTTGGTGTCCTTTGTTCTTTCTTATCTCCTCTCACTCGTTTCTCATTTTATCAGTACACTTTTCACTCATTAGGTACTGACTGCCCCATGATTCTCTCTCTGTCTCTCTCTCTCTCTCTCTCTCTCTCTCTCTCTCTCTCTCTCTCTCTCTCTCTCTCTCTCTCTCTCTCGTAGTTTAGTTACATTGTATAGGTAAACAAAAAGACCACTAGACCTTTCATTTGTGTTTCTTTTGTATTAATTTGTATTCATGTTGTCTGTTGCTTCCTTTGTATTCCTGAGGTGTTTGTGCTTCCTTTGTATTCCCCTTCGAACCCCCTCCCCCCCTCCCCACTTCCCCACTTCCCTTATATACCCCTCCTTTGGTCTCTGGGGAAAGGGGGGAGGGGTGCAAGGCTTTTAACCGTTTCTAAAATATGGCCCCTTCTGAACTCTTACCCCCTTGAGACATCCTTGCCCCCACCCCACCTCGTTTCTTCCCCCTCCCCCCCCTCATACTCATCATCATATTCCCCCCTCATACTCATCATCATATCCCCCTCCCCCCCTCATACTCATCACATTCACCTCTCCCCCCATCATCATCATCATCAAATTCCCCCCTCCCCCCCTCATACTCATCACATTTTCCCCCTCCCCCCGTCATCATATTACCCTTTTCCCCCCGTCATCACATCCCCCCTCCCCCCTCATCCTCATCATC